>BSBK01003805.1:600000-1162225 GCA_027943335.1 Chamaecyparis obtusa | reverse complement strand
ACTATATATATATATATGTATGTATATATATATATATATATATGTATATATATACATATATACATATATATGTATATATATATGTATATATATGTATATATATATATATATACATATATATATATATATAGATACATATATATGTATATATATATATATATATGTATATATGTATATAGATAGATATATATATCTATATATGTATATATATATATATGTATATATATATATATATATGTGTGTATGTATGTATATATGTATATATATCTATGTATATATGTATATATATATGTATATATGTATATATGTATATATATATATATGTATATATGTATATATATATATATATATATATATGTATGTATATATATATGTATATATCTATGTATATATATATGTATATGTATATATCTATGTATATATATATGTATATGTATATATATATATGTATATGTATATATATATATATATGTATATATATATATATATATATATATATATATATATACATATATATCTATATACATATATATATATTTATTTATTTATTTATTGAAATATAAATATGCATATATAATAATACATTTAGACTATACCGTGCATACCCTTAACTCACAAAAAGCATCATAATGAAATTTATTGATTTTGGAAAGCATTGTTTTGACATACCCAATTTCCACAACTGTCGCAACAATACTCACTTGTCATTTGGATTGCTCACTGCCATTGTAATTAGATATATCAGAATAGAGATTATGTAAAGCATTCGTAATATAGCATTGTGCATTTCTTTGAAACCTTGCATTGGCAGACCTGCCAGTACATTATATTGTTCATGAATGCATCTCTGAAAACCTTCACACTTGGAAAATTCATGCTGCGATCTTTGTGCATATGCCTGTTGTTTCTATCTTTTCGAATGAAGATGAACTTTGTAACAGAACCTTTTGTATGAATGCCTTCATTATCTTTTCCCCAGCAACCCTTGTTGTTGGGGCCACCTCTTCCTATGGTGACGGAAGGGCCAGTGCTCAACCCATCACCCCTTGTGGAGACGTGACAGGGTCCTAACCTTTCCCTATCCCCCGCCATTACCAAAGCTGGCCCAAAGAAGGTTGCTGGCAGGCTGACTGCTAACCACACTTGATCTTTTGACCCGCATAACGATCCATTCACTCTCTTCACCACCTACGCTTATGCACCCTTCAAGATTCTACCACAGTTACCAGTATGTGGCTAGGAAGGCTTTTTCAAAAATTTGGGTGCAGAACCCTGAGGCTATACTCGGGCATGACTAAGAGGCCTATTTGCCAAACCTCAATGAAACATTTAGGGTTTGGCCATGCCTTACTTGAGCCAAACCCTAAAATTCAGAATGGGGTTTTGTTTGGGCTATTCCTTATTAATTCTTGACTCATTTTTTTTTCTTATACCATTTATATTTTGTTAGGACATTACTTGATTAATTATTATGTTAGCTCTTACTTTCCATTTGAATTTTGGTTTCTATCCTCTAACTTGTTCCATTCTTCTTGTTCCCAAGACTCCCTCTTTATAGGGATATTAATTAATTTTCTTGACACCATATTTTACTTTAATACCTTGAATTATGTGAAGTAATCCATTTGAGGCTTACGATAATTGAATTCTTATTATTTTTTTAGACTTATTAAAGATTAATGTTTTAGTGAGGATTAATTGACTCTTTTATTTATATGCAATGGTCCTCTTTCGAAAAGATTATGGTTAGTTGATTTTTAGTCTTATTATTATTTCTATCATGTGTATGAGTATATAGTTTGGACCCTTTTATTTATTTGTTCACTTTGATTTGGGTTGGAGGGGTGAGACCTCTTTTATTTTCTCTTCATGTTTTAGTATCATAAATTATTAAACTTATAATCTATTAATAATTATTAATAGTGGCAATATTTTTGGATGTGTTAAAATGTTACGTGACAATCATCATTAGTTCGTAAAATTTACTAAAGGAGCTAAATAATAATTTATTATTAATTTAATTAATTTCAAATTTTTGTCCTATTGTTTTCGAGTAATTTGTCTTAGGATTTTCTTCTTCAAAATCCCTTATGATTAATCCTTGTCAATGAACCCTTCAACCTAGTGCACCTGACGTGTAGGGGATGTTAGTAGGCCAACGCCCACCTTGAATCCCCTTATGTGATGGGTGCTTAGTTGTAGTTTTTCTCTCTTATTCCTGTTGAAACCTTGTAGTTGGCTTCGTTAAAAAATAAATTGTTGTGTGTGTTTTTCCCTAATTTTGGGCATGACAGACATATGATCAAGGCCCGATTTCAGATTTGGAGAAGATGGAGAAGTTGACATATGCTTTGTGCACTGATCTTGAGACAATAGACACATTAAAGAATTTTTGGCAGAATGAGATTGCAAACCTTCAAATAGCCTACACGGATGTATTAACTATGTAAGTACTTGTAGATACATTTTTTGAGTACCTTTGTGATTAATGTCAAAGGGGGAGTAGAGTATATAGCAGGAGGGGAGATATAAGTTAGTATATATGTTAGAAAATTTTGAATAAAGATATAGTTAATAACTTGGCCATATTCCTTTGTTGCCATTAATGAAAAAGGGGGAGGCTATTGGAAAGTTAACTATACTATTTTATATGACTAAGATATAGTGTTGTCATTATGGAAACAAATTCATATGATGTTATGGAGTCAGCGCAATCAGTTAGAATATCAAATTTGGTTAATTATGAAAGACTAGACAGTCAACAAAGCATCAGGTGAACATACCATCAGGGCACGTGTATCACCGAGTTTTGGAATGCTCCCTTGAAGATAAGCTTGTTGATATGTAATCATGCTAAGTCTAAGAGTGCATGATCAGATGATTCAACATGATGAAGATACAATCAGTTCAAGTGGCACAGACAGCAAGCGGCAAAGCAAAACAAAGCATGGAGCTGATTGTTGGTATTTTGATTAGCAGTTATAATATTATTTTGTAAAGGCTATGTGCCTATTATATTTAGGTTATAGACATGTTAATATCTTTGTTTGTAAACACACTTGATCCAATTCACTTGGAAACATTGTATGTAATAGGTTGAAGGCCGACTTAGTTAATATTTTTGTTTGCACATATAAATAAGACATGGGCCTTTGTAATATGTAATGAAAAAGTATAAAAAGTTGATTAGAGAATAGAAGAAGTATGTGAAGAGTAGTTAGAATGTTTTAGTGCTTTACAAGAGGCTAAAGCATGAGTGCACAAAGGAACTGATCAGACAAGCTGTGTCATAGCAATAGTTCACCTTGTAGATATAGTGTGTATATGAGATCTGGAAGGTTGTAGCCTTCACCACTTGAGTAGTGAGCTCTAGGAAAGTGTGTCCCCACCCCTAATAGGGTTAATTGTAAAATAATCCTAACAGGGTCTGACCCTTGACCAGGTCATTGTACTAAAAGCATTGTAAAGAACAATTCCTAAGAGAGTTGCAAGATCTTCTAACAAGGATCATTAAACACTAGTACAGTTGTTAGTGGGTGTCAATTCCCACCAAGGTTTTTACCTATCTGGGTTTCCCCGTAACCATATTTGGTGTTATGTGTTATGGTTTTTTATCTCACTTGCATTGATACCCATTTCACTACATAAGCACTTAAGTGTAGTTTCAAGAGTTAAGAAAAGGTAATAATATATAGAATATTGATTCACCCCTCCCCCCTCTGCCCCCTCTTAGTGTTCCCATTCCCAGTAGGAATATGGTCCAAGATAGGTCCTAGATACAATCCAATTATCACATAAGCTAACTTGAACATATGATGAATCGACAACTTGATATTTGAGATTGGAAAATATGAATAATACTGAACAATTTTTTTTAGGGTTGATGCAAGATTTCTCTGAACCCAAGTAATAGGGAGAGAAAGTTCAATCCACTAGCCTGTGTAGTAGGATGCCAAAAAAAAAAAAGTTTCTCCTTCACCCCAAGCCTAGGTAGAATATTATTTATAGTAATCCTTGACATAGTCTCAAAGACTCCTGTAAGGGTTTGTAAAGACCTCTCAAATATCATCAATCTCTTCCCCAAGGATCACACCCCTTAAGCCAATCTCCTCATTAAGCCTAATCCCCATGTGATTAGGTGGAAACTACAAATTATTTTGATTTGGTAATATCAATGAGTGGAATGGAATCCTATAGTCACTTTAGAAATAATACAACTCATTTTAGGCAATCATTCCCTTAGAATTGGGTTAGAGTTAGAGAAATGTGCAATAGACCTAGTTGAGAGGCCTAATTGTTACTAGGTTTGTCTAACACATCTTTAAGGCCTAACTTATGAATTATCCAAGAGACCAACTAAACAAAAAACCTTTTTAGATACCCTTTTGTGCCTTCTATCTAACATCAAACTCTTGAATCCTGACTTTGAAGGAGTCAACATTGTCTCTCATAAGGCTTATTAGGTTCCTAGGCCTAATTAGCAACGAATTAAAAAAAAAACCACCCAAAAATGTACTTACCCCATACATATACCACTTAAAAAACCTCTAGGGCCCCTTGAAAACATAAAATCCACCATTTTTTAACCTACAACCATTCCACCTTCCTTCTGCAACACAAATTGTAGACTGCTCTAGGTCGAGCACACAAAGATGCTCGACTAGGGCATCAATTTTATCTCTTTTCCCTTGGCCTTATTTCCCAAAACAAAAGGAATATTATAGTACACATCCTATGAACTTAGCTTCCACCATGTATCATAAATTTTCCCTCTGTGAAATCTCAAGCTAGAGGCATTTGTCTGTGAATCCGTAGGCAAACCTTCAGTTATAGATGAGTCACATAATTTTGAATGTAAATTTCTCTAGACTCTACCAAATTATATCAAATAAATTCCATCAGATATTAAATTCATTCCTCCATCTAAATATAAACACAAGAATCCAATATCAATTCAAACCCACATGTGCTATCCATACAAACATAGGTAAAGGAGGAAAAACTTAGAATATTATTCTTTCACAATGAAAATTCTCATTTTCTCCCTTACATCTTTTATCCAAAGGGCTTAAAAATATTTTTCTAAACTTACTCAACCAGCTCCAACCACTTTTTGAATTGAATAGTCATTGGGATGTTAAAAAATGAAGCATCTTTTTAAAATTGCTTTGACAACATTTTGTAATAAAAAGAAATGTTTTTGGATTTTTTCTCTAATTGAATTCCTAACTTATCTAGGACCCCTATTAGACCAATTTAGGTCAAAATACATCAAAATTGATCCAAAAGGATCACTAAAACCTATTATATTTCCTTTATGATCTTTTTTAAAGTTTTGGCCTATTGGGCCCAAATGTTTCTAAAGGCAATTTTGGCCCAATTTTGACTTGTCTTATTATCCAACCTTAAATTTATTCACCTAAATGCCCATGCAGTTTTATGACTTTCTAGATAGTCTACTTTATTGACCCTCTAGATTGAGTCTCATTGGCCATCCTTGGTGCTCTTACACCACACTCACATGTATAGAAAGTCTTAAGTCCTCTTAGAGACTAACTACTCCGAATCACCTCCTCTACGCTTGATTTCTTCTTCCAACATCCTAATGGATTCTGATGTTGGTAGATTATTCCACTTGATGAGATTTTCCAAGTTTACATTCTAACTTGTTTGTTTATCCCTTCTATATAGAATGCAATCCATGATCAAATCAAGTAGTAGGCAATTCTACAAACCAATCTTCCTTATCTTGTCAATAACTATATTATCATCTTTTGGCTGCACCATTCCTTTGAAAAGTATCAAATATGTACAATTGAATATGGGAGATAGGGCTATATATGATTACAACTCTATCTTGTAGGCATTTGATCCATACTTACTGATCACATTGCAAGAGGTGATATTTCTCATCTTTAGTTTGTTTTTGTATCCTTTTAGAAACATGTCCTTTTTTAGATTAACCATAACAAGTTCCCCTACTTGAAATTGCAAATATCATTTTTTTTTCTGATCCACTCCTTCCTTTGTCATTTGGGCACTTTGATGAAGTGATTCTCTGACTTTTTCATGTATTTTCCTCATTTCTTGAGAAAATTCCTCAGCATGACCACCACTCATATTCTCCACTCCTTGCAAATTTATGAACTCCATGACACCTCTTGGATGACTCCCATAAACTATGTCAAAGGGGCTTATCCCTATAATTCTATTTGTGGATTCATTGTATGCAAACTCTTCTTGAGTAATCATTGTATCCCAAGCTTGGGCATGCTCCTTTTTTGGGAACCTCAAGAGACTTCCTACTAACCTATTGACCACCTCAATTTTTCCATCTATTTATGGATGGTAGTTATAACTATAGGATAATCGATTCCCCAATTTCTTCCATAAGGTCCTCCAAAGGTGACCCATAAACTTTGTAACCCTATATTTCATAATGGTTAAGGGTAACCCATTAATTTTTACTATATCCTTGAATAATAGGCATGCAATATAACTAGCATCTTTTTTTTTTCTTATAGGGAATAAAATGGGCCATTATACTGAATCTATCTACCACAACAAAAGTATATCAAACCCTTCTATTTTCCTTGGAAATCACAATAAATAATCCATTCTCAATCTCTATTATGGTATGTTTGCAATAGGTAAGGGTCATTACAAGCCTTTATTGGTCAAAATGTCCTTTTCCCTCTGACATATGTTACAAGATTCTACCATTTTCCTAACATCACACTACAACTTGGGCAAAAAATAGGACCTCCTTAATAAATCCAATATCTTGTTGAGTCCAATGTGACCACCAAGACCACTACTATGCTTCTCCCTCATAGAGCACTTGGGTATGTAGAGTTGGCACCCTTTAAACAAAAAACCATCCTACGGTATGAAATTGAAGAAATCTAAATAAAAAGAGTTTTCAAGCTTTCTACAAACCTCATAGGCCTCCTTGAACTCTTCATATTTCTTATACATATCCTTAATTACCTCAATTCCAACACTTTGTAACTAAATTTCTTAGACATTTGGGACCCTCCTTCTTAGGGTATCTAGAACTTTATTTTCCTCTCCATTTTTGTGATTTATGGTGAAGTGTTAGGCTTGTATTCTCTCTACCTATTTCATGTTCCTATGGCTTATTTTATCCTATCCATTCAAAAAATTGAAAGCATGATTTTCAGTCAAAATAATAAATTATTTAGGAAGAAACTAATGCCTCCATTTTCTTAAGGCTTGAACCATAACATATAACTCTAAATAATATGCAAAATATTTCTTCTTTGTGTCATTCAATTTCTCACTAAAGAAAGATAATGTCCTTCCCTCTTGGGTTAATATTCCTCTAATAGGCAACCACTTGCATCACATTCTATGGTAAAAACCCTATTGAATTTAGGAAACACTAGGATATGATAGATAGCCACTCTCTATTTGAGTCATTCAAAAATCTAATCTGCTTCTTGGGTCCACACAAACTTCACATTCCTACCACCTTAAATAGTCTCCAAAATTGGGGCACATATCTCACTAAACTTTTTAATAAACTTCATATGGAATGTGGCTAGGCCATGGAAACTTCTCACCTCTCTTGCAATCTTAGGTGTAGGCCAACTCAAGATATCCTCCACCTTTAAAGGATCCATCTTTAAATATCCTTTAGAGATCAAAAATCCAAGGTAGATCAATTTTTGTATCATGAACTCACTTTTATCAAGGTTTATCAGTAACTTATTCTTTATTAGCCTCATCATCACCCTCTCCACATACTCAAGGTGTCCCTCTATGGTCTTAGTATACATTAGTATATCATCAAGATATACCATCACAAACTTCCCTGTGAAGTCTTACAAAATATCATTTACTACCCTTCTAAATGTGTTGCAATAATTTAAAATGCCTAATGGAATTACTAACCACTCAAATAATCCTTTTTTTATCTTAAATGTAGTCTTCCATTCACCCTCTTCTCTTATCCTAATCTAGTGATAACCACTTTTCAAATCATTTTTTAAAAAAAAGGAGGCTTTGCCTAAAAAATCCTTCAAATCATCCATTATACTAATAGGAAACCTTTTCCTATTTGTTATCCTATTGATTTCCATATAGTTAGTACATAATCCCTATTTCCCATCCTTTTTAGAGGCTGAAATATTGGCCACAACATAGGTGCTAAGACTCTTTCTTATCAGGCGCTTTTCAAGAAACTCTTTGATCTAGTTTATCACTTGTAATGGTATCCTTATATCTTTCTGAAAACTCCCTAACCTTCTTAGGACCCACAACATTGACCTCCTTCCTCTTTTCATCCTTAGAGTAAAATACCAAGAAAAACCCCATACCTTCCTCTTTGAAGTGTTACTATAACTGATGATGAAGACCGCCTAAGATAAAAGGTATACAAGATAGTACAAAGATTAAATCAGTTATTATCTTCATTGATTTCAAGAAATTAATTTATGATTTATATTGGGTTTCCATTTCATTCAGAATATGATATAAGTTGATTGAGTTACGAAGAAGAAGAAGTGAAAATTTGAGAAGATGAAGAAATTAATTGGGAAACTTATACAAATCAAACAATGTTAGGGTTATATTGATATAATTCTTTTCTACCAAAAATTTAATTATATCAAGTTAGTAAAGAAGATTAGTCAAGTTGGTAAGAAAAATAGTTATGGCTACTAAGCATAAAAATTCATTTGGTAAGAGAAAAGTAAGTTTTGGTAAAGAGAAAGGAAGTCAACACACCAAGTAGAAGGTTTCAATTACCGAGCGAGATAAACCAAAATTCAGTTAAAGAAAAGAAGTTATTCAATGAGAAAGGAATAGAAATTAAATACAAGGATCTGAATGATATTTAATGATGAGCTGGAATATTCTAATGATGAGGAAAAGTTAGTTGAAGAGATCTACGATTAGGAAAATTTAAGATGATGATCTATGGTACAAATATAAGTGGAAAAAAGAGGAGGAACAAGTTCCAAGAAAGGTCAACCTCCAAGGTGATGATAAAACATTTTACCCAGTTGTATATTTATTAAATTAATGCATTAGAATGATCAAAAAGTTGAACTTAATCAAACAAAAATGTGATAAAGGAGATTAAGTGGAAAAACAAAGTTTACACAAAGGATGAATTTGTATGGACAAAAGGATGGCTAGTTGAAGGGTTATTGAGTCACCAATTAATGTAGTGAAGAAGGAAAAGGTTGAATTTTGAGTCAGAAAGCTAAGTTTGGTGAAGTGTTGAAGCCAGTGGAAAGTGAAGGATTGAAGTGAGGACAAGGAGCACACAAAGGGTCTAATTATGCAAATGATAGTCGTAGATTTATAGTCAATTTGTCTAGTATTTCTTATTAACCTTTATAACAAAAAAATAGCTTAACCAAGTGGACTTAATATTCTTATTGTAAAGGAAGATAAAAATCAAAGGAACAACCATGTTTATCCTTGTAAAAAAACTAAAATAGGTGAATGATAATATCAAAAGATGGAATAAGGATACATTTGGTAATATTTTCTCCACCAAGACCAATATGTGTTAGGAACTGAAGGTGATTCAAGATAGAACTAAACAACAGGGATATGAGAAGATATCAAGAGATAAGGAAAATGAGAAGTTAGTTGAGTATCATGATATCATATCTAACAAAGAGACATTCTACAGATAGAGATCTCGGAAGTTATTTTTGAAGGAAGGGGATAGGAATTCAAAATAATTTTTCATGACTAATCTTAAGCATAAAATGGTTAATGTAATCTCTAAAATTATTATTAATGGTTTGAGATCTAAATATGAAGACTCTATTAGAATGGAGGATAAAAAAAAATTCAGGATTTTCTTAAAAAAGATATTTGCTTGGACTAGGAAGCTTGAAGGGGGTTCTTAGATTTTATCCCCTCCATCTTAAATGAGGACCACAATTCCATTCTTAATTCTATTGCATCTAATGCTAAAATTAAGAGGGCTATCTTTTCTTTTGATGGGGAAAAGGCCCCTAGATCAAATGGGTTTCCCCTATTTTTCTTCCAAAAGTTTTGGGTTAAATTGAAAAGGATGTTACTAGTGCGATGAAGGATTCTTTGGGTCTAGGAAAATCCTGAAAGAACTGAATGGTAATTTTATTGTTCTCATCCCAAAGAAATAAGGGGCTAATAAAATAGACCAGTTCAGAGTGATAACAATATGTAATACAGCTTATAAGATCATTTCTAAAGTGAGGACTACTAGGATTCTCTCTATTCTACCTTATCTTATATCTGGGCAGTAGAATGGTTTTGTCCCAGGGAGACAGATTATGTATTCCATTATCTTTGTTCATGAAAATGTGCATTCTCTAGTTATGTCCAAAAAGGAGGGCTTCATCTTGAAACTGGACTTATCCAAAGCCTATGATAGGGTTGACTGGGTTTTTCTCAAGAAGGTGCTCAAGGCCTTTGGTTTCAATCATAGAAGTATAGATCTTATTTATCATGTCATCTATTCTTCTTATCTTTTGGTTCTAGAGTTAATGGCTCTCCTACCCCTTTTTTTAATCCTCCAAGGGTTTGAGGCATGAGGAGCCCTTATCTCCTGTCCTCTTTGTTATTATGGTTGAATGCTTGGAAAGATATATTGAGAGAATGGTCCAAAAAGGGGATTTTAAGGGTCTTAATCCTTCCTCGGATATTTAGGTTTGTTCACACCAACAATTTTTGGATGATTTTGTTGTTATGGGGGAAGCTTCAATCAAAAATTCTAATAATATTAAGAAGGCCTTAGATAGCTATGGGTCAGCATTCAGACAACTGAAAAAAGACAAATGAGAATAAAGAAGATTCTTGGGTGTGAGATGGAGTATCTACTTAGTACTTACCTAGGTCTTCCTCTTTTCCTAGAGCCTCCTGATTCTTTTTGGAGTTTGCTGGTGGATACATTTCATAGAAAATTGACTAATGGAAGGTAATTTTCTAAGTCAAGTAGGTAAGATTAAGATTCTTAGATCTACTCTTCAAAGTTTACCTCTTTACACCCTTAGAATTTACAAAATTCCTAGAAAGTATGGAGAGTCTATTCAAAAAATCTAGAAAACTTTTATGTGGACTGGGATTGAAAAAATGTAAAGGATAGGTCTTATTGTTTGGGAGAAAGTGTGCAAGCTAGTGGATAAAGGGGGTTTAGGACTACGTAGAATAAGGAGCCTAAATGACTATCTTCTTTCTAAGCTAATTTGGAGATACCATAATTTGAATGGGGAATGGACTACCATATGGGATAATAAATACAATAAGGACAGTCCTACTCTTTAAATATTTCTTAGAAACAACACCATCCCTAGGGGATGGGATCCTTTATCTGGATAAATCCTATAAGAAATAATGAGATCATTAGAAAAGGAATGGAAAGTGGGGAATGGAAGGACAAAATAGTTTTGGGATGAGGTGTGGTTTATGAATAATCCCTTGAAGGAGATCCATGAATGGAAGGTTTTTGAGGATCACTGCAAAATGAGGTTTGGTATTAAAGTTGTTGATTATTGGGAGAGAGACCATTGGGTTGACCTATCTATTATTGATCAGTCTCTTGGGTAGCTTAATAAAATCCTAAACTCTTTGACTTTGATTAAGGAAGAGGAAAACCTTATTTGGAAGTATAACAATAATGGTAATTTTTCTATTTCTTCTCTATATCATCAAGATTTTGTGAATCAAACTGAGCCTTGTTAGGCTAAAGCATGGATTAAAGGCCTTACTCTGAAAGTAAATGTTTCCTTTTGGATTATGCTCTAGAACAGGGTCCTAACTAGTGATAACTTAAGAAGAAGAGGATTGAATATGTCTAACATATGTTACTTATGCAAACAAGATGATGAAACTCTTAATCATATGGCCAACCATTCCCCTTATGGTCACAAGATTTAGGAAAAATGCTTAAAACTTCTTAATGTGGAATGGATCTTCGTAGAGGATTTACAAAGATTTTTCACTTCTTGGATACCTTCTTCAAAAAATGAAATTGTGATCAATATCTATAAATTCATTCTACCCTATATTTTCTATGGGGTGTGGAAAGAAAGAAATGATAGAATCTTCATAAATAAGGTTTCTAATTAAAAGGTGGTCTTTCATAAGATCAAAATATCTATGCTGGATAATATTTATTTAAAAGGGAACATGATTGAACCTTATAATATGGGGTACATTATTTTCTTTGATAATTGTAAGATCAAAGGTAATATGAATAAGTGCAAGTAAGACTCTTTAAGAAATGAAGCTAGATGGGATTGCTCTCCTAGTGGGTGGATGAAGGTTAACTTTGATGGTGCCTCAAAAGGGAACCTGGTGGTGGCTGGATGTTGCATGGTGATAAAAGATAAGCAGGGTATTTGCAAAGGACTAAGTTCCATACCTTTAGGAATCCAAACTAATCATGTAGTGGAAGCTAATGCGGCACTTCATGGCTTACTTCTAGCTAAGGAGAAGGTTTGTAAGAAACTTTGGATTGAAGATGATTCTTTAAACAATATAAGATGTTTAAATAATGATTTTAATCCCTCAACTATTTATAATGTTATGCATAAGGCACAAATCATTATCATCTATTTTGAAGAATGTGTCATCATGTATAATTATAAAGAAATGAATGCTCTTGTTGACTGGGAAGATAACATAGCTTGAAAGTTGTCAGTGATGAAGAAATGGGATTATGGGAGTGATTTTCCTTTTGAGGTGAAATTATTAATAGATAGTGATTGTTTACAGAGTAGGAAGAAAGTGTGTTAAATGTTATTTTTAATGATGAATATTGATTACTAGGTGAGGATTCATTATTTCTTTTTCTATGAGAGGTACAACTTGGTGATGACACTCCTAATTTGGCACAGATTCTGGGTTATGTTTGCTAAGTTTAGTAAAGACAATTTTATTCATGTAATGACATTTGCAATTTTTATAGAGATATAGTGAAAGGCTAGCAGAGAGATAATATGGATCATAGAAAGAAGAGATTTGAACCAGTGAATTGTGAGGAGTGGAAATAGAAATAGGAGGTGTGGGATATGTTGAAGAAAGGTGGGATGGTGGGCTTTATGGAGAGGTTGCATCGTAGAAACCCTATTATTTTGAAGCAGTTCTTTAAAACTTGGAAGAATGGTATGGTTCTTGTGGATAATCAAATAATGGAGGTTACATAGGACATCATTATGGAAGCTACTAGTATGAGCATGGAAGGGTTGAAATTTTACAAAGATAGGAGTATCTCTGATAAAGCTCTTGAGAAGTTCTCTATAACGAAGCAAGAAAAGATGAGGTTGGTGAAGGAGGATACCTCCTACTACAATCCCAAGCACATTTCTCATTCATGGAGGTATGTGTTTTATGTTCTCATTAACTATATCATGCTTGATGGTAGATTTACGAGAGCATATGGGCACCATTTTATGTTGTTAAATCATTTTATACATAATGTAAAAATTAGTCTTCCTTTTTATTTGTTGATTTCACTAGATTCCACCATTATTAGTCTTTAGAAGGACCCAAAATAGGACCATGCCTCACATCAGTTCCTCATGCTTCTAGTGTAAGATCTTCTCAAAATAAAATAAAAAGTGGAAAAACCCTTTTTGAAGGGTTACACCAGGGATGATGAGGAAACAAAAGGAAATGAGGAAGATAATATGTAGGTTGAGGAAATAGAGGATGAAGAGGAGGATCCCTCTGGGACCATTTCCTCAAACAAGGCTAAGTTTAGAGGCTCTTCCTTTAAGAAAATTTAGAATAGGGAATTTGTGGAAGAGTAGGACACTGAAAAGGGAACTAAAGATGAGGAGTATGAAGGAAAAAAAGGGAAATAGGGTAACAAGAGGAAAAGAGGTGAGATCACTAGCAATAAGAAAATGAAAAAAAGGGTGAAAAATACAAGCAAGAGGAGAATTATTCTATCTTCAGAGGATGACAAGAATCGCGAGAAGGAGAAGAGTTTTGGGGAAAATATTGGGGAGGAGAAAGAAGAAGATAGCAAGATGGAGGTGAGCATTGGGAATCCAAGTGAAGGCCAAATTTCTCCAAAGAAGGAGAAGGAAAATCTAAAAAATGTCTACTAGGTTATGGATGAGATTGTGGATAGTATTTACAAAGGTATTACAAGAAGAAAGGCTATGAATAATATTGCTAATGAGGACACCGAAAAGAGAAAAAGTGGGGTAAAGGATACGACTAAAGATAATAGTTACTTGGTCAATTTTACCTGCACACTAAGTAAAATGATGGATGATATTGGAAATTTTAAAAAGAAAATGTAGGTGATGGGATGCAAGGTTAACCTCATTAAGAAGACTAGTTTTTGGGACAAACCAGTTGCAAAGTGCCTCAATGAAATGAAGGATATGGTGGGTAGGGAAGAGGCTTATGATGAAATGGTTGACAAGGTTTACGAGATGGAAAAGATACTAAAAGAGAAAGAGGATAGGGCTATAGATGGGGATTTCAATGGAAGACTCCATAGGCTATATAATAGAGTGGATAATTTAGAATATTCCATGAGAAAAATCGGTGAGAAATTCCTTGTTAGTCTTAGAGCCTGCACTAAACATGCTAAGATCTTGGTTGACAAGATCGAATAGGAAAAGGGAGAAAAAGAGTTTAAGGAGATGAAGGATAGTATGGGACTGAGAAAGTGTACATGGGAAAGAATAAGAAATATTGGTACCAAAGAGGAAAAAGAGGACAAGGAGCTGGAAGAGCTCAAGAACTCAGCTAGGTGGATACAGCTTATGATGATCTAGACTAAAGGCCTAATGAAATGTATTTAGCTTTCCTTTTTCCTATTTTCCTATCTTTGTGTTGTCCTAGTCTATGTTTTTTGGTTGTAGCGTGTTGTTATGGTTGTTTACTTTAGTGTTTTCGCTTATGTTCCTCAGTGTTGCGGCATAGTTTCTATACAACTTTATTGCTATATTTTTAACTCTTTGTTATAGGTTGTGTTTCTTTGTAAAACATGTTTTTACTTAATTAGAATAGTCTTTTTGTAAAATCATTGCAAGAGGTAACATTCTAAAGAGTTTTCAAGAAGACCTTTAACCACACTACTCCTAATAGGGTAAATATCCTAACAGATCTAAGGTAAATCCCCTAACAGGGTCACACTTAATAGTGTATATTGTAATATTTAACTAGATTGACTTTTAACTAATCATACTTGAGAAGATTATTTATTTAGTGGGTGCTAATTCCAACAATGGTTTTACTCAAATTGGGTTTCCATGTTAAATACTGGTGTTATATGTTTTGAATGATTATTGTGATTGATAAATTTTATGTACTGTTGTCGGTAAATATCGAATTGTGTCTTACCAAATTGACACCATGTTTAATTAGAGAATAAAAATTAGGTAAAAATAATCAATGATTACTTATTCATCCCTCCTCTCTGTAATCCAATAGTTGGTATCAAACATGAGTACTTTAAAGGGATAAGTTTGAAAGACTTAAGTAAAAGATCCAAAGATGTATAGGAGAGAAGTACCTAAGTTGAATAAGGAGAATTTATCTACATGGAAAGTCAGGATAAGGCTATACCTATATGGGATTGGAGATTCTACACTTAATCATTTAGACATTGACTATACTGCACCACCTCCTGGACCAATGAAACTTTATTAGGTGAGGGAAAAGTAGGAACAACTCGGTAATGATTGAAATTGCTTCTTCTATGAATGATGTTGAATTCAATGATATTAAGGATTATATTACAAAAAAATTAGGTGTAGTAAAAACTTGCACTAGTTTATGGAGATTATCTTCATGTACAAAAAGAAAAGGTTCATAATCTAAGACCAAAATTTGATGAGATGAGAATGAAAAATGAATAGAAAATTACACAATATAGTTTCAGAATAAAAGAAATGGTGAGTGCTAGCAAAGGTGGTGGAGCACTAATTGGAGAAGAAATGGTACGAAAAATTCCTAGAACCTCTTGACCTAGGTATTCTAGTTGAGTCTCTACTACTGAAGAACTGAAATCTATACCGAATAACATTATTACTCTTCATGAAGGCATTTCCTAAGGATACTTTCAAGTATCTCATAGGTAAGTTAGGTGTGATTATTTGATGCAAGAGCATCCTAGGATTCTTGGTAATCCTATATCAACCAAAAATATGTTTGTCTTTGAAGGTAGATTGTTAGTTTTGATCTTGGTTTGGAGATTTCTTTCTCAGTTTGGGAGACTGGTTGCTTAGTTTATGTGGTTACCAGGGTGCTCAGTCTCTAAAGAACGCTCGGTGACTGAAGGCATCAGTTCAATTGGCACTCAGTAATTACTGTGTTCCTCGGTCATGCCTAGCTTGGTTAGTTGACTGGCACTCAGTTATTTCCTTTGTTGTTTAGTGTTCTTTCTTATTGTCGGGATTATTTGGATGAATCGGCTTGGCTGACTGGTGCATTTAATTTGGGTCGTGCTCCTCAAGTTATGGATTGATCGTTGGACATGTGGAGACCTAGATCTGGTGTGTTGCATTCTTCTATGTGGATCTGATGACCATTGGGCCATCTTTTGAGAATTTATTTATTTTGGAACGCTATTTAAGACCCGCCAGATGTTTTAGCATTTAATATTTGTTTATAGAGATTTATTGTTTCATCAGCTGACTTGTAGCTAGGAATCAGTATTTATAGGATTCTTGGGGTAGTTGTTTAGGGCATTAGATTGTTAAAAGGAAGGTCAGTATCTTGTGAGTTTAGGAGCGGGAAAATTGCTTGGAATTTTGAGTACAAGTTTAGATCTTTCCTGGTTGCCTACTAGTGTGTTGCCTATTGTAGACCTGGACTAGCTAAATGCTGATGTTGGGGAAAAGATATGGATCTTGTGAGATCTTATAGATTGTTAATTACATTGTAATTGGGTGTAACCGGGAAGGCCTTATAGCCTGACACATTGCATGTAATTAGTGTTTTCATGAATATAGACTTTTGTTTCATTGCATATTTGTTGTTGTTATTGTGTATTTCCATTGCATATTGGTTTGGCTGCAAGGTTGGTTAGTCCTTAACTGGATCCACCCACCTTGACTGCATTAAGTGGTATTAGAGTGAAGTTTGTTCCTGTTTGAGAAAATTTTATTCATGTTGGAGCCAAGTGGATCTTGTGTATCTAGATATTGATTTGAAGATGCCTCCAAGGAGAAATCATGAGATCTCTGAAGAAGAAGAAACTACTGGAGAATTTTGTCTTGATGATTTTAGGGCTTTGCATAAACAAGTGCAAGACCTACAAGAGGAATTGAGAAAGAAGAATCCTACCTTGAAAGAGGATAGTGATGATGAATCTGAGGAAGATCATTTTGAAGAAGTTGTAGAAGAAGCTAGAGACTATGAGGAGACTCGAATTCTGAAAGCTATGACTAAGATTGGGAAGAGACCTAAGATTGAAGTTTCTGCATTTTCTGGAAGCCTTAGGCCTAAAGAATTGATTGATTGGATCAATGATATTGATGAATACTTTGAGTATGAAGAAATAGAAGATCCTGATAGGGTTAGATTTGTAAAGACTAAGTTGAAGGGTCATGCAAATATTTGGTGGAGATAAGTTCAGTTGGAAAGAGGTAGAAGAGGAAAAGAGAAGATTACTAAGTAGAACCAAATGGTTGACAAGTTGAAGAAGCAATTCATTCCAGTAGATTATGAATTAGACATCTTTAAAAAGATGCAATCATTGAAGCAAACTAACAAATCGGTGCAGGAGTATATCGAGGAGTTTTATAGAATCCTGATTAGGACTGGCCATTCTGAAGCTAATAAAGAAAAGGTTGCTAGGTATGTCTATGGTTTGAGACCTAGTACTCAGGAAGAGTTACTTACTATACAGATGACAACAATCAGTGATGCTTATTAGATGGCATTAACAATTGAAGAGAAGTTGAATAGGAAGTATGAAGGAAAGAAAAATAGTAGGAACCGAGGTGGTAAAACTGGTGAGACTATTGCTAAGAGTAGTGTGACAGAGAAACCTAAGCCTAATGTAGGATTTGGCAGTGGTCAAGTTACTAAGAATGCTGGACAGAGAGGAAGGTGGAAGACTGAGTTCACCGACACTTGTTATAACTGTGGTGAAGCTGGTCATAGAAGTTGGCATTGTCCTAATAAAAGAGTTGCATTAGTTGCTGAAGAAGACATTGAGAATGTTCCAAAGAAAGGTGAATGCCTTGTCACTAGGAGATTAGCTACATGTGTTCTTGAACCGGTGCAAAGAAGGAATTTGTTCAGAACCAGATGTAAATGCAAGGATAAGGTATGTAATGTCATAGTTGATGGTGGCAGTTCTGAAAACTTTGTTTCTGATGAAATGGTCAGTAAATTGAATTGGGAGAGAAGGAAGCATCCTAATCCTTATCAGATTAGTTGGATACAAGTTGTTTCTAAGGTTAGAGTTGAAGAACAATGCTTGGTTAAGTTTTAGATTGGATCTTACCATGATGAGATATTGTGTGATATATTGCTTATGGATGCTTGTCATCTATTTCTTGGTAGACCTTGGCATTTTGAAAGAAATGTTTTGTTTGATGGTCGTGCTAACACCTATATGGTTAGGCATGAAGGATCTCAACATAAGCTGATTCCTTTATAGGAGGAAGGGGTTAAGGGATGTGGAGTTATTAGGTGTTGTCGTTATGACAATTTTTAGGAGCATAAGGTTGACGAACCTATTCCTATTTGGCCTGATTTGAAGGAGGAGGATGATATCTCTAAGGAGTTTGTTGAGATTAAGAAGAAGATGGTTTTACTGGTAGAGATGGTTCAGCAAATAGTGATATTTATGACACATAGAGATGTAGATGATACTGGGTTGATTAAGGAGTCTGAGATGGATGAACCTTACCAAGGCACTGAGGTGGTCCATAGTGGTTAGAGTCAGTTTCTATCTATTGCCAACCGAAGGGATAAGAAAAGTGAAAAGAAGAAATACTTTTTTCTTGAGACAGTGAATGAAGTGAAGACTACTTGGGATGAAGGACAAGAAGAAATGTGGGTGAAGAATAGATTTGGCATACCCGTTTTGATTCCCTTGAGGCATCCATAATTTCCTTATAAGAAAATATTTCTTACCTAGGGTGTCTGATCCAAGAGAATCCTGGGATTCTTGGCAATCCTATATCAACCAAAAATATGTTTGTCTTTGAAGGTAGATTGTTAGTTTCGATCTTGGTTTGGAGAGTTCTTGTTCAGTTTGGGAGATTGGTTGCTCGGTTTATGTGGTTACTGGGGTGCTCAATCTCTAAAGAACACTCGGTGACTGAAGGCATTGGTTCAACTAGCACTCGGTAATAACTGTGTTCCTTGGTCATGCTTATCTTGGTCAGCTGACTGCCACTCAATTATTTCCTTTGTTACTCGGTGTTCTTGCTTACTGATGGGATTATTTGGATGAATCGGCTTGGCCGACTGGTGCATTTAATTTGGGTCATGCTCCTCAAGTTATAGATTGACCATTAGACATGTGGGGACCTAGATCTAGCATTTTGCATTCTTCTATGCAGATCTGATGAGCATTGGGCCATCTTTTGAGAATTTATTTATTTTGGAAGGCTATTTGAGAGTCAACAGATGTTTTAGCATTTAATATTTGTTTATAGAGATTTATCATTTCATCAGCCGACTTGTGGCTAGGAATCAATATTTATTAGATGCTTGGGGTAGTTTTTTAGGGCATCAAATTTTTGGAAGGAAGGTCAGTAGCCTACGAGCTTAGGAGTAGGAAGATTGCTTGGAAGTTTGAGTACAAGTTTAGATCTTTTCTGGGTGCCTACCAGTGTGTTGCCTATTGCATACCTGGACTAGCTGAATGCTGATGTTGGGGAAAAGATATGGATCTTGTGAGATCTTGTAGATTTTTACTTGCATTGTAATTGGCCATAATTGAGAAGGCCTTACAGCCTAGCACATTGCATGTAATCGGTGTTTTCATGAATATAGACTTCTATTTCATTGCAAATGTGTTGTTTTTATTGTGTATTTCCACTGCATATTAGTTTGGCTACAAGGTTGGTCAGTCCTTAACTGGATCCACCCACCTTGACTACATTAAGCCTCCTTACTAGAACTAAGGTACATTGGTACGCATCATCCTATTATATTTTAGAGAGATATCTTTATCTAGATTCATGTTTTTTTTGCTACTACTCTGGGGGAGTGGTTAGCTTGGTAAGTTATTTTTTTAGATTTGTAGAGACTTTTTGCTTCTATTGATAAGTTCATATATGTTCCTCTTCCATTGATTTCAAAGAGGGAGACAATTTCATGTCAAAATAGTATTGGGGGGATATTAAGCTAAGGGGAAGAGATTTAGCATGATAGAATTGTAGAGAGACCCTAAAAGATATGTTTGGATACACAATTTGTTTTCATCAATTCCAAAGGAGGAAATGTTTGGAATAATATACATATATGTGTTGCCACTGATGTTTTTTCATTGACATTAAGATACTTATCTATTTAAGATTGTGTTCTTATAATGTTCAATAAGATGTTTGGTCCAATGTGGTATGCATATTGAAGATCATAACCTATAAATGTGTAAGTTGTGTTTAGGAATTTCTATAGTACATTTAGTTCCAATTTTAATGGTTTGCATGAATATTTCAATAAATTAGGGTTTTTTTATGTTAAGACTAGCATTTTTTGGTTTTTAGAGCTGATAGTATGGTTGTATTTGGATTGGTGGTGCTTCACATTAAAATATTTTATTATGTGGATCTATGTAGTGTGTTTGGGACATTAATTTATGTCTTGAAATTAATTGGTTCATGATTTGGAGGTTCACAAGTTATTCTTTAGGATTGATGATTGTTGTTGATAGTGTTCTTGAGGTTCGGTATGATGATGCTAATGATTTAAAATATTTTAATTGATGTGGAATTATTTTTTGTTTTTCATGATTCTTGTATATGTTTCTAGATCATTCTCATATTTTGTTTCTATTTTGGATTGATTATTGTTCTCATATTTGATGATTTTTGGTTGGTGAGTTTATATTTGTCATGTTCTTGGAAGACTTGGTGATGTAGCATGTTGTTGATAACCAAGGAATGATTATTAGATGTTTAGCGTATTTAAAGATGAAGATTTGGAAACAAGAAATGTCATCTTTGGTACGCATTAAATATTTGTAATTGTCTGGTTATATTTTTAATGTTTGTATGTTTATAAGTCCTTGGAGAAAATGAGTTGATGATTTGTATAAATGTAATATCCCTTTGTTCTTCAATGTGTTCTCAACTCGATGCATGATCATGATTTATGTCAGTAACTATTTGTTGATGCTCAGTCTATATATATTGTTGTTTGGTAGTATTATTCTTTCTAGTTCATTCTTACTTTCTTCATCATTTTTTTCTAAAACTCATTAACTTTCACATTTTCACTTTCAATCATTTTGTTAGTAGCCTTGTTCAAATATTTATAGGCCTTACTTTTAGTAGAATAACCTAGAAATATTCCCTCGTCACCTTTTGAATCAAATTTTCTATATATATCATCTTTCAAAATGTAACATCTACTTCTAGATATTCTGAAATAAATCACATTAGGTGTGTAATCATACCATACTTCATAAGGTGTCTTGTTTGATTATTTCTTCAATTGTACCTGGTTTAGTGTGTAAATGATAGTACAAACAACTTCTCCTAGTAAAGTTTTGTAACATTTTTTTCAATCATTAGTGTTCTAGCACAATCAACAATTGATATATTCCTCCTTTCAACAATATCATCCTGTTGGGGTGTCCTCGGTGTAGATGCCTATCTCTTTATTCCATGATCATTAAAAAAATTGGTAAACTCATAAGAAATGAATTCACCACCTCTACCTAAGCTTAAGAATTTTAGTTGCTTACCACATTATTTTTCCACTTTTCCTTTATACCATTTAAACATTTTGATAGCTTCTCATTTTTCTTTTAAGAACATGATAGTCATCATCCTAGAGAAATAGTCAATAAATAAGATAAAATATCTTTCTCCATAATAAATTTGAGTTATCATTGGACTAGATAAGTCAGTATATGCCAAGTAAATTCAATGTTGACCGAACACCAGTTAATTACCAAGGAAGATAGTATTAGCTGAGGAAACAATTTTTGAGGTGACCGAGATTTCTAGTGAAGACAGAGAAGTTGAACATAGTATTGACCGAGCATCAGTATTTTTCATTTAAGGAAGAATTCAGATTTCCAACCAACATCGTTGAATTCTTGGATTATGTAAAATGTGTTGATTTAATTTATTAATTGTATGAAAGCATTTAATGCACTGTAAAAAATTTTATTGTAAATCTATTAAGAGATTTGAGATATTTCTAGAAGGATAGCCGAAGAACATAAGGTAGGATGGATTCAATGAATCTGACCTAACCTTAAGATCTATGAAGGAGATTAAGTGTCAAAAGATATATTGACCTAATGGAGGAAGTATTAAGGAAACCTAATCTAGAGGTTGTATGAGAGATGATGTTGGAAGTGTTGTTGATGTTACTAACTATCTAAGAAGAGAAGGTTGAAGGAGAAGTTTTGTGATTTGTTGAAGAGAGTTCTGAACATATCAATGATGGGGATGGTAAAGGTTCATAGTCAGTAAGCCAACATATGTGTATGGAATTGGATCAGATATTTGCAAAGTGAGTTGTATGTTTTTCAGATGAATATTACTGCTACTTTATAACCATTGTAACAGTCAAAATATTTTTAATAGAGGTTGACCTAATAGGTCATAGGAATAAATCCTTTGAACAAGGTTGCATTCTAATGGAGTGTATGTAAGTCCTATAACAAGGTGCACTTTAATAGAGTGGTTTAAATCCTTTAACCGGTTCACACCTGACAGTGTGTTTGTAACCTTTGATAGGGTTGGCTATTCACCGAGCTCACTTTAGAAGAGTGAACATAATAGTAACATGTTACAAAGTGGGTTTTCCCAAATTGGGTTTCCACTATAAATCTTGGTGTGCATACTTGTGTGAATATTTTGGTTTGAACATTTTTGTGTTTTACAAGTCAGATGCTATTGGATAAGTGGACTACATTGTTATATGTTTCTGTTATGCAATCAGTAATGACTGAGTAAGCTATTGGTTATTAGATCTAATTTGTTGAAGAGTTTTAAAGTTTTTTTTATACATCTAGACCTGAGAACAACTGATTCAGCCCCCCCCCCCCTCTCTATTGTTCTAAATCATATTAAAAATTGGTATAAGAGTTGTCGGTACTTACAGAGAAAAATTTTGAAGGTAGTTGAAGCAATCATCAGGATGTAAATAGGGAATACTGAGAGGGGGGGTGAATCGGTATTCTACAAACTTTATCTTTTTCCCAATTATGTATATAACAAATTATCTTTACACATGCATAACATAAGAAGCTAAACAACATGCATAGCAATAAAAATAAAGAACTCATAACACATTATTTGTTCTCGAGGAAACCCTAGCCGAGGGAAAACCCCAATGGGGATGGTACCCACAAAGATCCACTAATCAAAAGTATCATGTTAAGGATGTCGACCCTGTTAGGAGTCTATTACATGCATATATTGTCTCAGTCCTGATTAAAGGACTATAAGCCTTCTTAGAAGCCTCAACCCTGTTAGGAGTTAGTAGTACAAAATGTGATTACTAGATGAGCCCACTATGCAAACAAGTAATATACAATATTCATTGATTACAAAAGTAGGTTAAGGTACACAACCTTATACTACTTGCATCAATATCTCTTTGTTGCTCTTTCACTATCGCTATTACATATACATCATATCACTTCTTGATGATATCCTTCTTACAATTTACAATTACATTTATACAAGTTATTAAGATTAATAACTTTCCAGTCGGCTATCATATTAAAAAATAAACTTATCCAAGGGTTAACATCTAGGATGTAATCCCTTTATATTTTTAAGTCATTATTTTGATAAATAAAATAATCCCTTAACTCTTTACCAATTTTGGCTTCATATTATGTCTTGTCAACTTGACACTGTCTTTAGAAAAATTGTCATAACTTCTTCCGTACATGTCACACTGACTTGCACTCTGAGATGAGTTTTCAATAGTCACCATAGAGTCTATGTTCAAGTTTCCAAGCACTGAACTTACTCCAATAAACATCATAAACAAAAACTATCTTCAGGTTCACTGGTAAAAACACTGTCTCGTACTTAGACAATTTCACATTGTGCTTTGACATACTAGCTCTCTAACTTGTGCAATCTTCATGTAGATCATATGTTTCCATAATTAAAACATATATGTAACAAACTCAGCCAAATTGCCAATAATCTCCCCCTTTGTCATTGGTGGCAACATATGAGAAAAATGGCTAAGTCTTACAACTCCAAAATCTCAAAATTGTGGCCATAGTATAAAATATATATACTATCCTTATAACTCCAAAAAAAAGGTTATCTCTAATACAATACTCCCCCTAAGAGTATCAATCCTTATCATTTTCTTATCAATTTTCTGCTATATATCTCTCCTCCTTTGACAACAATGACAAAATAAAGGTAAGGAGGGTTACAAAACTGTATTCACAAAAAGATTATACCTTAACTCAATATTGCAAAGCTGATAGGCTTGCAAGACAATCTAAAAAATCAATCTTTATATCCTCTATCTCCTTCTCCCATGATTTCTTAATAGAATCTTCCACACTGAGTAGTGCACATAATCCATAAGATGCTATCTCACATGCTTGGAGATTCTCAAAGCTAAACTTTTGAAAAGATGTCGTAGTTGAAAGACATTCTTCCAATTTCCCTTCAATAATACTTAACTTCATAGAAGTGTGCTCTCTTAAAAGAGTGAATCTTTTCATTTTCCTATCCTTTTCATCTTGCAAAATTCTGATTTCATCATATATCTTATGAATTTTCTTCTCAACATCAAATATCTTTACATTGGGGCTTGAAAGAAAGTTAGTTTCATTCTGAATTTATACTTCCTTCATCTTCATCTTCTGATCTTCTTCTATTGTCAAGGTCTCTGATTTTGTAGACTAGATGTACAAGGATTTTCCTCTTTCCAAATTCTTTCTCAAGTCCTTTATACAGATATCAAGATTGTTGATATCATTCCTGATATTCTGGCTAATGTTCAAAATTGTTTTGGCCTCATAGGCTTCTTGAGCTTTCAATTTTTCTATATCAATTAAATTTGTGAACTCACTGTCAAAAGTGTTCATCACTTTCTTTGCTTTCTCTAGAGGATTAGCTTCTGCAATTTATGTAGTTACAACGCCTTGTAACTTCTCAATAAGCTCCTTTAGGCATCCTTCAAGAATTTTTACTTTCTTGTTCTTTCTAATGATCTTGTCCAAGGATGTGATCAATTCCATCTGATCATCATCATCTACTTCCTTTCCTAAATTCTCAATCATAGATCCAATCTGATTCTTCTTTCTAGTCTCAGGAGTAAGACTGATATCTTCTTTAGTGGAAATAGGTACTTATTTTTCTGTCACTTTGGATTCTACAACTATGGTCTCTATTTTCTCTTCTCCTTTGGCAGTCTCCTACTCTTGAAAACTTGAATTGTCAATAATGTTTTCCAGATTCTTGAATACATTATCATCAGTATCCAAGGTGATCTTATTTCCTTCTACATTCATGACTTCATCTTCAATGTTTATGGCTGGTAGAGAGGGAATGTCCTCTTGTTCTGTTACACCATCTTTCTCTGCTACAACTGAGGGTTCTCCAACATTTTCTGACATAACCTTGATGATTTCTTGCTCTATTTCTGCATTAACTTCTTCATATCTACCTCCCATAATCTGAATGGTTCTCTTCTTGGTTCTCAAATGGGTTCTTAAAGCTTTCATAATCTAACTAAAGTGTGCTTCATCTTTTACAACAAAAAGCTTTCTTACAAGCTTTTCTCTAATAGATGTGTCTTCCTCTGATGCTCTCTTCTTCCTATTCACAAGTTTATTGCACAAATCATTAGGTATCTTATCCTAAATTGTATCAAACTTCTTATTAGACAAAATCATGTATGTTTTACCACTGCATTTTCCAGATTTAATCTCTGTGGATAATCATAGAGATCATAATACTTATTCATTCTTGTAAAGTCTCCATCCTGAATGATCTTCTCATTAAGCTTCTCAACTCTAGGTTTCCAAGTTTTCTTCTTAATAGAAGTGTCAACGTCTTTGATTTGTACAATTTTCCTTGGAACTGGTTGCACTAATGTTTTATGCCTCTTACTTGGTCCAATAGCACTCTCTTTTACTCTTTTGCTAGGTGTGATGGAAGTGGATCTAGTGGATATCCTTGCTTCTTGATCCTTCTCAATTTATTCCACTTTCACCTTAACTTGTGTTTCTTCTTGCTGTGCTACAATTGATGATAAAGGTGGAACATACAAAACTTCCTTTTGTCCAATATCTCTGATTTCTATTGTTGTTTGCTTTGCTACCAATGATTCATGCTCAGTCATCCCTGTATCTTTTAGAATTTTCTTGATAGTACTCTCAACTCTTTTCTTTGAATACTTCTCTTCAAGTAAGGTCTTTTCGGAGTTTAAATTCTCCTCAAAGGTTCCAAACCTATTACAATGAGTGTCCAACTTGCACTTAAGTAACCTGCTCACATACTCTTTTATCTCTACCTCAGATATCTCATAACCAAGAGGGCCTATGAACTATGTTCTAGGTTCTACTGCTCCAATGTAGGTAAAGTCAGTATAAACCATGAAACATATCTCATTATTATACTTCTCCACAAGAGACTATGGGATCCTTGATCTGCTAGACACTATATCTTGAAATGTCTTGATTACCAATACTACACTCTCATTCACTTTATCAATAACATGCTTCTTTTACACTAGGTTAATCCTTTCCATTATAGTTTGGCCATCATTCTAGTCATTTCCAATGGTGTAAAGAAATCTTCTCAATAGATGAAAAATCATATAAGTGATTAAGGCTCAGAATCTAAACTGTGTATACTTAGTTTTCTTAATCTTTTCCAAATTCTCAAACAGTTGAATTCTCAGAATCTCACACATATCAACTTGTACTTTATCAACACACATTAGATAAGCTACATGTATCATTCCAGCTTCCATTATTAGGAATGAATGCTAAAGTGTTGGGAAGCCATTTTGTAGCAGTTGTTGTTGCATTCATGACTATGATTGCCATTGATGTCAACACAATGATTTACTGAAGACTTAGAGAGAAGTAGACAGAGTTTGGATTAGCGCACATGGGTTATTATAGTTGGAGCTATGAAAAATTGAAGATATACTCTTTGATATGTCATATGTCTATGGTTAAGAGCACAAACAATAATTCATTGATTCATGGAAGTTATGATCATTTTGGTGGAAGTAGTATTCAGGCAGTGTACCTGAGTAGCGGTTTGTGGAAATCAGATGATATCTCCTAATCGGGATGGAATCTAGTTTTGTGTAGTTAAAGGGAAGTTGGAGACACATTGATAGTGACATTTATGACAATGTAGACTTTGAGGTCACATGAGTGAAGATTTATTGTATTTGGAAGCTGACAGGTTTGTGTAATTTTGGTGTAGCATGTGCAAACTTTTATTTTATAATTGTATGCCGACTCATTTGAAATTATTTGAGTGTGGTGTAAAGGAAGGAATTTATTTCCTTGTTTTATTGTAGTAGCATGTGTTTTTAATGATAAATTGTGTAATTATGATATGGTAACAACGGTTGTGATGTTGTATGAAGTGAAGAAAAGAGCTGAGTATGAAAGCAAATTTGTGAAAGAAGACTTGTGAAGTACAAAGATTTGAAATTGGGATCGGATGTAACTGTGAGTGTGGTTTGGCTAAGTCAGAGAAGAGGTAACATATTATTCTATTGAGTAATGCAAAGATTATTTGGAAAGTGTGTTCAATGATCTTACCCTGAAGCTGTTTGAGTAGTGGGTCCTTTTGTCTTCCATAACTCTTAACCGGGTTAGAATCTTTTAACAGGGATTCAAAATCTCCTAATAGGGATTCATATGTACTGAATGTATTTCATAAGACTCCTAATAGATCCCATCCTCTGACAAGGAATATTCATATTAGTGCATCTTTTGTGGGCATCATTCCCACTAGGGTTTACTCTTTGATCAAGAGGTTCCCTAGTCAACACATCTTGTGTTATTATGTTTTTGTGTATGAATGTCTTTCTATGGTTGGTAATTATATTTCCTATGTGGTTTAATGCTATTGAAGATGATAAAAGTTATAATTATCTGATAACTAATTCACCCACCCCCTCTCAGTTATCTTGGTGGACTTTACTTTCTAAGAATTGGTATGAGAGTGGCAGGTCCTTGAAGAAGAAGTTTAATAGCTTAAGGAGATCCATGGAAAATTTCAAGAAAGAAACCCCTAAGTTTGATGGAGTAAATTTTGATAGCTGGAAAGAAAAGATAAAGATAGACCTATTATGTTTAGGACTAGGTTATTGGTTGATTACAAAGAATAATAAGACTATCATTGAAGAGGACAATCTTGAAACATGTACTGCAGAAGAGAGAGATCTATTCATGTGTAACATACTTGCAAGAGAAGCACTTTTGATAGCACTTCCAGAGAATGAGTACAGTCAGGTAAAATATTTGAAAAAATCTCATGAAATTTGGAATGCTTTACACTCTACTTTTGAAGGTGATGAACATGCAAAAAGAGTTAGATTACATAATTGGATATGTGCATTTGAAGATATAAGAATGTTGGAAGATGAATCTATTAGAAGTTATATTGGTAGAATGTCATAGATCATTACAGGTATAAAATCTTATGGAGGAACAAAGATAGAGAATGAAGTGATATGAAAAATTCTGAGGACATTAACTCCTATATTTAAGAAGACAACATAGATGATTGAACAAGTGATACCTTGTACAACAAACTTTACAAGAAAGACTCTTCTTGGAAGATTGGAAGTAGCAGAAATGAACCTGAGATTATCAAGAGATTTACCTAGAATGGAGATAGCATTTAGTGCTCTTAGTGTTTGCCCTACTTTGTCAAGAAGCATCAGTGTGAGTGGAGATTATGCTAGCATTAGTAGATCTAGAAATGAAGTAGACAAGAATATTGAAGAAGGTATTGCCTTGCTTGTGAAAAGAGAACCAGATGGTAAGAAAATATTTAAATGTTGGACTTGTCAAGAATATGGTCATTTTGCATCTAAATGACATAAGAGAGTTAAAAATTATAGAAGCAATTTCAAACCTAGAAGATCTAAGGAATGTTATTATGCTAATGATGAAGATCTTGAAGCTAGTATAGAAAGAACTTTAAGTGAAAGTGATACTGAAAATAATGATGACATAGGATTTGTAGCAATTAAAGAAGAAAATCTTCAATCTAATATAAAGGAAGAAAAAGCCTTAGTTTCTCAAGTTGAAAAGAAAGCTGATTGGATTATAGACAGTGGTTGTTCACATCATATGACTAGAGACATGAAAAAGTTCATAAAGTTGAATGAATATGATGGAGGAGTTGTTAGAGTTGGAAACAATGCACCTTGTTTGATTAAAGGTATATGATCTATTACTCTTGATGGAAAGACTAATACTGATGATGTTTATTTTGTGGATAGATTGAAACATAATATTTTGAGTGTTGGATAGTTAGTTGATAAGGGATATCAAGTTTGGTTTAGTGAGAAAACTTGTGTGATAAAGGTTAAAGATGGAAATCTGATTGGAACTGGATCTAGAACCAGAGGAAATGTATTTCAGTTGAATCCTACTGAGATGACATGTTTGATTATAAATATTGATGACACTTGGTTATGGCATAGAAGTTTTTGTCATATAAACTTTGATAACATTGTGAAAGTAAGTACTACACTTGCAATAAGAGATCTACCTAAAATTATGAAGCCTACTAACATGATTTGCAAAGAATGTGAATGGGTAAACAAAAGAGAAGTTCTTTTCCTAGTAAGAAGTTTACATCTATAGAGAAGTTGGAGATTGTTCATAGAGATTTGAATGGTCCTACTAGGACTAGAGGATTCTATGGAGAAAGGTATTTTATGATTCTTTTTGATGATTTTACAAGAATGATGTGGATTCCATTTCTTAAAGAAAAATTTGAAGCATTTGATAAGTTTAATATTTTTAAGAATAAAGTTGAGAATGAATCTAGAATGAAGATTAAATGTTTAAGATCAGATAGAGGTGGATAATTTACTTCTAGAGAGTTTAACAACTTTTGTGAAGAAAATGGCATTAAAAGATAGTATTCAGCCCCTAGAACACCTGAACAAAATGGCATTGCAGAAAGAAGGAACAAATCAGTGACTGAAGTAGCAAGAGCTATGTTGTTTGAAAATAATTTGGCAAAGATATTCTAGAGAGAAGCAGTGAACACAACAATACATACAATGAATAGAGTACAAATCAGAGCAGACATAGACAAGACACCTTATGAATTTTGGTTTGGACATGCACCCTCAGTTAAGTATTTTAGAATTTTTTAAAAGAAAATGTTATATAAAAAGAGATGATGATATTGGAACGTTTGATCCTAGAAGTGATGAAGGTATATTTCTTGGATATTCTTTGAAAAGAAAAGCATATGGATGTTTCAATAAAAGAACTAAGACTATTGTTGAGAGTGCAAATGTTAAAGTTGATGAAATATTGAAAATTCAGGAAAGAATTCTTGATTATGAATTTGATGAAGAAGCTCATCCTAAACCTAATATTGAAACTACTAAATTATTTTATGAAACTGACAGTAATTTGTTGAATGAAAATCACAATGAAGTTATTGAAGAACCTACATCTGAAGAGAGATCTGAGACAGTGACACCTAGCAAGATTTTGTTAAGGAATAATCCTTTTGAATAGATTATTGCGAGCATCAAAAGAGGAGTTCTTACTCAAAATAAGGCACATGAACAGTTATGTTTGATTTATCAAATTGAACCTAAGACTACTAATGAAGCTTGTTAAGATGAAAGTTGGATGAATGCTATGAAAGAAGAACTAGATCAGATTGAAAAGAACAAGACATGGGAATTGGTCCCTAGACCTAAAGACAAGAATGTTATTGGAACTAAATGGGTATTCAGAAACAAGATGAATGAACAAGGAGAAGTAGTAAGAAACAAAGCAAGATTGGTATGTAAGGGTTACTCACAACAAGAAGGAATTGACTATGAAGAAACCTTTGCACCTGTTGCAAGAATTGAAGTAGTAAGAATGTTTTTGACTTATGCAGCTTACAAGAAATTCAAAGTATATTAGATGGATGTGAAGTTAGCATTTCTGAATGGAGAATTGGAAGAAGAAGTCTACATTGAGCAGCTTGAAGGTTTTCCTTTAACTCAAGAAGGAGACATGGTATGTAAATTAAAGAAAGCTTTATATGGACTTAAACAAGCACCTAGAACTTGGTATGCAAGACTGGATAAGTATTTGTTAAAGTTGGGATTTATAAAAGGTACAGCTGATAGAAATCTATACATAAAAGAAATTGAAAACGGTTTGTTAGTTATAGTTATTTTTGTTGATGACATTATCTTTGGAGGAGAAGATGAAGCTAGTGACAAATTTTCTGATGAAATGAAGACTGAATTTGAAATGAGTATGATTGGTGAAATGAAATACTTTTTGGGATTACAAATAACACAAAACAATGATGGTATCTTTGTAAGTCAGAAAAAGTACCTGAATGACTTGTTGAAAAGATTTGGAATGGAGGATTGTAAACTAGTTGGAACACCTATGGTGACTAGACATAAGTTATCTAGCACAAGTGAGACTCATGTAGTAGAATAGAAGAAATACAGATCTATGATTGGAGGATTGCAGTATTTGACTCATACAAGACCTGATATAGCACATTCAGTTGGAATTGTAGAAAGATTTCAAGCTAAACCTAGAGAATCACATTATGCAATAGTAAAGAGGATACTGATATATTTAAGAGGCACAATGGGCTATGGATTATGGTATGAAAAATCTGATGATTTTACCCTATGTGCATATACAGATGTTGATTGGGGAGGGAGTATTGATGATAAGAAAAGAACCAGTGGTGGGACATTTTTCCTTGGAGGAAGATTAGTTTCTTGGCTAAGCAAGAAGAAAAATTGTATCTCACAAAGCATAGCAGAAGTAGAATATGTAGTAGTAGCAAACAATTGTAACCAGATAATTTGGATGAAGTAGATGTTGAAGGATATTGGTATAAAAAATTTTGAACCTGTTGTTATACATTGTGATGACACCAGTACACTTAGTATGTCTAAGAATCTTGTATTCCATTATAAGACAAAACATATAGAGATTAAGTATCATGTTGTAAGAGAGAAAGTTGTTGAAAAAGAAGTTAGACTTGAGCACATAAGTACAAAGGAGCAGATAACAGATATATTCACAAAGCCTTTTCCTAAGGATAAATTTGAGTATCTAAGAGGTATACTTGGGGTTATGCCCTAGCATACTTTTGAGAAGTGATGTAGATGGTTGCATCCATCCAGTGGTATATGAGCCTTATCTTTCTTTTGGACTAGATGTTGGTACTTCCTCTATGGGGGAGTATCTGTATCTAAGCTGAGTCATGAGGACTCTAGTAAATGTCTTTTCCAGAAAAGTGTCTTTTAACATTGATTTGTTGTTGACTTAGTGATGGAATTTATGTCATTGATGTCAATGGGAGAGAAGTATGCATGAAAAACAATATGAGACATCTGTTGAAGAGAACTGAATAGGATAATGACGTAAGATTTGATTGATGAAGAGGATTTGAAGAATCAGTGTTGTAGTATTGGATTTTTGGAACACTAGATGTTTTTCATCTATGTTTCCATCAATTCCAATGGAGGAGATTGTTAGGAATGAATGCTAAAGTGTTTGGCATCCATTCTATAGCATTTTTTGTTGCATTCATGACTATGATTGTCATTGATGTCAACACAGTGATTTACCGAAGACTTGCAGAGAAGCAGACAGAATTTGGATTAGCCCATGTGGGTTATTGTAGTTGGAGCTATGAAATGTTGAGGATATACTATTTGATATGTCATATGTCTATGGTTAAGAGTGCAGATAGTAATTCATTGATTCATGGAAGTTATGATCATTTTGGTGGAAGCAGTATTCAAGCAGTGTTCTTGAGTAGCGGTTTGTGGAAATCGGATGATATATCCTAATCGGGATGGAATCTAGTTTTGTGCAGTTAAAGGGAAGTTTATAACACATTGATAGTGATGCGGATGATAGCATAGAATTTGAGGTCACATGAATGAAGATTTATTGTATTTGGAAGCTGACAGTTTTGTGTAATTTTGGTGTAGCGTGTGGAAACTTTTATTTTGTAATTATATGCTGACTCATTTGTAATTATTTGAGTGTGGTATAAAGAAGGAATGTATTTACTTTTTTTAGTGTATTAGCATGTGGTTTTAATGTGAAATTGTTTAATTATGATATGGTAGCAGTGGTTGTGATGCTATATGAAGAGAAGAAAAGAGCTGAGTATGAAAGCAAATTTGTGAAGGAAGACATGCGAAGTACAGTGATCTGAAATTAGGATCTGATGTAATAGTGAGTGAAGTTTAGAATAGTCAGAGAAGAGGTAACATATTATTTTTTTGAGTAATGCAAAGATTATTTGGACAACGTGTTTAGTGATCTTACCCTGAAGCTGTTTGGGCAGTGGGTCCTTCTGTCTTCCATAACTCTTAACCGGGTTAGAATCTTTTAACAGGGATTCAAAATCTCCTAACAGGGATTCATATGTACTAAATGTATTTCAAAAGACTCCTAACAGAGTCCATCCTCTCACAAGGAATATTCACATTAGTGCATCTTTTTTGGGCATCATTCCCACCAGGGTTTACTCTTTGATCAAGAGGTTCCCTGGTCAACATATCTTGTGTTATTGTGTTGTTTTGTATGAGTATCTTTCTATGGTCAGTAATTATATTGATTATATGGTTTAATGATGTTGAAGATTATAAAAGTTATAATTATCTGATAACTGATTCACCCCCCCCCCCTCTTAGTTATCTTGGTGGACTTTACTTTCTAATAGTCATCCTCTCTTCAGTTTGCACAAAACTTAGTGGTTAGGATCTTACATAACTATCTGACATCATCTTGTTGAATCTTACTAATCACAATTCTTCTACCATTATAGGATGAATTTGTGTTGTCTATGACTATTTTCCTCATGTTCTTCTCATTTAAAGGAATGGCTCCAGTTTTAGATAGTCTAGTAACTTCATAAATCAAATCAGCTATGATATCTATCACTCTATCTTCTAATCAAAACTTCCCATTATGAATTCTGCTTAAGATTATCTTAGTACATTCTTCATTATCAAATTCATACTGCAATGCATACTTAATGATCTCATTATCCTTCAAATTTTCAAATCCTTCTTTCAATGTCATGTCCTGATTGTAGATCTTCTGATATTCCTTGGTGAAATCACTATCACTAATAGTCTTTAGTTTGCATCCAAGATAACTTCTAACATTTTCTAGATGTAAAACTTCATCTAGTACGGATGATAAAGCTAACCTAGAATCATCTTCCAAGGGTTCTACTAGTTCCCTTTTCATCTTAGGTCTATTTTATCTCTGACATTGTGAATCAAAGAAACATCCATGATTTCCTCTAATTCCTTTAGTGATTTAAAGATCTGCCAAGTAAAGTACCACGATTTTGCGATTTAGGGCTTCCGTAGATTTAGCACAAAATTCTTCTACAAATCCTTGAAAAATGCTTCCAATCACTACTCTTTGATCTCCTTAACACTTTAATTCTCTTTGATGATCAAATAATATTGATCATGACCTTTTATTAATTCAATCTCACTTAGATCTGACATCGCATTCAATTCTTTTGTCGCTTCTTTCCAAAAAGCTGATTTTGCTAACTTGCAAAACTTAAAACTTCTTGCGATCTCGCAAAACATAATATTTTTCTTTGTGCTCTTAACCATAGCATTAGAACATCATATAATACCTTGTATTAACTACGCAAGACTCAATTCATCATACATCTACTTCTACACTAATCTAAGTTCCTATTCTACTATAATTTTCATAAATTAAGTACTTTGAGATGGGTCAGGTAAAGATTCATTCTTACCTTTAAATACTTCACCTTCCTAATTACCTTCAATGTTAAATATGTCTCCTTGATCTATGCTTTTGATAAACTTCACTTCATCTGAATTACTACAACATCTTTTCTAACTATTACTTACATCTTCATTTCTTTTTGCATGATTTCTAGGGTTAGGGTTAGGATGAAAAACTCTATTGTTCATTTTGCAAAACCTTGTTGTATGTCCAATATTGTTACATATTTGACAAACAATTCAATTGTTCCCATATCTTGGTCCAAGCTGATTGATCTGTGATCTACAATTTCTAGCAATCTGTCCAACCTTGTTGCATCTATAACATACTACTCCATTTCTTTTGTTCATATCTTCAGTAGGTTTCTTATCTACATTGTTAGTATTCCTAAACATTCTACTATTATTATTATTCTCAATAAATTTAGGTTTCCTGCATTCAATAGCTCTACGTCCAAAACCATGACAATTATAACAATAACCATTAAGAGGTTTGAATTGCTTACCTGTGCAATCTCTCTTCATATGACCAATAGTATTACAAGCAAAACATCTACCTTTGAATTCTCTTTGCATACCTTTTGGGTGATTCCTCTTGCTTAGGTGGTTCTTCTTCCTTAGGTGTATCTTCAGATTTGTTAGTCTCACAAGACTTCTCATCAATACTTTCAGATATTTTCAGATCCGGTTCCTTGCTTTCTTCATTTTCTTTAAAAGTGTTGAATCCAAGACCAATCTTATCATATAATGGTTTTTGATAAGATATTTGTTCATCAATCTTTTCACTAGTTGAATATAGCCTTTCAAGTTTTTGTTTGGATTGAGTCAGTTCACCTTTCACAATTGCATTGTATTTCTCAAGTTTAGCATACTGCAAATTGAATTTCTCAAATTCAGATGTTACTTTACCAAGTTTAGATTTTAGTCCTTCATTTTCAGTCTTTAGACTTTCATTCTCAAATTTTAGATTTTCTTCATTCTTTCCATTTCCATCTTTCAGACTAAGCTTCAAATTTTCTATCTTTGGTTCATGCTTAAGGATCTCATTTTATTTTTCTAAATTGTCATCACAATCTTCAATAAAAAATTTGGATTCCTTTTCAGATTTCAGATCTTCCAACTTGTTTTTTAGTTTCTCAATGAGGTTCTTTGCATCATCATATTTTATTTTTAGAGTATCTCTTTCATTAGTAAGCATATCAATATATTCAAGAGCTTCTTCAAGATTCTTCTGTAGTTGATCCATATACATAGAGATCTTACTCAAGTTGCTAGGCTTTCCTTGAATGATTCTTTTCTGAGTAACTAAGCTCTGATACCAATTGTTAGAAATAGGGAATACTAAGAGGGGGGTGAATCAATATTCTAAAAAACTTTATCTTTTGCCCAATTATGGATATAACATATTATCTTTACACATGCATAACATAAGAAGCTAAACAACATGCATAGGAATAAAACTAAAGAACTCATAAGACATTATTTGTTCTCGAGGAAACCCTGGCCAAGGGAAAACCCTAGTGGGGATGGTACCCACAAAGATCCACTTATCAAAAGTATCATGTTAATGATGTTGACCCTGTTAGGTTTCTATTACATGCATATAGTGTCTCAGTCCTGATTAAGGGACTATAGGCCTTGTTAGAAGCCTCAACCCTGTTAGGAGTTGGCAGTACAAAATGTGATTACTAGATGAGCCCACTGCCCAAACAAGTAATATAAAATATTCAATGATTACAAAAGTAGGTTAAGGTACATAACCTTATACTGCTTGCATCAATATCTCTTCCTTGCTCTTTCACTATTGCTATTACATATACATCATATATCTCGCATCATATCACTTCTTGATGATATCATTCTTACAATTTACAATTACATTTATATAAGTTATTAAGATTAATAAATTTCTAGTCGACTATCATATTAAAAAATAAATTTATCCAAGGGTTAACATCTAGGATGTTGTCCCTTTATATTTTTAAGTCATTATTTTGATAAACAAAATAATCCCTTAACTCTTTACCAATTATATCTTCATATTCTGTCCTATCGGCTTGACACTGTCTTTAGAAAAACTATCATAACTTCTTTTGTACATGTCGTACTAACTTGCACTCTGATATGAGTCTTCAATAGTCACTATAGAGTCTATGTTCAAGTTTACAAGCACTGAACTTACTCCAATCAATATCAAAAACAAAAACTATCTTCAGGTTCACTGGGAAAAACATTGTCTCATACTTAGACAATTTCGCATTGCTCTCTAACCTATGCGATCTTCATGTTGATCATATGTTTCCATAATGAAATCATCTATGTAACCAAATCAACCAAATGGCCAACATGAGGAGGTACCAAAGCTGAATAAGGAGAACTTCCCTACATGGCAAAGCTTGATGAAGCTGCATTTGGTCAGTATTGGTGATTCTGTAAAGTATTATGTTGAGAATGACTATGTCACACCTATTTCACCTTTGACTATCAAGGAAATGAAAGCTAAACAAGAGCACAAACAAGAAATGTTGGAGATGGCACCTGCCCTAAGTTATCTAGAATTTGAAGACATCAAAGACTACAGTAATGCAAAGCAAATGTGGGACACCCTTGCAAACATTATGGAGGTGACATAAATGTGTTGAGAGAAAAAGTCGAGAGCCTAAGAGGTAAATTTGATGAAATAAGAATGCAAGAAGGTGAGAATATTGCACAATATTGTGGTAGAATTAAAGAAGTTGTAAATTCTATTAGAGGAGCAAATGGAACTATTAATGATGAAACTGTAACAGGAAGAGTATTGAGAACTCCGTGTCCTATCTATGCCATCAAAATTTTTGCAATTTAGGAATCTAGATGTAACCCTACAAATGCTCTTACTTTGGAAAGTTTGGTTGGTAAGCTCACTACTTTTGAACTTTCTAACTATGATAACTTCACTGTTGGTAATATTGAATCTTCTTTTATGTCACAAATGGTTTTGAGTAAGTCAAAAAAGGAAAAAGAAAGATGCATAAGTGAAAGTGAAAGTGAAAGTGACAATGACATATCTAATGAAGAACTTGAGGATCTAGAAGCTCTTATGGCTAGAAGACTAAAAAGGGGAAAAGGAAGGTACAAAGGTAAACTCCCTATTATATGTTTTTAATGTAATAAAGTTGGTCATATAGATTATAGATGTCCTGATAGGGATGATAATGATGAAGAAAGAGACAACAAGAATAAAGAAAAAAGAGAAGATAGAGATTACTGAAGTTACAAGGACTACAAAGGAAAAGGTAAGAAATCATGCTATATTGGCAAAGAAGAGACTGACACTGATAGTGATGATTTTGAAATTGAGGTTGTCTATGTTGCAATGAAAGATGAATCTGACAAGGATGAGAAAAAAGCATTGATATCTTATGTGAACAAAAATGATAAATGGATTATTGACAGTGGTTGTTCACATCATATGACTAGAGACAAGAGTAAATTTGATACCTTAGATCATTATAAAGGTAGGAGTGTGAAATTTTTTAATGATGCACCATGTCCTTTTAGAGGAAAAGGATTGATTAAGCTAACTGATAAGATCACTTGTGAAAATACTTATTGAGTTGACGGTCTTAACTATAATCTATTGAGTGTTGCACAACTTAATAGCATTGGCTACTGAGTGGAATTTCATCATAGGAAGGCCAAAATATTTAATGCCACTGGTGAATTGATTGGAAGTGGAGAACAGACAAGACGTAATTTGTTCTATCTAGACCTATCTGAAGAAACATGTATGATTGCACAACATGATGATATTTGGTTATGGCATAAGTGGCTATGTCATGTTAACTTTGATAATCTGGTAGAAATTAGTAAGAAAAAGAAAGTGAGAGGTCTACCTAGATTGAAGAAACCTGAGAATGTAGTGTGCAAAGAATGTCAGTTGGGTAAGATGACAAAGTCTAGTTTCAAGAGAAAAACTTTTTCTTATGAGAATATCTTAGATTTGGTTCATACTGACCTTTATGGACTGATGGGTGTACAATGCTATTGTGGTGCTAGATATTTTATCCTATTTATTGATGATTTTACCAGAATGATACATGTAATGTTCTTAAAAGAAAAATCTAATGCTTTTCAATTTTTTAAGTGGTATGTGGCTGCAGCTATGAATTGTTCAAACTTGATATGGATAAAGCAATTATTGGTAGGCATGAAAGAAGAAATCACTAAACTAGTTGTCATCTTTTGTGACAACACAAGTGCTATCAACATCTCTAAGAATCCAATGATGCACACAAAGACCAAACACATTTCCATCAAGTATCATTACTTGAGAGAACTGGTACAAGATAAAGAGGTCTGAATGGAATATGTGAATACAAAGGAACAACTAGCAAACATATTATGTAAGGCTTTACCTAAAGAAGCTGATGAATACCTGATAAGTCAATTAGGGTTCCTTCCCCTAACTGAGGCTTCCTAGTCAAGCTAGGAGCACTGCATCAAATGTGATGCAAAGAGTATGTAACAAGTTGATGCAGAGATAGGTCACACTTTAGGAGCAGCCTAGAGTTGTGAAAAAGTATAGCAAAGCCAAGAATTAGTCATAAGCAAAGATGATAGAGGGAGAAATACTATTACTGAACTTAAAATATGATATCTACATCTATCGAATGTATATGTTTTTGTTTCTTCTTTGGCATTTTTGTCAAAGAGGGAGATGATCACAGATGAATATACAAAATGAGAAGATCAAAACAATGGGAGAGATTTAGTGGACCATCATACAAGCAGGATAATTGATCAGAATGAAGCTAAGAATATTATAAATATTTTTGATGGACAGATAAGTTTTGGATTGGTTGGTAATTCATGTGATATTCATATGGTGTTGCAATCAATGCCAAAGAGGGAGATTGTTGGAAACTACAATTGAAGCAATTGTTGTATTTTCATTGATGTCAAACCTTAACTAGTAAGATTGTTGCTATTTAAGAAAGTACTATATCTATTTGAGTGTTGCTAAGGGGGAAGGCAAGGTTGGTAACAATAGCACCTAAGGAAAGGTTGAGTTATCTTGATACTTCAATGAGTACTTGTAATTATGTGGCACAATGATAAGACAATGTATTTTTTATCTAAGTAAGAATGAAGACTAAACTAGTAGGCTTAACCAAGAAAAAGTAGAGAAATCTAGTTTAAGTGGAGTGTTGTTAGTGTCGACCAAGTTAGTATATGCCGAGTAAATTTAGTGTTGACCAAACACCAACTTATTGCCGAGGAAGATAGTATTAGCCAAGGAAACAATTTTTGACATGATCGAGCTTTCTAGTGAAGACCGAGAAGTTGAATATAGTATTAACCAAGCATCAGTATTTTGCATTTGAGGAAGAATTCAGATTTCCAACCGACATCATTGAATTCTTGGATTATGTAAAATGTATTGACTTTATTTATTGATTGTATGAAAGCATTTAATGCACTGTAAAATGTTTTATTGTAAATCTATTGAGAGATTTGAGATATTTCTAGAAGGATAGCTGAAAAACATAAAGTAAGATGGATTCAATGAATCTGACCTAACCCTAAGATCTACAAAGGAGATTAAGCAGAAAAAGATGTATTGACCTAATGGAGGAATTATTAAGGAAACCTAAGCTAGAGGTTGTATGAGAGAGGATGCTAGAAGTATTATTGATGTTATTGACTGTCTAAGGAAAGAAGGTTGAAGGAGAAGTGTTGTGATTTCTTGAAGAGAGTTCTAAGAAGATTAGTGATGGGGATGGTAAAGGTAAAGGTTCACAACCAGTAAGCCAGCATTTGTGTATGGAATTGGATCTAATATTTGCAAAGTGAGTTGTATGTTTTTCAGATCAATATTAATGCTACTTTCTAACCATTGTAATAGTCAAAATCCTTTTAACAGAGGTTGACCTAATAGTCATAGGTATAAATCCTTTGAACAAGGTTGCATTCTAATGGAGCATATGTAAGTCTTATAACAAGGCACACTTTTAACAAAGCGGTTTAAATCCTTTAACCAGGTCACACCCGATAGTGTGTTTGTAACCTTTGACAGGGTTGGCTTTCCACCGAGCTCACTTCAGAAGAGTGAACATAATAGTAACCTGTTACAAAGTGGTTTTTCCCAAACTGGGTTTCCACTATAAATCCTAGTGTTGATACTTGTGTTAATGTTTTGGTTTGAACATTTATGTGTTTTACAAGTTAGATGCTATTGGATAAGTGGACTGCACTATTATATGTTTCTGTTATGCAATTAGTAATGACTGAGTAAGTTGTTGGTTATTAGATCTAATTTGTTGAAGAGTTTTAAAGTTTGTTTTATACATCTGGACTTGAGAACAACTGGTTCACCTCCCCCCCCCCTCTCTATTGTTCTAAATCATATTAACATATAGTTCCTTTCCCTTTCACTTGACAAGGTGTATCATTTCTCATTTTCATAGATCCACCATTTTAATGTTCAAGGTATTTACATTTTTCTTCATCACCAGTCATATGATGTGTGCAACCACTATCAATAATCCAAGTATCATTCTTACTAAATTTAGAAATAAGTTCTTTTTCAACATACCTTTCTTCTTCAGAATCTTCCTTCAATGAAATAAATACCACTTCTATGTCTTCATCAGTTTCAGTCTTGGTGTCATCGTCTTCAACTTCAACTAGGTAGCATGCCTTATTTCCTTTATCTTTGTAGTATTGATTTTCTTTGTTTCCATACTCTTAGTTACCTCTATGATCTCATTAATTTCATCTTTCATTCTTCCCTTCATTATATCTTTCACCTCTATATCTTCCTTTACCTTTTTGTAGTCTTCTAGCCATTAATGCTTCAAGTTTATCAAGTTCATCCTGCTCAGCTTCACGTTCACTTTCATTTCTTATCTTATGTCTACTGCTTGATCTTCCAATTTTCAAAGATAACATAAATGCATATTTTACCATTGGTAAAATACTATTATCATAGCTGTTAAGCTCAAATGCAGTCAATCTACCGATTAGACTATCAAGAGAACTATTATTACTAGGAGTTTCTCTCATTTCATGAATTGATGAGACTCTAATAGCATAGGTAGACAATAGTGTTCTTATAATTTTACTTAACACAGTGTCTTCTTTAATAGTACCACCTACTCCTCAGATAGCATTCACCATTTCCTTGATTCATTTGTTGTATTAAGTGATGTTCTTGTCAGGAATGGGAACACTGTGAGGGTGGGGTGAATTAGTGTTCTATAATATTAATGTTTTTTCTACTTCTTCAAACTTAACCCAATTAATCAATTACTAAACTAAATATTAAAGAAAGTAAAGTAAACAACCATAAAACATAACACAATATATGATTATAGGGAAACCTTGGCCAAAGGAAAAAACCTCAGTGGGAATTAATACCTACTAATAATTGTACTATGTATTATGAACCTATTAATGTTCTTTTTCCTTGTTAGGAGCATTCATTAAAATGCTTTAGTACAATGACCCGGTCAAAGGTCAGACCCTGTTAGGGGTGGAAGGCTCACTACCAGAGCTCATTTCTCAATGAGGAAGGCTACAACCTCCTGGATATCAAATACACACTATATCTACAAGGGTGAATTGCTGATATGACACTGCTTGTCTGATTAGTTTCTTTTGTGCACTGATGCTTTAATCTCTTGTAAATATCTATATCATTCTTATTGATCTTAACACATAATTTTCATACTTGTTCTCTTCTATTACATCTTCTATATCCATTGTTTTTATCTAATACAAAAGTGTGTGTCTTATATATAGGCGCAACTAAAACTATTTACTAAGTCGGCCTATAACCTATTACATACAATGCTTCCAAATGAATTAGCTCAAACATGTTTACATAATTGATATTAACATGTTTACAACATAAATACAATAGGTGCATAGCCTTAATAAAACAAAATAATACTCGCTAATCAAAATCTTTCCTGTCGGTTGCATGCTCTATTTTGGTTTGCTACTCACTGTCTATGTCACTTAAACTCATTGTAAATTCTTCATACTATCATATATGTCCATGCCTTCTTAACCATAGCTTACTAAAATAATTAAAATATTATCTTCAATAGTGCATACCAAAACTTGATTATACACGTGCATTGATGCTTTGTTCATCAGGTGCTTCACCAACCATTCTATCTTCCATACTTAGCCAAATTTTGATCTTCTAAGTTATTGCGCTAACCTCAAAACTTCATATGACTTTTTTCCATAATGAAAACACTAAACTTAGTCATATACACTAGTATAGTCAACTTTCCAACAATCTCCTCCTTTTTCATTAATGGCAACAAAGGAATATGGAGAAGTTTCTAAACTACATCTTTACACAAAAACTTTCTATCATATACTCTTACCTTTTCCTGTATACTGTACATGATATACTATCTATCTTATATCTCCCTTATACCATATTACTCTACTACTCCATATTAACCTACTACCCATTTGGAATTAATGACAAAGGTGCTTCAAAAAATGAATCTTCAAGAACTTACATAAAGAGTACATCTGGGTATGCAATCTGAAGGTTTGCAATTCATTGCTACCAAAAAACCTTTAGTGCATCAAATTTCTATAGATGAGCACATAATGTATAGGTTAGCCTATCCATCTTTTACAAATCTATACATGGACCTTGATCATATGTCACAATAGTGGCATCTATCTCCTTGATGTTCTAATTCAACACATCTAGAGACGATGCTATTACATGTCTCAACTATGCTTGCCTGACCCTTATCTTCCCAATCTCTTTCTCTGCCTTTTCAATTTTGTCTATTTCTCCTTGATACACATTAATACACATGTTAATATCTTGAGTGGGATCTTCCACTAATTTTCATACTATTTCCATCATAGATTCAACTTCTTGAATCGTCTTTGAAAGGTATGAAGTAAATGTGTCTTTATTCATATAGTCAGCAATTATTTTCCTTCCTTTTTCTGCTAGCTCTTTCAGCATAGCTTGACCAACCTTTAGAGAATTAAGGTCAAGTGATAAATTTCTTATCAACTCACCTAGCCTTTTCTTGAGATTTTTCTCTTCTGCAATCTTGGATGTTTATTATTCAAGAGTTCAAAAATTTTCTTTGAAGCTTGTCAGGATGGTGCTGACATCATCCACTGAATGAAAAGTTATTACTTTCTTATCCTTAGGCAGTAGACTATTTAGTATGTTGAATGATTCAACAAATAGAGGATTTCTCATAACTTGTTTCTCTTTTTCTTTCTCCATGGCTAATACACTTATCTTTATTAAATACTCTTCTCCCCATGAGTCTAAAATAGTTGTATCAGGGGTCAAACTTGACAACAATGAGATCTAATCCTCTTCAGTACTTACAAATGATTCTGCAAACTTGTCTAGGTCTTTATATATTTCCACCATTGATATTTCAAAATTATCAATCATGATAGTGTCATCCTTAGCTTTAGGCATGGGTGCAAACTCCATTTCTTTAGTAGGTGCTATCACTGTGGGCACAAAATCTTGTGGACCTGTCATCGGTGCAATAGAGATCTTAACTACTTTTTCTTGCTTAGAGGGAACTTGGGTTGCAGGCATAGTAGGAGGATACATGTGTATTTCCAAAAAAACCTTTTCAAATCCCTTCTCAGTCTCCTTCACAACCAACTCATAGTCCTTATTCATTATTTGTAGAGTTTTGAGTTTAGTTATTAGGTGAGGCTTCACCAAATCTAGCAATAAAGTTTTCTTTTCCATTGAACAAATAGGAAGGTTGTCATTCAATGTCATTACCCTTATCCTTAAATCTTATTCTATAGCTTGTCTCTTCAAAGAATCCAAAATTTTCCATACATTATTAGGAATGACTATCTTGAGTTCTAGAACTTTTTTCTTGAACTTAATCATGTGCTTGATAATCATACTATGAATTTTAGATTTATCAATCTTATGATACTTATGATAAAACTTTTCTATTTGATCTATTCTCCCTTCATCAATGACTCTAGTTTTCAAGACTTCAAGATTTGGTCTGAATCCTACCCCAGGAGGTTCTTGAGTGTTTCCACCTTTTGTTCTTGTTGTCCTAGAGGAAGGGTGGCTTGTGTTGGTCTGCTTCTTCCTCTTAGGCATCTTGCTATGCTCAAGAGGTGGAGTGGACTCCAGATCAATAGTAGGTGTAAACGTAGAGGTGTTTTATTCTATCTTTTTCTTCTTTTCCTTAAGATCATCATATTTCTCTATTTTGACATCAGAAGAGGGTGTGCTTTCAAGTTGCATTGAAATGTTGACTTCCCTAGATTTATCCAAGTCTTCTTCTATAACACCATGAATTTTTAGAATGTCTGAAGTTATCTTGGATGTTTTTCTCTTTGTTGATGCACTATATAAGATAGAGTCTTCTTGTCTTGTCTTCTCTTCAGAAGTACCCCATCTTGGTTCATTGGGATCATTAGGCACTAATAGGTGTATTTGTGCATAAGCTTCCAAAATGTGTTCCTCCACTTCATAACCAAGTGGGTGAATCCACTTAGTCCTAGGCTCCACTGCTTCCATGCATGTGATATCAGTTTCCACCATGAAACATATATTGTCCTTATACTTCTCCACTATGCTCTCAAGTATCCTATACCTTCACTACATTTTGATTCTGAATGTCTTTATTTATAAGTCCCTAAAATCTTTCAAGGTACTCTCTGATGTTTCCTTAAATGAAATTTGTGGTAATGTAGGTAAACTCTTATCAAGGTATAAATCTGAGACTTTACCAACTATATGAAAGTACATATAGATGATCAGTGACCCAAACCTAAATATATTTCTATTGTCATGTTTAATAGCCCTTATTTTATCCAATAACTATGCATGCAAGATCTCATAGAGGTTGAACTCTCCATTTTCCTTCACTATTCTTATGGCTGCCAGAATAGTTGTTGTGGATACACTATTCACTTTGTTAGCATGCTAAAACTTGTATCCAAGTATCATTTCCATGAGTTTTATATCCTTCTCCTCAATGGGCTCAATTTTCATGTTGTGTTTATCACTCGTGGACTTGCAAGCCTACTCAAATTGTTTTCTAACATCTTTACCAATAGGAAGAATGGCGTCAGTCTTAGGAAGTCTAGTCATCTCATGAATGAGATTAGTAGTTATCTAAACAAGAAATTCTCCAATCCAAAACAAGCCATCATGTATTATTCTAAGAAATATCTTAATCCATTTAGATTCATAGAACTCATATGGAGTTGCATACTCTATGATAGGGTTGTTTTCTAAGTGCATGAACTCATTCTTGAATTTCATGTCTAGATTTACCATTGTTTCAATGAGAAACCTTATTCTATCCAATTCTATAGGTTCCTTCTTGCAATATATGTATGCATGAATTTCTTATATATGCATTACTCCCATCAGAGTTCTAGAAAATGCTCCTTCTAGGTCATCTAAGACTAACTTAAAAGGATGTTTCTTGAATATGTATCTCTTCCACTCTGCAACATCAAATAAAAATGGAGTGGCCATTACTTACCTTATAAACACTTAAATAGGTTTCGAAAGCATTTTTGAACCATCATGTCCAAACAAGGGTTTTGTAACCAACTTTCACACTTTTTCACTGATAAACCAACTGTAATCTTCCAACACTAACTACTTGATCTCCTGTACTCTCCAAAGGCTCAAACTTGAATACAAAAGTGAGGATAATGGATCTCTAGTGACTATAAAAATAACTTTCTTCAATTAATGCTTTCCACGTAAACATGGATTGCAATAGGAAATTCCAATTTTATTTCTTCTAATAATTAGGTTGTGTGATCTACCATACAAAATCAAATGGTATCCAAACAACTATAACCAAAGATGTATACTCTGAGGGTGAGTATACTAGCCGCGCAGGGGTCTAGAGATAATCTAGCTCCCCCTATGACCATGAGGGTCATTCATCCAGAAGTAGAAGGTGTGTCCACTAAGGATGCATATACTACTATGCCACTGACATTATCTTTCTTTACTTCCATCCAAATCTTGCTCGCATCTTCTGTAGCTTTCACAAACTTGATTTCTCCAAATTATTCAAAAATTAATCCTTGAGACTGATCAGGTCTTTCTTGTCTTTGCACTTGTGATCTAAAAAACTTTGAGATGTGTCCAACCTTGTTACAAGACTAAAAAATGACTAGAGGCCTTATATTCCTCAGTGCATTGATGTGAGTTTCCATACTGCATTGTCTAGCCATGTGACCATTGTAATTTCATATCTGACATGTAATGTTCTGATGACTTCTAACATTCTTCTATGGATGATTTATCTAATTGTGTTGTGTCTCACTTCTTTGATTTGATCTACAAGTCATAGCTCTATAACTAAATTTATTAGATAAATAAAAATAACCATTGAAAGGTCTTACCTCTTTACAATCTCTTGCTATATGTCCATGTTTGTTACAGGCATAACAAGTTTATTTTACTAGCTTGCGTTCATCTTTAGATGGTTCTGCTTTAGCTTAAGTATGATTTTTAGTCTTCTTAGCTTCTACAGATTCTTCTGGTGCTTTCATTCTTTCTCGCATATCATTTATTTGAATTTTTTCTTCATTGAATCCAATAACAGTGGTATCTCGTTTAATCTTCTGTGCATATAATTGGGACTCTATTAGATCCTTACTTGTGTGTAATTTGTCAATATGATTATTTTCTTCAGTCAATAAAGATTCCACCTATTTCTTGATGTTTTCTAACTCCAAGATTCTCATGTTTTCTTGCATAAGTTTATCATCTAACTGTTTGTTTTCTTTAATCTTTTCTTCATAGGATTCATGATTGTTAGTTATCTTTTCATCCAATTCTTCAATCTGATCCTTCAGAGATGTATTTTCTTGATTCATCTTTTTGACCATTTTCCCAAATCATTTTTTGAACAATCTTTCAAATCTTTTCTAAGTTTCTTGATGAATACTTGTGCGCTACTAACCTTCAATTTCCTTTTTAGATTTGTTAAGGTCTTCAAGAGCTGCTTCAAGATGCTTCTTAAGATGTTTCACTTCTTCTCAAACCATGATCTCCTCAACTGGTTAAACTTATCTTCAAAGGATGAAAGCTCTAATACCAATTGTTAGGAATGGGAACACTAAGAGGGGAGAGGGTGAATCAGTGTTCTATAATATTAACATTTTTTGCTTCTTGAAACTTAACCCAATTAATTAATTACTGAACTAAATCTTAAAGAAAGTAAAGTAAACAACCATAAAACATAACACCAGATATGATTACGTGGAAACCTTTGCAAAAGGAAAAACCCTAGTGTGAATTAATACCCACTAATAATTGTACTTTGTATTAAGAACCTGTTAATATTCCTTTTCCATGTTAGGAGTAGTTGTTACAATGCTTGTGTACAATGACCTGGTTAAAGGTCATACCATGTTAGGAGTCTTGAAGTAATAAACCCTATTAGGGGTGGAAGGCTCACTACCAGATCTCACTTCTCAATGATGAAGGATCCAACCTCTTGGATATCAGATACACACTATATCTACAAGGGTGAACTACTGCTATGACATTGCTTATCTAATCAGGTCCTTTTGTGCACTGATGCTTTAACCTCTTGTAAAGATCTATATCATTCTTACTACTCTTAATACATACTTCGCATAATTTTTCTTTTATACATCCATTTTTTTCTCTAATAAAAAAGTGCATGTCTTATATATAGGTGCAACTAAAACTATTTACTAAGTCGGCCTATAACCTATTACATACAATGCTTCCTATATCATCTTAAAATGGAAGCACTTCCATGTTAATACTATTTAGCTCTCCGAGTAAGTGGTTTGGGGTCATGTCGAATGCCTTGAATGGGTACTCAACATGGATCTGGATTTTTTCCCTATTCTACCCTATTTTCCACTTCTTCTAAACATAATTCTGGCATCCTGAATTGCAAGCTTGAGATTCTTGACCTCAGGGTCAATGTCAACCTCTTAAGTCAAGGTCGAGCTCAACTCTAACCTAGGTCAAAGTTGACCTCAACCTTGACTTAGGTCAAAGTTTACTTTGACCTTCACCCTAGGGTCTGAAATCCTCAGGGTTAGGTTCCAGTTTCGGGGTTCCATCAAAATCTTATCTTTTCCCTCTTCGGAGCCACTATTTCTTGGGTTAAGTGTCGAATTCCCAAATTAATATTTGAGGTGGACCTTTCTCAATATTTGTATAGGATTCCTAATTTATTATTGGAGATTATAATTTCTTGATTTTTGTGCCTAATGCTCAAATTAAATTTGGTGTTAGGCTTACATCGAATTTTGTGATAAGGCTCTTAAATAATTATTTTTCTTTCTATATTAAGGGTGGTCCCCTTCTAGAGTTTTGTGTCAAGACTTTAATTTAATTTCATCTCAATGTGCACCTCTCTAGATTTTTGTGCCATGGACCCTTAATTATTGTTTTCTATATGGCCTCTCTATAATTTTGTGCCCTAGATCACTATAAAAGGGTGCCCTCCTCTCTTATTTTCTCAATCTCTCAATCATGTATCAAGTTTCATCCATGATCAAGAGAAATATCTCTCAATAACTCTCAAGAAAGAAGATCAAGAATTTAAGCATTCAAAAATTCAAACATTCAAGCATTCAATTCATCAAGGAGATCCATTAGAAGCCATTGAAGGATTCAAGCTCTATTGAGCCCTCTTGTTGAAGATTCCTCCATACATTTCCATCCAAGCCTCTTCCTATTCCAAGATCCATTCAAGATTGGTGTTGAAGATCTAAAGAAAATTAATTTGAGACATCCTACATCCTATTCTACATTCATTTGGAGCATCCATACTTGTGGATTCAAGGATTTGAATCCTCCATAAGGGTTTCAACATAAGCAAGGTGAATTGTTCCTTTTACTTTGTCTATCTTTGCACTTTCAATTTAATTTCAAGGTTAATTCCTAAATTTGGGTTTGAATAAGGAAAACCCCTCCCCCCCAATGAAAAAAACTATTTTTCTTGTAGGTATAGGTGCAAGATGGAAAATTTTAGTGAAGATCTTGATACCCTTTTTGTCAAACTTTTAGGATCCACAAATAGAATTTCCCTCTGAGCAATGTAGGTTAAGGTAAAAAATAAAGGGGTAATATTATGCCTCAGGTTAAGATCTTACCCTATTCCTAAGGTTAAGGTTGACCTTTCTTAGAAAAGAAAAAGATTTCTGGGTTTTGTAGATCTTGCAGTTTTCATTTTGCATTGCAAAAATCAACAGTTTCAGAGACCATCTGAAAGAGTTTTCAGCCAATTAATTTTCAGAGGTAAGTACCTTTATTTCTTCATTTCAACATTAGCATTTCAATATTTACATTCCATCCCCTTAGAATTTATATGTATGTGTAAAATATTGTTTTTGGGGTCTCTTTTATGTGAAAACCATTGTTCTAGGTCCCCATCCATATTTTTCATCTTACACTTCCAAATGAATTGGCTCAAGCATGTTTACATACATTGACATTAACATGTTTACAACATAAATATAATAGGAACATAGCCTTAACAAAACAAAATATATTACTTTCTAATCAAAATCTTTCCTGTCAGCTACATGCTTTGTTCTGTTCTTTCACTCACTAATATTTGTCACTTCAACTCGCTGAAACTTCTTTATACTATCACATATGTCCATACATTCTTAACCATAGCTTACTAACATACTTAAGATATTATCTTCAAGGGAACATAACAAAAATTGATCATACACGTGTGTTGATGCTCTGTTCATCAGGTTCTTCACTGACTATTTTGTCTTCCATACTTAGCCAAATTCTGATCTTCTAAGTTATTGCACTGACCTCAAAACTTCATATGACTTTTTTTCCATAATGAAAACACTAAACTTAGTCATATATACTAGTATAGTCAACTTTCCAACAATTATCAACTTGTTTCATCTTTATATCATCAAACTTTCCTCTTAAGCTTTTGTCTTTTTCCCTAAGCACATTCACATCTCCTCCGTGAACAAGTGTAAGATTTTCCCACATCTATTTTGTAGTTGTAAATGTCTGAATGCCTTCAAATTCAGCATTTGATAGAGAAGAAGAAAGCTCAATTATCATAGCATTGTGTTCTTTTCTTTCTTCCATCTGTGTGATAGTCAAAGGACCAGTGTGAGTTATAAACTCATTTTCCAATTAGTAAAGTGTAGAATCTCCAATCCCTAGTAAATATAACTTTATCTAGCTTTTCCATGTTGATTAATTATATTTTTTCAGCTTTGGCACCTCTCTCTTATACATCTTGTGATCTTTAATTTAATTCCTTCAAACTTCTTCCTTCAAGAACTCTTGCACTAATACCAATTTTCATATAATTGAGAGGGGGGGGGATGAATCAGTTAAGCCCAGTTATCCTACAATCTTAAATACTCCCAAATGTATAAGAAAAATCAAATATAAACTTTAAATAGCTCGGTAAAAAGTTATCTTTTCCTTTCTATTCATTAGCTGAATACCAATAAAATTAAGTAGTATATATTGATCAAACTGATAATTTTAATGTGCAAAGAAAAATAAAAATATAATCACATCCATACACATATAATACTTTTTTTTAATGTGGAAACCCTATTAAGGGAAAACCCACCTGGGACCGATACCCAAAATAATTTCACTCTTTTGAAGTGACCTCAGTTAAGATCCAACCCTGTTAAAGGTTAGTAAATTGATGTAGAGGTTGGGTAGGTGTTAGTGGAGATCTTTCTCTAATTTATCAAGGTTACAAGAACATCTCGGCCAAAACTAGACATCTCGACACATATAAGAATGCTCAGCCAACACTAGATAACTCAGCACATACAAGTACACTCGGCAATGACTACAACCCAAAACTTACTAGGCTCCTCAAACCCCAAGGCTTCCAAATAGAGCAAACCACACCAATGACTTACACACTTCCCAAAGCACCAAGAAGGTTTTCTTAGACCTTAATAAGCTTAATTTATCAGGATTCAACAAGTTTTAGGGTTCTATGCAATACCCAACACCCCAAACCCCTTTTTTAGTCTACTAGGCCTAATTGTTTCCCTAGTAGGTCTCCAACGATAGTAAAGTCAACTTTTTACTCAAGTTTCTCAAAACAATAAACATATCAATAATGCATTATGACACTCTTTTATCCCTTACATTAAATATCTCAACCTCAACATAGGTTTTTTTAGACCACTGATGCAGTGGCATTCTTGGGTCTTCGGAATATCTCGATGGTGGTGTGTTGAAGTGGTTTTATGTTTCTCAATTGTATCTTTAACAAAGGATCTGAGTTATTGAAGAGGATCAGTCATTGAAGGAACTTGGTAAAACCTCTAGTGCTTGGTGGAACATGTACTGGGTGATGCATGTGGTGCTCAGTCGATGTTCTTTCTTGGTGATGCCTAGCGCGCTTTGTTGTTTTACTAGCACTTGGTAGTTTTGTCTTATTGACTAGAGTTCTTGGAGTTTGTTGGTGTTCAAAATGGATGCTTATGCTCTTAGGCTGCCAATATACCCTCAGGTTAATTTTACGATTGGTTAGTTCCAAAATGCATAAGGATCTTAAGGTAACTGGACCAACTATAGGGACAAGACTGCCCTCTTCACTTCTGGCACTGCAAAGCCAAGGCAGGTGCACCTAACCTAGTGAAAACTATACTTCACACACCAAAGACTAGATCTAAACAATAGATTGAATAGTAAGAAAGTGCTAAATGCTAATCTCACATTCATTGACTCTCCATTACTATACGGTGTTCCTACTATCAACCAAATACAATTTAAACTTGAAAAGGTGTTGATATATGAAGATGGAAGAATTAAACAAGAACCAATCAAGCATTGAACTCAATTGAATATACTAATCCCTAATCAGTGCCATTATCAATTGGGTGGATCTCAAATACACACATTGAATATGAACCAACTATTGTCAAAGACTCATAGCCATAAATATAAACATTCCAGCCCATCCACTACTTATAAGATCCTTCTGTAGACAAAACAAATAAATCTATGTACCTTCTAAAGTATATTTCACCTGATCCTAAATCAAGAACTAAAGAAAAGAACATATGTAAAGGTAATCCTATGCAAGGGATCAAAAAATCCAAAACTCACAATATTGGCACCAAGGAGAAACCTCAAAGCTTGAAACATTTATATAAAGTATGATGAGGCATGTACATAGTCAAAGTAGGACAGAGAATCAAACCACTTCAGTAATCTACAAAAGAATACAAGGATTTTCTATTCAACCTCATACAATGTGATCACCCTACTACAACCCCCTAGAACTAATCCAAATCAGAACCTTTGGACTGATTAAAATTCAAACCCTGACTCTATCAAAAACTAACAACTTATACCACTAGCCACCTTGGGAATCTCAAAGAGATTGCATGAAGCTTAGGGTGACTAGGGTTAGGGTTTCAACTACCCAACCAATCAAAATTACATCATAAATTACAATAGGGGAAGAAACATAGGAAACTCAGAGAAAATAAATCTCAAACAGATCTTCAATCATGAAAATCTATAAGATCAACATAGTACACCAAGGAACTACCATGAAAGTAGTCCAATCAGCCACCTAAAATAAGATCTTGAGCATAAAACCACACTCGTCCAAGTATAAAAACATCACAAAAATCAACCATAGAGCCCTTGAATCACACTCCAACCACTGGCACCACCAAACCAATCAAAAACCACTGCTAAAACCATAAATTTCGGTCCTTTCTGTCACTGCAAACCCTCTACAAATTTGAATTTGAATTTCAATGCTTAGTTTCATAGTGCCAGCAACAAATCGGTTATCACAATTCAATCTTAGATTTGCTATAAGTCCTGACTGTCAGATCCTTTCCCTTTGGGAGCTTAGTGATTTATCTTTTAAAAGAACCTCAGTCACATTTGGCGAACTGGTGACTGAAGGGTTCCACCAGTTTGCAAAACACTTTACATTACCACTAAAAAATTTAGTGATTACGTGACCCTCCTTCACCAAATCGCCAGACTCTTTAGAACACCACCAAATCTTCTTGCGAATGAGCAAAACCCTTGAAACTTATTGAAACTACTAAACAATTTTATTCAGACCACCAGAAAACTAAGAAACTAACTAGGCCCGCATCTCGAAGATCAACGGTCATCTCATCTTTGCATACCCATTTGAGATTCTATCAGATTACACACCCACCGTCGGATGAAGAATCTTCTCCCATCTCTAAAAACCATCTGATAGGAAATAAAATCAATGGTCATCACAAGTTCTTAAGCCTCTGACAAAACCCATAATATTATATGTCGTTCATCAATTCACTGATAGGATCAGGACCCACTGACACATCGGAAAATCAGGTCCCACTGACACATGCTGAGTAATATTTGAAATCAACAAATGGCACATGATCTCAAAGGGGAAGAATATTCCTTAAGATCATGCGCTGATCATAGATTGAAAATCCTTACTGCAGGCCCCACTAATAGGATCCCTCTTAGCAACACACTGACCAATGAGAGAATGCTAACTGCGCTAACATGGCAGTGGACCCACTTGAAAAGAAAGACAACGTCATCAGGAAAAATCAATGATCAGTGTAAGATCTCAAGCATCTGACATAGGCTATGAGAACTTATGTTGACCGTCAGATGGAAATGCTGTCAGAAGACCAGGCCTAGAAAACACTAAGGTCGAAACATAGGAAAAATTAAAGCTCAAGACTTAGGAAAATTTAAAACTTGCAGGGCACTGGGAACTTAGGAAAGATTAAAAGGGACCCCCCAACACATGAAACCTAACCATGTGACATGTAAAGAAGTCATTTTTAAGCACATCCAGATAAAATTTTTTAAGTGGCCCAAAAAGTTAACTTGAAATTAGAATAGGGCCAGGGTATTTTAAAAAAAATTAGACCCAACGACTACATTTTTGAAATTTTTTTGCCTTAGGGTTTATGCCAAGGACCTAAAAACAAATGCAGAGACCACCAAAAAATTGCTAAAGCCATGGAATTTTTTGCACGTGCTAACAGTGGCTCATACTCGGGGACGTGTATCTCCTGTAGATACAACGAGCAAGCTAGAATCTCCTGGAAGAGCAGACGAAATCAAAACTTTGACACACAGAAAACAAAAACAAAAGATTGTACAAGGGAAAACCTAAACTACTAATCATGGAAAAGATACTTCAGGAGAAGTAAAACTTTAGGAATTGTCCATGAACAGGCAATTCCAAAGTACCACCTGTTAAATCTTTCAGAACATAAGAATCTATCCCCCATTTTCTTTCAATAAGATAAGGGCCCAACCAAATTGGATCAAACTTTCCATGCTTCCCCCTATCTTCCAGCCTTGCATTCCAAATCAAGACGAGGTCATTAGTTTCAAAAATTCTTTGGGTGGCCCTCCTATCAAACAAATTCTGACATTGTCTCTGTAATGCCTCATTTCTTTCATGTGCATCCCTCCTTACTTCTTCCAATTGGATCAGTTCATCCATTCTTACTCTCATTTCATCATTCAAGTCTTCATCATATGCTTGGATAAATTTGTACATCTACAATAGATTATTTTGAGGCAATCTAGCACCTATTCCATATACCAAATCAAATGGAGCACAACCTATGGCCTTCTTTATAGTTACCTTGTCAGGCCACAGTGCCCACCATAACTTTGAGTCCCAGGCCTTCTTATTTTTGTCCAAAACTCTCTTGAGAATCTTAATCAGGCTTTTATTACTGGACTTAGCTTGGCCATTTCCTTGTGGATGATATGGAGAAGAAAATGAAATGTGTATCCCATACTGCTAACAAAAATCACTAAATTCTTGTGATCTAAAACACATTGCATTATCAACCACAATTACCTCTGGGCAACCAAACTTGGTAAGGATGTTTTGCATCATAAAATCTATCACCACTTTACTAGTAGCCTTTCTAGTGGGGATAGCTTTAACCCACTTAGTAAAATAGTTTGTTGCCACTAGTATGTAAGAATGTCCACCACTAGACCTATTTGGAATTTCCCCAATGAAGTCAATACCGCACTTTTGGAATGGAGCCTGAACTGCAACAGGTCTGAGTGGTAAATTCCCATTAAACTTCAACTTTCCAGCAAATCTCTGACATGCATCACATTTTCTTACAAACTGATGGGTATCCTTAAAAATTGTAGGCCACCAAAATCCAAACCTAATGATCTTGTGGGCTATGGTCTTTGCCATATAATGTCCTCCACATACACCTTGGTGCATTTCCTTTATTAGAGCCTCAGACCTCTCATGGTCTATGCATTTTAGCAATACTCCTTCATTTCTTCTCCACCACAACTTACCATGTAGAATGGCATACCTTGTAGATTGCAACTTGATAGTTCTCCTTCTATTTTCATCCATCTTAGGGGGAAGGACCAATTTTTGCAAGTAGCCAATAACATCTTTGTACCAATCACAATAATCCATATGACAAATGTATGGCCTTTGTTCCTCTTCTAACATATTCACATGATTTGCAACTAAATTGCTTTGTGCCATCAACTTTGCAAGACCTAAGCCTCTTACCAATTTTGTAATTTGGATATCAATATTAAATTCTTGGATCTTATTGATCCATCTACATCTTTTTCTTGAAACTTCTTGTTGCACCAATATATCCTTAACTGTAGCACTAGGAACATAAGCAACCACCTTAGCTCCTACAAGATAACATCTAAAAGCCTTGACTACTTTGACTAAGGCATAAGCCTGTTTCTCAATAATATCATATTTCAATTCTGCTGCTTGTAAGGATTTACTAAAAAATGATATGGGTTGTTCATATCCATCTGAATTCTTTTGTAATAAAACTGTTGCAACTGTATGATAAGAAGCAAAAGAAAATATCTACATGGGCTTACCATAATCAAGTGTCCTTAAAACTAGAGCATCCTTAATAACCCCTTTGATACTTCTGAAAGATTCATCTACTTCTTCATTCCACTCAATCTTTGCCTTATTTTTCAACATCCTTGAGATAGGGATACTAATTTCTGCAAAATTTGTAACAAATCTCCTTAGGAAGTTTACCTGCCCAAAGAAAGATTGTATTCCTTTAACATTTCTAGGTGGTGAAAGTTTATCTATAGCCATAACCCTTTCAGGGTCAATTCTCACTCCATCCTTGGACACAATATGTCCTAAGAGTTTTCCTTCCACAACACCAAAAGAACACTTCTTTTGATTCAAAGAGATCCCATACTCCAAGGCCCTTATAAAAATTTTATCAAGATGTTCACAATGTTGACTTTCCTTATCTGAATATGTTGTGAGATCATCCTGATACACCACTAGAAATTTGTTTATAAATTCTGCAAAGGCTACATCCATAGCTCTCTGAAAAGTAGCTCCTGCATTTGTCAGACCAAAAGGCATTCTAACATAAACATATGTTCCCCAAGGGGTAGTGAATGCAGTCTTAAATTGTTCTAATTCCTTGACCATGACCTGATTATATCTAGAGAAACCATCCATCATGGACATTAACTCTGATCCAGTAAACTTCTGTAGCATATTCTCCATATTAGGCAAACCATAATTGTCCTTCAAAGAATTGACATTCAAATTCCTAAAATCAACACATAACCTAATGTCACCATTCTTCTTCCTAATTGGAACCAAATTTGACACCCAAGTAGAATGTATGACAGGCTTAATAATGCCAGCATCCATCATATTTTAAGTTCATCTTTCATTTTTGGTGCCAAAGTAGGGTTTACAAGCCTTAATTTCTACCTAAAAGGTTTAGTGCTTTCCTTCAATGGTATTTCATGCTGGAATAAATCTTCTTTATAGGCTTTCAAATCATCATAAAACCATGCAAAGACATGTATGAATCCTTTGAGAAGATCAATTAGATTATTCCTAGTTCTTTGGGATACACATTTACCTATGTAAACATTTTTGGGTATTTGACTTGTTCCTAAATTTATTTCCTCCAAATCATTTATCTTATCAACAAATTTAGGAAAAGAAGTCCTTTCTTTATCATCAAATGCCTTCTCAAGAGCAACCAGTCCCCTTGGGATCCTATTTGATTTTAATTGCAAAACTTCCTTCCCAAGAACATTATCTTTTCCATTTCTAATGTCAATAAAAGTGTTGAAATCCATCTCCTGACCATCAAAATGAGATTCACATTGCAAAAACCTTAGTATATCTTGATCATCAGAAAATACTTGCCAATTCTCAACATTGTCTGGGATAGAAGGCTGAAACTTGCACTCAATCCTGGATATCCCTGCAAAGGTAATATCCTCTAGCCTTAATGCTATGTTTTCTAGTAAGTTAGCCATCCTATTTTGGCTTCTATCCACCAAATCAATACCAAAGGCACTGAAACCTTCAACTTCATCCCAAACAACATTTCTATATTGTTTTAGCCTTTGATTCTTTGATGCATACTTTGATCTAATCTGAGAAACTATTAACTCAGAGTCACCAATCACCCTAAGATGTTTGATCCCATGTTTTGATGCTTGTCTCAAACCAGTCAGTAGGGCCTCATATTTAGAAACATTATTTGTGCAAGGGAACAAGAGAGTGAAAGAAAACTTAAAAGTCTTACCACTTGGGGATATCAATAGCACTCCTGCTCCAGCACCTTCCTTTGAACTTGTTCCATCAAAATACAGGGTCCATAATACATTACCTTCTACCATGTTACTCTTATCATCAGCCAAAAAGATAGGCTTGACCTTCCCTTGCATCTCTCTCTCCTGAACTTGGAAAGAACCAATGTCAGTGTCCACAAAACAATTCATACTATCCTCTTCATCCTCCTCAATCATATGTGGAGTTCTAGCTTCCCTTGAAACTTTCACACTTTCACCTTCAATGCTGAAAGTGGCAAAGGACAAGTCACATTGAATACTTCCTCCCATGGAGGCACTCCACTTTCTAGATAACAACATTCCATATTGAGGGGGAATGTTGACTACAAGAATAGTCATAGTTAATTTTTTGTCAGGAAATGCAACTAACTTATAAGGAAAAGCCTTAATGGTACCAATAACTGGCACTTATCTTGAGTCCATAGCTTGGCATCTCCCATGAGGTGTATCAATCTTTAGTCCTAGTGACTTCATGATCTCTGCAGACATGATAGTGTTTGATGCTCCAGAATCAATCATGCAATTCTTCAATAATTTTCCATTTATCATAAGGGACAAGAAAAAAGGATCAACTGTCCCTGATGTAGTATTCACAATGTTTGCATCCAAATGCCTCTGAGGAATCTCAGAGACAATTTCTTCATTTTTATTATCAGGTGTGTCATCTAAAGTAGCCACATGCTTGTCACCTCTGTTCATTTCTTGGACCTTTATGGAAGAGGCACCATTTACCCAATCCAAGGCCTTAACCTTATGCTCTTCTATTCTCATCATTTCTAACAATGGAACCTTGACATTTATTTGTGAAAGCAATTTAGTCATATCAATGGGAACATAAGAATGGTTTCCCATATCTTCTTTTTGGACAATCAAGTCAAAGTTACTCTTTTGTACAAATTCATCTTCCTTTTGAGGTATGGGGATAGCTACTTCCGATGTCCTTACTTTACCATTAGGTATTGCAGTAGGCCCACTCTTCTTTTTTATTTTAACCTGACTGACAACACCAGCACCCTTTTCCTTTTCCTCATGTTGTTGTGTGTTCCTTTTAGAATTATTGATAAACATACTACTTGGTTTACAACTTGTGCCTCCAACTATCCTGCTTCTCAAATTGTAATTACTCCTAGCTTGAGTGACCATGTCTGTAGTGATTTGTGCAATTTCTTCATCAGAGGGTCTCCTTAAGGAAACATGTTCCTCACACTTCACTAAACCACATCCAACATCATCAAATTCTTTCTCCTCATCATCAATAGAGTCAACCTCATCCCATGCATGTGAAGAAGTCAATCCACAACCACTCCTATCATATTGCTCATCTTGTTCTTGATTATCAGGTAAATTCAAAGCAATAACACAATACTCTTGACTATGAGGAGACTGACAAATAGCACACCATGGGATATCATCATTCATGTTAACTGAATTTCCTTGCAAATGGTCAGGAATCCTATCATTAGGCATATCCCTTTTAACTGGAAAAATGGGCCTGCCATCCTTCCACTGAGTATTGTGTGGGTAATTCTGCATTCTTGGCTGCCTGCTAAAACTACTTGAAGCTTGTTTGTCATTTGTTGCAACCTTATTGTTTCTTTTTTCATCAGGCTTTAGACTCTCTAAAGCACTTAGAATCTATTTTAGATTGTCTTCCTCCTTAGGCTTAAAATTAGCAAACCTTCCCATTTCTTTCTTGTTTTGCACTTGAGGCCTATAATCATCTCTTCTCCCTAATTTTCCTGATATTCTTCTATTACTTTCTATGTTGATAGCCAACTTCTAAGCCTCCCCAAGATTTCTAGGGTTCTTATCCCTTAAGAGGTAACCCATCTTTGCATCAAAAGAATTTAAGTATGTCACAAGACACACCCTATCATCTAATCTGATAACTTGCAGTAGCCTATGCATAGCCTTTTGGAACCTTATATTAAATTCAAGGACCTCTTCATTCTGATTTTTTTTTATGTTATTGAATTCATTCAAAATAAAACCTTCATTTGTTTTATCTCCATAATGCTCTTTGAAACAATTCTTAAATTCATTCCAAGATCCTATACTAGCATGGGGCAATCCTCTAAACCAATCCCTAGCATCCTCGGTTAGAGATTGTACAAATAACTTCATTACAACATCATTAGTCTCAACATTATAGTCATCTATTACATCCATACAAATTTTTAGATGTTCTTCACATCTAATGACATTGTTTCTAGTAAACTTAGGGAGTTTCTTTCTAATTTCATCAGGAATAACATTAGCATAACCAGGAATACCAAAAAAAAAAAGTTGTTTGTACCTTTCATGAACATGAACTCCATGTGGTGGATCCATTCCTTGAGATGTAGATGTCCTTGTGTTTGAACCATTAGGAATTTTAGCAGCACTCAGAATACCATTTGTTTGAGCTGTAAAGTTACCATGATTTCCACCTTGCCCCAAGAAAGAAGTAGCAACATTAAAAGGTCTTGAGGTATGCTTGAGAAAATCAATCTTCTTCCTCATTTCTCTAGTAGTAGCCTCGAACTCTGCCTTCTCTAGTTCTTTAGCCCACATTTCTTTCTCTTTTCTAGCCCTCTCAAGGTCTGCATCTAATCTCAACCCTTGATCTAATGGATTTTCCAAATAAATCTATTCACTAATCTGCACTCCAATAGTTTTTTGTTTTCCCTTATCTCTAGGCCTAGTTATCTCATGTGTTTTATACACAATAGGCTATTCCTCTTCTCTTTTAGGCTCTGGGACAAAATTAATTGCCTCCAAATCTAACAATTGCCTCTTTAGCTGATCAGCCCTTATCATTGCTTGTCTTACTCTGTCCTCTTTGTTCTTTTCTCTTTGTTGCCTGATAGCAACTTGTTCCTGGACTCTTCTTTCCAATTAATAAACCTCCTCAAAGATCTCTTTCGATTCAGGGAGGGTAGTCTCAGACTCATCATATCCACTTGAAATTCATCCTCATACTGGTTCAATCCCAAATCAACAGCCTCTTCATATTCTAAAAAAATTTCTTCTTAACTAGGCTTGGTTTGAGTTTCTTGTCTTGTATCCTTTTTATTTCTTCAAGTATGAGAAATATTTCTTTTCTTCTTTCCTCCCCTTGTCTGACTAGGCCTGGAAGTGCTTGGAATACCTTCTTCCATTATGTTTTCAAGATGTTCATTCCTCCAGGATGTAGTACCTCTATAACTCATTTCATAAAAAATCTACTGAATAGCACTGATGCAAAGATGTTTGAGTCACCACCCAAGTATATTGGGAATCTTACAATACCACTTAACAAATATCCAAATGAGACTATAAGACAAGGGACAAGAATAACCCTATTTTTCAATGATGACCTACTGGTTACTATAGACTTGTGTAACACTTCCCCAGTAGAGTCGCCATCTTATTGGTGTTCAAAATGGATGCTTATGCTCTTAGGCTGCCAATATAACCTCAGGTTGATTTTAGGATTGGTTAGTTCTAAAATGCATAAGGATCTTAGGGTAACTGGACCAACTATAGGGACAAGACTACCCTTTTCACTTCTGGCTCTACAAAACTAAGGTGGGTGCACCTAACCCAGTGAAAACTATAATTCACACACCAAAGACTGGATCTAAACAATAGATTGAATAGTAAGAAAGTGCTAAATGCTAACCTCACATTCATTGACTCTCCATTACTACAGGGTGTTACTACTATCAACCAAATACAATTTAAACTTGAAAAGGTGTTGATATATGAAGATGGAAGAATTAAACAAGAACCAATCAAGCATTGAACTCAACTGAATATACTAATCCTTGATCAGTGCCATTATCCATTGGGCAGATCTCAGATACACACATTGAATATGAACCAACTATTGTCAAAGACTCATAGCCATAAATATAAACATTCCAGCCCATCCACTACTTATAAGATCCTTCAGTAGACAAAACAAATGAATCTATGACCCTTCTAAAGTATATTTCACCTGATCCTAAATCAAGAACTAAAGAAAAGAACATATGCAAAGGTAATCCTATGCAATGGATCAAAAAATCCAAAACTCACAATATTGGCACCAAGGAGAGACCTCAAAGCTTGAAACATTTATATTAACTATGATGAGGCATGTACATGTTCAAAGTAGGATAGAGAATCAAACCACTTCAATAATCTGCAAAAGACTACAAGGATTTTCTATTCAACCTCATACAATGTGATCAACCCTTATACAACCCCCTAGAACTAATCCAAATCAGAACCTCTAGACTGATTAAAATTTGAACCCTGACTCTATAAAAAACTAACAACTTATACCACTAGCCACCTTGGGAATCTCAAAGAGATTGCATGAAGCTTAGGGTGACTAGGGTTAGGGTTTCAACTACCCAACCAATCAAAATTACATCATAAATTACAACAGGGGAAGAAACATAGGCAACTCAGAGAAAATAAATCTCAAACAAATCTACAATCATGAAAATCTACAAGATCAACATAGTACACGAAGGAATTGCCATGAAAGTAGTCCAATCGGCCACCTACAAATACATCTTGAGCACAAAACCACACTCCCCCAGGTACTAAAACATCACAACAATCAACCATAGAGCCCCTAAATCACACTACAACCACTAGCACCACCAAACCAATCAAAAACTGCCACTAAAACCATAAATTCTGGTCCTTTCTATCGCTGCAAACCCTCTACAAATTTGAATTTGAATTTCAACGATTAGGTTCATAGCACCAGCAACAAATCGGCGATCACAATTCAATCTTAGATTTGCTTTAAGTCCTGATCGTTGAATCCTTCCCCTTCGTAGGCTTAGTGATTTATCTTTTAAAAGAACCTCAGTCACATTTAGCAAACTTGGGACTGAAGGGTTCCACCAGTTCACAAAACACTTTACATTACCACTAAAAAATTTAGCGATTACATGACCCTCCTTCACCAAATCGCCAGACTCTTTAGAACACCACCAAATCTTCTCGTGAATGAGCAAAACCCTTGAAACTTATGGGAACCACTAAAAACAATTTTATCTGGACCGCCAAAAAATTGAGAAACTATCTAGGCCCGCATCTGGAAGATCAACGACTATCTCATCTTTGCATACCCATCTGAGATTCTATCAGATTACACGCCCACCATCGGATGAAGAATCTTCTCCCATCTCTAACAACCATCTAATAGGAAAAAAAATCAATGGTCATTGCAAGATCTTAAGCCTCTAACAAAACCCATAATATTATACGCCATTCGTCGATTCACTGACAGGATCAGGACCCACTGACACATTGGAAAATTAGGTCCCACTTACACATGTTGAGTAAGATTTGAAATCAATGGATGGCACATGATCTCAAAGGGGAAGAATATTCCTTAAGATCATGTACCAACCATAGATTGAAAATTCTTATTGCAGGCCCCACTGATAGGATCCCTCCCAGCAACACACTAACCAATGAGAGAGCACCAACTATGCCAACATGGCAGTGGACCCACTTGAAAAGAAAGACAACGTCATTAGGAAAAATCAATGATCAACATAAGATCTCAAGCATCTGAAATAGGCTATGAGAACTTACGTTGACCATCAGATGGAAATGCTGTCAGAAGACGGGGCCTAGAAAACACTAAGGCCGAAACATAAGAAAAATTAAAGCTCAGGACTTAGGAAAATTTAAAACTTGTAGGGCACTGGGAACTTAGGAAAGATTAAAAGGGACCTGCTGAAACATGAAACCTAACCACGTGACATGTAAAGAAGTCATTTTTAAGCACATGCAGATAAAAGGTTTTAAGTGGCCCAAAAAGTTAACTTGAAATTAGAACAGGGCTAGGGTATTTTAAATTTTTTTAGACCCAACGACTACAGTTTTGAAAGTTTTTGCCTTAGGGTTTATGCCAGGGACCTAAAAACAAATGCAGAGGCCGGCAGAAAATTGCTAAAGCCATGGAATTTTTTGCACATGCTAACAGAGTTTTGGTTGGATGACTTAGTGTATTTACTTTGGTTACTTGCATTGTATTCTCCTATGTGGATCTTGAGGCCGGCATGGTGAATTAATTGTTTGTAAGGCTATTTGAGAGCCCACTGTTGTTTCATTTAATATTTTCTTGTAGTAGAAGCTGACTTGGCTTAGGAGTTAATTATTTCTTCCAGCCGACTTATGGTTGAAGAAATGTATTTAAAGAGTGTTTGGGTAGTTTTTTAGGAGTCAGTCAGTAGAGGTAGATTGATAAGATAGTAATTAGATACTATGAGTTCTTGAAGATCAGATTGTTTGTCTAATAATAAAAGACCTAGTGGTTTGCATGCTTGGAGATAAGGAGATTGCTTGCTAGCTTACGAGCTCAAGTTTAGATCTGCCTTAGTGTTTCCACCATTTGTTGGTGTACTTTAGTGCTGCACTAGCTAGGAGATTGCAAAAATATTTTTTTAAGTAATCGTATTTCACCCTAATCCGGAAGGCCTTACTACCGAGCATGTTGAATGAAACTCTATTTTGAGCATTAAATTATTTTTTTTCCACTATGGTTGTTGTTGTTATTATTCCTAGTGTAGAATTGGACTATCCATTCTAGGACTATCTAGTCTGACCCTGTGTTAGGTGGTATTATGGCTTGAAGTTCTTGAGTGTGTAAACTGATCATTGAGTTGAGATAGTTTGCACTAGGACCTTGGGTTGGTGATTTATTGCCTTGGATTTTTTAAAGATCTTGAGGCTTCCTCTGAGAAGAATGGACCCTAGGGAGATTAGAAATCTCTATGATGTTGAGGAATCAAAGATTACAAAGAAAGTTAAAGTAGATTTCAGATCTAAGATGGAATTGATGAAGAATGACATGATCACTAAGATCATGAGGGATATTACATGTATACTAAGGAATCTTGGTACTGAAGATGATTATGAGGAAGATGTTGAAGACTTTTAAGCTTCTCTATCTAGTGGAGATGACCAGAGGGAAAAATTTGGTGAAGATAGAACTAGTCAGTTACGTAGATCTAGAGCTCGGTTAAGCACTAGTTACCGAATGGAAGTTTCTACTTTCTCTCGTACTTTGAGACTTGAGGGTTTGATTGATTGGATTGGTGAGATAGAAGATTTCTTTGAGCTTGAATAAATTGAAGATCCTCTTAGAGTAAGGATGGCATAAATAAAGTTTAAAGGACATGCTACTCTTTGGTGGAAAGAATTACAAAGAGATAGAGAAGATGAAGGTGAAGTGGAGATCAATCGATGTAGGTTGATGGTGAGTAAATTCAAAGATAAGTTCATCCCTACCAACTATGAACTTGAATTATTTAAGAAATTGTAGAATTTGAAGAAAAAATATTTGACTAGGGAAGACTATACTGAGGAGCTCTACAAGTTGACTATTTCATCTAGATATAGAGAACTTGGTAAATAAAAGGTAGCTCGATATGTGAATGGTTTGAGATTCAATATTCAGAATGATCTTGGTATGTTGAAGATTGATTTGGTTGAGTATGCTTATTAGTATGCTCTGAAAGAAGAAGATAAGTTGAAGAGGAGACAACATGGTGATTCTTGAGAAAAGTAGAAGCAAGATCACTCAGTGAAGGATAAACCAACTATTGAAGATCAACCGAAACATGTGGAGCTAAAAAAGAAGATAAGTAGGGTTATCTTTAAGGGTAATTATTATAATTGTGGTGAACAAGGACACCGATATTTTGAAAGATCACATAAGAAGCTTAGTAGTAGTAGGAATGTTGTGGTGAATGAGAACATTCTGAATGAACTTGAGGTAGATTCAGAAAACTTGCTGGTTAGAAGAACATTGCTCAGTACTAAGGTAGAACCTTGTCAGAGGAGTAATTTATTCAAAACTTGGTGAAAGTCGGGAGGTAAACTTTGTGATGTAATTGTGGATAGTGGTAAAACTGATAATCTTTTTAGCTAAGGAAATGGTTTACAAACTTGGTTTGAAGAGAGTGAAACATCCTTATCCTTATAGAGTTGTCTGGTTGCAATATGTTCATGCTCTAGAAGTGAGGGAGCGATGTCTTGTTCATTTTCAGATTGGCTAGTATAAGGATCAAGTGTTGTGTGATATTCTGGAGATTTGTAGTTGTCGCATATTGCTTGGTAGACCTTGGCAATATGATTGCAGATCTATGCATTATTGTGTTAAGAATGTTTTTACTAGTGTGAAGAATGAGATGAATTTTTCTCTGATGCCTTTGCTAGATACAACACTGAGTAGGAGGAACCTGAGCTTTGGTAGCTGAGATGAGTTGAAGGATTGTGAAATGACTAAAGATTAGTATAGATAACAGACCTATGTATTATCAAGGAAAGACTTGAAGAGATAGAGAAAGATGAAGTGGAAGAGTATGCAAGGTGAAGACTTGAAGGACCTATATGTGAAGAACCAGTTCGAGGTTTATGTGTTGAATCCTAGAAGATGTTCTTCCATCCTATGAGAACACCTTTTCAAACCTGGGTTGTCTAATGCAGTGGCATTCTTTGGTCTTTGTCAAATTTTCATGGTGGTGTGTTAAAGTGGTTATGTGTTTCTCGGTTGGAGCTTTAACTGATGATCTCGATTATTGAAGAGGGTCAGTCACTAAAGGAACTAGGTAAAACCTCTAGCACTTGGTGGAACATGTACTCGGTGATGCCTATGGTTCTCAGTCAATGTGCTTGCTCAGTGATGCCTAGTGTGCATAGTTGTTTTACTGGTGCTCGATAGTTCTATCTTACTGATTGGAGTTCTTGGAGTTTTGGTTGGCCGACTTGGTGTATTTAATGTTGGTATCTTGTATTGTAGTCTCCTATGTGGATCTTGAGGCTAACATGGAGAATTAATTTTTTGTAAGTCTATTTGAGAGGTAACTGTTGTTGCATTTAATATTTTTTTGTAGTAGAAGCTAACTTGTAGTTGAAGAAATGTATTTAAGGAGTATTTGGGTAGTTGTTTAGGAGTCAGTTAGTAGACGTAGATTGATATTATAGTAATTAGATCTTGCAAGATCTTGAAGATCAAATTGTTTGTTTGATAATAGTAGAGCTAGTGGTTTACATTCTTGGAGATAAGAAGATTTCTTGGTGGCTTGCGAGCTCAAGTTTAGATCTACCTTAGTGTTTCCACCAATTTCTAGTGTACTTCAGAGCTAGACTAGCTAGGGGATTCGAGAAATACTATTGTAAGTAATTGTATTTGGCCCTAACCCAGAATGCCTTACAATCGGGCATGTTGAATGAAATTCTATTTTGAGTATTATATTATTGTTTCTAGTGTAGACTTGGACTATCCATTTTGGGACTATCCAGTCTGGCCCTCCGTCAACCATAATACCCAACTCCACATAGTACACTTGTTTTGGACATGAAAATGGTCCATTTAACAAAGAAAGTATAAGGTAGGGTTATCCCCAAGATCCAAAAATCTCAACAATATCTCAACAGGGTTCAAATCAAAGGATTCTCAACTCAAAAAGTTTTTATGACCAATGCAAATACTAAACCCCTAATTAGGATACTTCCAAGCCCTTAAAATAGGGTTTTTGAAATCTCCACTCTAAAAGTCTTTACAGACCAAACTAATGGTTGATACACCAATGGATAAACATAAAATAACTCTTTAAATCATAAAACATTCTCGTCACATGAAGGAAAACCAATCATTGCTGCTCGCATACCACCATTTCCTTCACAAAATCAATGCAATCAGCACTCCATTCAATGATCACCCTATATATGAATGTTATCCTTACATTTTAGATGGTCAAATAGATATAATACATTATTAGGAATCATCCCCCAATCATAATAATTAAAGCATGGGGATAAATTATTAATTCATGGTGAAAACCCTTGCCAAATCAAGGACTAACATGGCACAGTCAGCCTTGATGGCTTAAAACTCAATGAAGATGCAATGAAATAGATTCAAAATGATTTATAAAACATATATAAATTTTATTAAATACTTATTTTGAGAGAAACATCAAAATAAAAGATAAACTTTGCAAGTAAACTCTCTTTTTATTTCATAAACTCAGTGTACAACCTGCATATCCTTTGCTAGTCTATATAGTCTCCTCATCATATCAAAATAAGGATTTAAAATTGTCTAAATAAACATCCCTCAACTTCCCAAATTGATCCCAATTGGTTGAGAGTCTTTAAACTCACTAAAAAACTCTAAAATAGATTTCCCACCATTTCCTAACTAGCCATTGGGATTTGAAATTCAAATCTCTAATTTATGAATTAATGCAAATTAGACATAAAAACTAATCCAATTCATGGATATTAAAAAAATAGGATCAAATAAACCTATTCAATACCCTATTTACCCTATTTAACTACAAGAGGTCTAATGGTTCATTATTACATCATTTTTCTCCTAAGGTCCTTATTAGGCGCTTTAGGAGTTTTACCAATTTCCTTTTATTGATCATTGCACAAAACTGTTATACATTTCCACACTTCCCAATTGAATTGTAGGAAGTTCTTTCTCTCCTCCATGCTCTGATCAACTAGTGTCTTCTCATCCTTATGTGTTCTTATAGATGCTACCGCATCATACACCCCACCTTTAAAAGAGCTCTTGTCCAAAGAGAAAATTCTCTATAATGCCCAAAAATTTGGACAAAAACACAACAAATTTTTTTTTTGAAAAACATAAGACGACATCTAAGGTTTTCCAAGTATCAAATCAACTATCGAGAAAAGATGGGTCAAGGTAGGACCTCATATCTTCCTCCCCTAGGCATGAACTTCCTCTTGGAGTTCATCGAATAGATGGGGATATTGATCTCTCATTTGAGCTATGTCCTCCCAAGATGTTGCAACTATTATAAACTAAGTTTTGCACCCTTTTCAACCTCTCTTGGTCTTGATAACCTAGTATAACTTTGGGATCATCTCTAGGTTGTGGGACCTTTGCTAACTTTGATGAAACCTCTAGGTTCTAGGTTGGTTCCTCTTGGATCATCATCTTAATTTTCTTCTTGATAGTCAAGTAAATTCTTGAAGGGAAAGGGATAGAAGGAATGCATGAAGGGGAAATAACTGAAAGAAAACTATCCTACAAGGTGATACACCAAAATGACATGAACACAATATATTGACCAAATTATCATGAAGGCTCTTAGATCTAATAAAACACAATCTTCCTAAACATGCTTGCATAAGTGTTTCACAAAGAGGTCTAAACAAAAGACTCAGACAGTGACCTGCAAGCAAGCGTTCTCTTCAGAAAAAAGGCACATGAATGAGACAAAGTGACTGGGGGTTGAGGTAAACCTACAAGATCATTCAAATCAAATCATACACAATAGCACATGAATAAGATGAAAGAAAGAAGGGCCCTAGAACTCCAATATTTCTCTAACAAAGCCAGTATATTATACTCATTAAGAGAAATATAGACAAGGGAAAGACTTGAGGGTAGAAAAGATGCCATGGAAAGCCTCTATTAAATCTGGTAGATCAATGAAAGATTACACACTATAGAAGCCGTAGGGCAGAAAGAATGCCACAAATAACTCCTAAGAAAGGAAAACTCTCTTTTTACAATCGTAAAACTCTGAGCTCTAAAAGCTCCAAAAGACTAATATATACATCTCCCCAGCATGCAAGCTTGGAGTAAAAATCTGATTAGGGTTACATAGATTTTCATATAATAATAGAAACCCTAATTTTGTCACTTCTAATCATAAATGCCTCCATGAAATATCTTGGATGATTAGACATATGCATGCATGTCTTTCCCATTGCCATAACTATCTACAAAGGAGCTACCTTGATCCATCTACTTCACTGCAAGTTGAAAACCTCACGCCACCACCATGACTTTGTCTCTGTAAGTCAGGTTCATCATGAATGTTCAAATCTGATCTTCACAGATATTTTGAATTTAAAATTATAAAAGGTTACAAGTGGCACCAACCCTCCTTGTTTATTTGTGGTTGATATTTAAACTGGCATGGCACCTAAGGAAATAAAAATCAACACACGAAAGCCACCCAGATCTTCTTCATCAATTTTCTACCTGCAACTATCCTAAAAACATTGACTCCGAGCTACCTGCAACATCGCATATGGCAAGCTATTGAAAAATTGGAGAAACTAGAAAATCAAACGGCTTAGATCATTATCCACAAAATTCACAAGGCCCTTTGAAAAGTCACCAGCCACATCACCAGTCAGAAACTAATGAGAAATGAACACCTTAGCACAACCATCACCTGGACCCACCGCCTCTATTCACCTTTTCATGCTAAAAGATCAGACAGTTGTTGCAATGCCGAGAAGATTAACCCTCGAGAAATTTTTCCTTATGGCATCACAACAATCGTTGACCTTGATCAAAATTTAAACACTTCAGAGTTGAGACCTCCAGACATTACACTAACCTCCTGCTAGGTTGCTAAAGGTTAAGGACTTAACTGCCAGGGTTGCGTGAACACGCGACTGATGAAAACATCGGGTTGCTAAATAAAAATCTTAACCACCCAAAAATGTGGAGATCAAGCAATTGCATCCTTGAAGAATTGGGCCCCATTTGGTCACAATAGCACACATAGGAAATGTTGATGTCAGAGACTAGCTGCAAAGAGACGAAGAGGCAAAAACAACCAGGGTTTTCTCCTAAAACTGAAAAGGCATTAGAGAAATAGAAAACATCAAGGTTTTTTATACTTAGAAATTTTTTGATACCCTCTCATATGAAATATGCTATTTCTTGCAAACTTTGAAACTTGAATATCTCCCTAGTTTTTGTTATTAAGCACATGCAATCAAAACTGGGGCATGGTGACACAATGAACAATTTGAGGCTAAGGGTGCAAGTCATGAAACCTTGTAGATTTTCTTCACAAGTCAAAACAAGTTTCAGCTAGGGAAAGGAAACAATGAGACTGAAAAGACACAACCAAGACCAGGAAAATTGTGAGATCTCTCGCAGGTTAGGCTCTACCCTTGTGGGAGCCTCATTTCACTCCACCTATGGCCAAAATTGTATGATAAGAAATTTTGGGTAACATTTGGCAATTTTTGCTGGATGTCTGTCTTCTAGATATGGAAACCAGTGACCTTGACACAATCCATTGGGCATAGGAGTCATCTCTTGAACATAAAACTTTTATTGACAGAGAAAGCTAGAAAGTAGGAAAAACTACCCTACCTTAAACTAACCAGTACAACAAATGGTTAAACAAAACCATTCACTAGATCGTTAAAATAGCTACCCTTCCTCCTTAGGATATTTTTCATTGGACAGATGAAGATAGCTACAAAGATATGAGGCACATAAAAATTTGTCAAATAGTTAAGAACTACCTCTGGAAAAATAGGACCAAGTTTACATTCTTCTAATTGATCATATGGAGAGGCCTCAGTAAAATTTTTATGGGCCAAGTATCTGATAGGGCAGCCTCTTGAAAGTCCGAAGGAAGAACTTTCCTGGATGGTTTCTTCTTTATCTTCATGGTTGCCCATCATCATGAATAGCCATGTCAACTCATTCCCCATAATTAGAGGATTACTATCCTTAATAGAGTTAGAAGAGGACCCTTGGAAGTTTTTAGGATCTTGAATAGATTTTGGAATGACTAGCTCTTCATAATTAAGCTCGACACATAGATCTCCTATGATGTTTTGTTTATCTTCTGCACATTGGGAAGTTTCCTTCTCAAATATGAGATCAAGCTCATGAATCAATATATCCTTAGGATCAATCTCTTCTAGCTTTTGCAACTTTATAGAGGTGGATGTGGCTGTATCATTATCATGCTACTCAAAAAAACTAGGCAACTCATTCATTAAGGACATGGCATCTTCCCTTGTATCAATCATCTAATGATGATGAATCTATTGTTCTGACTGACCTTCAGCCATGTGTAATGGCATGGTCTCTTCTTCATCATCAACAAAGATAGGTAGCTCATCAAACAAGTCAACCTAGAGCTCAGGCTAGGTATCAATCCCTACCTCCTCACCTTGCCATCCCACTTTATCACAGCCATCACTCAGCACTGATACCTCTAATTTCCTCTCCTCCTCATTGCATGAAATCTCATTTTCCACAGGTCCTTTCTCTGATACTTGACTAGTATCTTTGAAAATACTTGGCAACTGATAGCCAGGAGTAAGAGTCCATTGGGGTCTCCATAGAAGTTCATCGTCCTGAGAGACCAGAGGGGGCTCTTGGGATAAATCTTTTTCTTGAACAAACTGCTCTTGCAAAATGGTAGACCGAATCTCAACTCTTGGAAAGAACTCTTTGCCTTAAAACTTGAGATGTGAAATTGAGAGGGCCCAAATTCTTGAAGGGTACCCGTAAAGTTTGGAAATGAACTCTTTGTAGGCTCTTGGGGTAAATGGGTCTTCTAGCTTGGGATCTTAGGTTTAAGAGCCTCTTATTTGGCAATTTTTTATCTTATCCTTGTTGTCTCAATATCATCTCGATTATTAATATCTTCTTGAAATTATCTTATTTGTTGCCCATCAATAAGAGCCTCTGCCATTTGGTTAGAAATGAAGCCTTTCTCATAACTTTGAGCTTCCATTTCTCACTACTCCCTCATCTCAAATATTTGCTCAATCATATTAAGCAACATATTCTTTATCTTTTCTTGCTCTTTCATTAAGTCTGAGCTCTAAGTCTGCTGCCAATTAGGCTAAGAAGGGGTAGGTGGGTGGTAAGCCTGATGAGGTAGTTGGCATTGCATTTCTTATTGTGCCCTTTGTGCCAATGATCCCTCTTGTTGGAGGACCTGCTCATAATCTTGTACAAGGGCATAATCATTTGGGGCATGCTAGATATATTGATAGCCTTGTATAGTATGGAAGCTTGGGGTAAAAGTAGGCTTTGGTTGATTTTTACATGGCTGATGACTAGCCTATTGAGCATTACTCTCATAATAGGATGGTGAGTAACCTGACTATCCATAATAACTAGACATGTCTACTCATGCAATTAGCTAGAATTTGAATATGAAAGATTTGAAACATACCAGCACTTGATCTTTGAAACTAGTAGACCTTCCAGAATTTCCAGATATGCAAAAAAATGACCTCTTCTAGGTTTGCAGTATGTTATCAGCATATTAGAGATAGGATATCTCTAAAAATAAACCTCTTTTGTAGTAGTTAGAATTTTTATTCCCCAAGGTGGGATGTCTTTGAATGTAAATCTAAACTTTGTAGTCACACCAGGCATGCCAAACATGTTATACACTAAGTTTTGCACCCTTTTCAAGCTCTCTTGGTCTTAATAACCTAGTATAACATTGGGATCATCTCCAAGTTGTGGGACCTTTTCTAACTGAGATGAAACCTCCAAGTTCTAGGCTATTTCCTCTTGGATAATCACCTTAATTTGCTTCTTGACATGAAAGTGAATTCTTGAAGGGAAAGGGATAGAAGGAATGCATGAAATGGAAATAACTGAAAGCAAACTATCCTACTAGGTGATCACTAAAATGACATGAACATAATATATTGACCAAATTAGCATGAATGCTCTTAGATCTAATAGAACACAATCTTCCTAAATAGGCTTGCATAAGTGTTTCATAGAGAGGTCTGAACAAAAGACTCAGACTATAACCTGCAAGTAAACATTCTCTTCAGCAAAAAGGCATGGGAATGAGACAAAGTGATAGGGGGTTGAGGTATACCCACAAGATCATTCAAATAAAATCATACACAATAGCATATGAATAATTTGAAAGAAAGAAGGGCCCTAGAACTCCAAGATTTCTCTAGCAAAGCTAGTATATTATACTCATTAAGAGAAATATAGACAAGGGAAAGACTTGAGGGCAGAAAAGATGCCATGAAAAGCCTCTATTAAATCTAGTAGATCAATGAAAGATTACAACTATAGAAGACAAAGGGAAAAAATAATGCCACAGATAACTCCTAAAAAGGAAAACTCTCTTTTTACAATTGTAAAACTCTGAGCTCTAAAATCTCTAAAAGACTAATATATACATCTCCCCAGCATGCAGGCTTGGAGTAAAAATCTAATTACGGCTACATAGATTTTCATACAATAATAGAAACCCTAATTTTGTCACTTCTGATCATAAATGTCTCCTTGAAATATCTTGGACAATCAGACATATGCCTGCATGTCTTTTTGATCTCCATAATTGTCCATAGATGAGCTACCTTGATCCATCTACTTCACTGCAACTTGAAAACCTCACGCCACCACCATGACTTTGTCTTTGTAAGTTGGGTTCATCATGAATGTTCAAATCTGATCTTCATAGATATTTTGAATTTAAAAGTATAAATGGTTACAAGTGGTGCCAACCCTCCTTATTCATCAGCAACTAATATTTAAACTGGCATGGCACCTCAGGAAACAAAAATCAACATGAGACAGCCACCCAGATCTTCTTCATCAATTTTCAACCTGCAACTATCCTAAAAACATCAACTCCAAGGTACCCGCAACATCACATACGACCAACTGTTGAAAAATTAGATAAAACTGGCAAATCAAATGGCTTAGATCATTCTCCACAAAAATCACAAGGCCCTTTGAAAAGTCACCAGCCACATCACCAGTCACCAACCAATGAGAAATGAACACCTCAGTACAACTGGCACCTGGACCCACCACCTCTATTCACCTTTTCGTGCTAAAAGATCAGATGGTTGTTGCAATGCTGAGAAGATTAACCCTTGAGAAATTTTTCCTTGTAGCATCATGACAACCATTGACCTTGATCAAACTTTAAATGTTTCAAAGCTGAGATTGCCAAACATAATACTAACTGCCTGCCAGGTAAGTGAAGATTAAGGACTTAATCACCAGGGTTGCATGAAGACACGACTGAAGAAAACATAGGGTCGCTGAATAAAAATCTTAACTACCTGAAAATCTAGAGATCAAGTGACTACATCCTTGAAGAACTGGGCCCCATTCAGTTGCAACAATGCACATAGGAAATTTTGATGTCAGAGACTACCTACGAAGAGGTGAAAAGTTGAAAACAACCATGGTTTTCTCTTAAAACCAAAAAGGCATCAGAGAAATTGAAAACATCGAGGGTTTTTATACTAGACAAATTTTGATACCCTCTAATATGAAATAAGCTATTTCCTACAGACCTTGAAACTTGAACATCTCCTTGGCTTTTATGATTAAGCACATGTGATAAGAACTAGAGATTGGTGACATAATGAACAATCCGAGGGTAAGGGCACAAGCCATGAAACCTTGTAGATTTTCTTTGCAAGTCAAAACAAGTTTCAGCTAGGGAAAGGCAACAATGAGACTGAAAAGACACAACCAAGACCAAGAAAATTGTTAGGTCTCTCATAGGCTAGGCTCTACCCTTGTGGGAGCCTCATTTCACTCCACCTGTGGCCAAAATTGTATGATAAGAAATTTTGGGTAACAATGAACTCATCATAGGAATCCCACTAAACCCTAACTTGGTCCAGCTCTTGACCTCAAAGGGTCAGGGTCCTACAAGCTAGTATATTTATTGGCTCCAAATCCAGCTATCTATCTAACTCCACCTGTAAAGCATCTGAATCAATGATATGAGACTCATCATCAATATATTTCCTCAAAATATATACATGAAAGACATCATGGATGCAAGATAGGCTAGGTGGTAAGCTAAATAGTATGGTACTGGGCCTATCCTCTCCAAAATCTCAAAAGGTTTGACAAAGAAAGGGGCCAGCTTAGAACCCTTTCCAAAGAGGATTGGGCTCTTATGTAGACACAGTCTCAAAAAGACTCTGTCCCCAAACAAATACTCTCTATCAATCCTCCCAACATCTACATACTTCTTCTATCAATCATGGGCCTCTCTAAGATGCTGCTTGATCAAGTCTACCTACTATTCCATCTATCTGACCAACTCTAGACTAATAGAAACCCTATCCTCAATCCTATCCCAACTCAATGGTGTCCAAAAAGGTCTTCCATACAAGGCTTGGAAGGGAGGCATACCCAAAGATGTATGATGCCCATTATTGTAGGCAAACTCAACAAAAGTTAATGATGCAAGAGCATCCTAGGATTCTTCGCAATCCTGTATCACCCAAAAATATGTTTGTATTGTAAGGTAGATTGTTAGTTTTAATCTTAGTTAGTGAAGTAGTTGCTTGGTCTTGGAGTATGGTTTCTCAGTTACAGTGTTTACCAGGGTACTCAGTCTCTAAAGGACACTCGGTAACTAAAGGTGTCAGTTACTCTTGGCACTTGGCGATAAATACATTTCTTGGTGATGCTCAGCATGGTTGGTTCACTGATGCTCAGTTATTTCTTTGCTACTCAGTTTTTGGTTACTAACGAGATCTCAGTGTTTCTTACTGGTGCTTGGTGTTCTTGTAGACTGACTTGGTTGTTTTGATGGATCAACTTGGCCAACTTGTGCATTTCATTTGGGTTGCATTCCTCAAGTTATGGATTGACCATTGGACATGTGGGGACCTAGATCTGGCATGTTGCATTCCCCTATATGGATCTGGAGGCTGACATGTTAAATTTATTTATTGTAAGGCTATCTAAGAGATGACCATGTATTGCATTTAATATTTGTATACTTTAGAAGCCGACTAGGTTTTGGAATTTAATTATTTGTAAAGCTGACTTATGGTTGGGAATTAGTATTTAAGAGGATATTTGGGTAGTTTCTAAAGAAGGTGGGAGGAGAGATCTAGAATGAGATTGCATCTTGATAGAAGGTAGTAGAGTTAGTAGCTTGTAAGCTTAGGCACAAGAAGATTGATTGGTGGCCTATGTGCACAATTTTAGATCTTTCTTGGAGTGCCTACTAGTGTCTTGTTATGTTACAGACCTAGACTAGCTGAGAGGTGTATTGGATCCTGTGTGATCTTGTAGAACTATTTCTTTCTCTATAATTGGTCATAACCAGGAAGACCTTACAACCTAGCACATTGCATGTAATCAGTTGTTAAAGAATAAAGATACCTATTTTATTTTAGATTTGGTGTTATTTCTATGTAATTCCACTATGTTGTGTTTTGGCTACAAGTTTGGAGAGTCCTTAATTGGATTCTCCATACTTGACTACGTAAAGTGGTATCAGAGCAAGGTTGAGCTTGAACATGTGGATAGATCACCAAAGAAGAGATAGTTTGCACTAGTACCTTGGATTGAATATGCCTTCAAGGAGAGCTCATGGGATCTCAGAGGAGGAATCTGCTAGAAAATCTAGTCTTGATAATTTTAGAACTTTACAGAAACAAGTGCAAGATCTATAAGAGGAATTGAGAAAGAAGACTACATTGAAAGAAGACAGCGATGATGAATCTGAGGAAGAGGATAATTTTAAAGAAGCTAGGGATCTAGAAGAGAATAGAATCCAGAAGGCTATGTCTAAAATTGGGAAAAGACCTAAAATTGAAGTTTCTACATTTTTTGGAAGCCTTAGGCCACAAGAGTTGATTGATTGGATTAATGACATAGATGAGTACTTTGAGTATGAAGAAATAGAAGAGCTTGATAGAGTTAGATTTGAAAAGACTAAACTGAAGGGTCATGCAAATATTTGGTGGAGAGAAGTTTAGTTGGAAAGAAGTAGGAGAGGAATGGAAAACATCACTAGATGGAACCAAATGGTTGACAAGTTGAAGAAGAAATTCATTTTGGTGGATTATGATTTAGACATGTTTAAGAAGATGCAAGCCTTGAAGCATACCAAAAAATTAGTGGAGTATACTAAGGAGGTTTATAGAATCTTGATTAGGAATGGTCATTCTGAAGATGATAAAGAGAAGGTTGGTAGGTATGTTTATGGTTTGAGACCTAGTATTCAATAAGAGATACTTACTGTTCAGATGACAACAATAGGAGATGCTTATTAGATGGCATTAAAGATTGAAGAGATTCTAAATTTAACAAGTTTGAAGGAAGAAAAAACAATAGGAATAAAGGTGGTAAGACTGGTGAAATAGTTGTTGAAAGTAATATGGTAGAGAATCCTAAGAAGACTGATGTAGAATCTAGAAATGGTCAAGTCACTAAGAATTTCAATATTGGACAGAGAGGAAGGTGGAAAAATGAGTTCATTGGTACTTGTTATCAATGTGGTGAAGTGGATCATAGAAGTTTTCAATGTCCTAAGAAAAGAGTTGCACTAACTACTGAAGAAGGCATTGAGAATGTTGTACAAAAAGGTGAATTTATTATCACTAGGTGGTTGGCTACATGTGTCCAGGAACCAGTGAAAAGGAGAAATTTGTTCAATATAAGATGTAAGTGCAATAATAAGGTATATAATATTATAGTTGATGGTGGCAGTTCTGAGAACTTTGTTTCAGAAGAGATGGTTAGTAAGTTGAATTTGTAAAGAAAGAAACATCTTAATCCTTATTAGATTAGTTAGATACAAGATGTGTCTAAGGTTGGGATTGAAGAACAATGCTTGGTTAATTTTCAGATTGGATCTTATCATGATCAAATATTGTGTGATGTATTGCATATGGATGCTTGTCATCCATTTCTCAAGAGACCTTGGTAGTTTGATAGAAATGTTTTGTTTGATGGTTGTGTAAACACTTATGTGGTTAGGCATGAAGGATATAGGCATAAGTTGTTACCTTTATAGGAAATAGGAACTAAGGAATGTGGAGTTATTAGGTTTTGTCTATGTGACCATGAAAAACCTTAGGAGCATAAGGTTGATGAACCTATTCCTACAAAGTCTATTTTGAAAGAGAAGGAGAATGATATATCTGAGGATTTTGTTGAGATTAAAAGGTAGATGGTCTTTTTGATAGAAATAGTATAACAAATAATAACATTGATGACATAGAGAGATACAGATGACACTGAGCTGATTGAGGAGTCTGGAGAGGATGGGATTTACTGATGTACTGATGTGATCGACAAAGGAAGGGATGGTTGGAGTCAGTTGTTATCAGTTATAGATAGGAAAGATAAGAAGTGGGAAAACTTGCTGGAGGGGAAAATGGATGAAGTAAAGACAGCTTGGAATGAAGGGAAAGAGGAGATATGGGTTAAGAATAGATATGGCATATGATGTATCATTTAAAACAAGACTAAAATTTATCACGCACTTCCATTCTTCACTTTCCTTGTAATTTGGCAACACATATGTACTTGTGAGAAACCTATAGTCTTTCCTTGTGATTTAGCAACACCTATGGCAACAGTTATAGTATAATTCTACTTTCAATTTTTCCACCACTTTTCTACATCCAAGGAACTAAATTTATCAAGTTGTACAAAGTATACACCAAAATTGGTTACAAAATGTGAATCTTTATTCTAAATTTTGAATCCTTTGATTTTTTGGATTCCAAATATATCATCCTTGATTATCCTTCTAATAATGTGAAAGTGCATGGGTCTTAGCTCTAGAAACTTTCCCTCCAACCTAGGTACCAAACTTGGAGATGGAATACCACATGAAATACTACATATTAAGGATTTAAAGAGACAAATGTGTCCTCCTTCCAAATGCCTAGTTGGAGGATCAAATATTCTTTACTTGGGGTGTCTAATGTAGGAGCATCCTAGGATTCTTGGCAATCCTATATCACCCAAAAATATGTTTATTTTGTAAGCTGAATTGTTAGTTTTGGTCTTAGTTAGTGAAGTATTTTCTCGGTCTTGAAGTTATATGGTTTCTCGGTTATAGTTTCTACCGGGGTGCTCAATCTCTAAAGGACACTTGATAACTAAAGGTGTCAGTTACTCCTAGCACTTAGTGATAACTACATTTATCAGTGATGCTCGGTGTGGTCAGTTCACTAACACTCGATTATTTCTTTGCTACTTAGTGTTTGGTTACCGACGGGATCTCGATGTTTCTTACTGGTTCTCGGTGTTCTTATAGATTGACTTGGTTGTTTGGATGGATCAGCTTGGCCGACTAATGCATTTCATTTGGGTCACATTCCTTGAGTTATGGATTGACCATTGGACATGTGGGGACCTAGATCTAGCATGTTCCATTGTCCTATGTGGATCTAGAGGCTGACATGTTAAATTTATTTATTGTAAGGCTATCTAAGAGCTGACCATGTATTGCATTTACTATTTGTATACTTTGGAAGCTGACTAGGTTTTGGGATTTATTTGTTTGTAAAGTTGACTTATGGCTGGGAATTAGTATTTAAGAGGATGTTTGGGTAGTTGTTGAAGAAGGTGGGAGGAGAGATATAGAATGAGATTGGATCTAGATAGAAGGTAGTAGAGTTAGTATCTTGTGAGCTTAGGCACAAGAAGATTTCTTGGTGGCCTACATTCACAAGTTTAGATCTTTCTTGGAGTGCCCACCAGTGTCTTGTTGTGTTACAGACCTGGACTAGCTAAGAGGTGTATTGGATCTTGTGTGATCTTGTAGAACTATTTCTTTCTTGTTAATTGGTCATAACTGGGAAGGCCTTATAGCCTGACACATTGCATGTAATCAATTTTTGAAGAATAAAGACACATGTTTTATTTCAAATCTGGTGTTATTTCTATGTAATTCTGATGTGTTGTGGTTTGGCTCCAATTTTGGACAATCCTTAATTGGATTCTCCACACTTGACTATGTTATGTAAGAACTCCTTTCACCTAACCTACTAATCCATCACATACATGCATAACATGTCCCCTAATACCTGATTAACTCTCTTAGTTTGACCATCTATCTCTAGATGATATGATGTACTGAAATTGAGCTTGGTGCCCAAGGTAGTCTAAAGCTCTCTCCAAAAAGATGAAGTAAAGAGAGAATCCATGTCTCATATAATCATATGTGGAATGTCGTGAAGCCTGAAAATATCTCTCAAAAATACCTTTGCCACTGCAGGTGTTGTGAAGGTAGTAAAAATGGGTGAGAAGTGGGATACCTTGGTCAACCTATCTAGTGTCAACATAATAGCATTGTGGGGATGAGAAGACATAGGGAGACCAACTATAAAATTCATGGATATAACATCCCACTTCCACTCAAGTATCTCATGTGGTTGAAGAAGCCCACTTGGATGATGGTGCTCCACCTTAACTCTCTAACACTCCAAGCATCTAGCCACAACCTCTGCAATGTGCATCCTGATACCTAGCCAATGATAAAGTTGTCTCAATTCTGCATGTAACTTTTGACTCTGGGGTGCACTGCATAAGGTGCTCTATGAGTGTCAAGGATAATGAAATCATGAAACCCATTGAAAATAGGTACATAAATGCATCCTCTATGGCAAAGAAGGCCACCAGACTCTAGGGTATAATCTAAGAACTTCCCCTCTAGGTGCCTCTAAGCCTGAACCATCTATCTAACCTCTTAATAGAAAACATCCTCCTATCAGTGCTGCAGTATGCACCCTCTCAAATCTATGCTAGTAGTCATAGCTGAAAGTTGATGATGTCTCCTACTCAAGGCATCTACTACCACATTCTCCTTACCCTTTATGTAGTGAATGTCAAAGTCATACTCGCATAAGAACTCCATCCATCTCCTCTATCTATGATTAAGATTCAGCTGAGTGAATATGTACTACAAACTCTGATGATCTGAGTGAAGCTCAAATCTATGGCCTAATAGGAAATTTCTCCACCTCATCAAAGCATGCACCACTGCTACTTGTAATACCCCAAAATTGGCACCTATTTAATTTCATCAATTTTGGTGCATTATCTCAATTTTACATCACCAAAGTCCTAGTTCCCTAGGCAATTTTCTCTCTCATATCTGACTTAATTTGACTTGATGTCAATTGCAAAGACCATAAATTGCGCACTTTCATGCGAGATTTTACTGTCTCACCCTAGACTTTGCACTTTCTCGCGCGCAGTGGAGTACTTCCTCACGTGAGATTTTAGTTATCTCATGTTAGATACTGCACTTTCTTGCGCATATTTGTACTTTCTCATGTGAAGTTTTATTACAGTTTTTTCCAGTTTCTAGTTTTCTTGTTCTTTCTGCTCTTAATTTCTGATAATTTTTGATAACTGTTGATTTTTATCTCTCTGATATTTTACAGCATTAACAGTTTCTGCAGGACGCTTGTCAAAGAATTTGAAAACATACTAATGGTTTGATTGCAGGATGAATAGTTGAAGATTGCTAAAACGTTGTGTTTTTTTCCTGCTTTTATTCATATAGTATAAATAGGGCTCCGTTAAAATTTCTTGAGAATTTCGATAGTGAGTAGGAATTTTGGCTCTTCATTACATGGAGGTGATGACCATGAATGAATCCAGAATTCTAATGATCTTACTAATATGATGAATTCTTGGGGAAGCGGAGAAAGTTAGCGAATCTTTAACATTTCTATTCGTCAGGGAATTATGCTCTTCTCTCCTTGAGAGAGAATCAGAAACCCGAAAGCGTATAGATTTGGTGAGGTGAAACTAACTCGGTGATGAACTTTCTTGATGTGTTTGTGTGAGGAAATGGGATAGAGAAGTATGCTCTTCTCCCTTTGGGAGAATCAGAAAATCAGACTCCTGAATCTAAACCAGGTCTAGTGTCACCTTTAGAGGGTCTGCCGGTATTGAACCTCTGAGAATGACCCAAGTGAGTACACACCTATCGCCGGTGATTCCACCTCACTATAATAAAGAAATTTTTGTTGAGTCTAAAGACTCCAAAACCATGGTAACTTCCTTTTCATGACTTTGACAATCATCATGGAAAGGCCCTATCTATTACACTGAGTGGCGCCACTCCAAGCCCTGCTTGCGGGGGTGTGTGATTTTTAGGTGTTGGTGTGGCTGTGAGGCCTCAACCCTGTATCAGGGGCACCAAAGGTTATTGTGAATGGAAGCCTAGTAAAAAACCTTCTTAGCTAGTGGCCTACCTGGTTCATCTCTGAAAGGAGTCATTATCTTTGCGCAAGGAGGGGGAAGAATCTCTCCGTATATTTATCATACACAGATTCCCATCAGAGGCATACACCTAGACATTTGGAGGTGGTTGCGACACTGGCCCCTACTACAAGGGTAACCTTTGAATGTACACTGTTGAGTCCTTGGAAACACCAAAAACACGGGCACCCTCTAGGGGGTGACACGGCTGTGTGAGGTGCACGTATGCATTCAAGCAATGGGGCAAAGGTTTTGGCTTCTCACCATTTTTTTGTAGGACTAGGCTATGTGCTTGTTATTGAGTCTTTAACATTTTACATACATTATCAAACAAAGACTCCCCTGATGCTATCAAGTTGCTTTGTCCTTGATAGGTTTGTTAATGACTACTTCTTGCTTCACAAGTGCTTGATCTAAACCATTGTGTCTTTAAACGAATGCTTGGAATCCTAAAATGAGTGTGTTGATTAAACAATTCTATCAACCTGTCAGGAAATTGGATTTTTGTCAGACATCAGTTCAGACTGTACCTCAAAATTCAACTCAAACTTCAAAAATTGCATCAAAACTGTCAGATTTTGCCTGTTTCCCGCATGAGCTTTTAGCTTCAGAGCACTTCCTCACATGAGATTGTATTTTCTCACATGAAGTTCTATTTTCTCTCACATGAGCTATCATTTCCTTGCATGGTCAAGCATTTTCTCGCATGAACCTATAGTGCAGTTTTCCAAAATAGAGACCTATTTGCAGTTCACTATTTGACTTTTTATCTAGTCTACTTTTTTTCTGGGGTCTATTTTTCTGCTTCCCTATTGTTTACCATCAGAAACTGGTTGTGTTGAGTTAGGAATCAATCGACCTTTGCTTTGGCTCATGTTGTCTCTCATCTATTCATCTTATCTCTTTATGCCTTTTGTACCTCGCATTGGGATTGTCTTATCTCGGCTGTTCTAGCCATCTCTTTTTGACAATTCATACCAGGTCCATCTTGCACCTTGGTTGTTCTAGCCATTTATCTCTTTTTCATTATCTTAGAGACAGAGCCTAGCTTTATCCTGAATCTTTTCTCATTACATCTTCGTCTATGACTATCATGACTCGAAGTGGTAAGACTTATCCTATCCAGAACGCTGATCAAGATCAAAGTAAATCTCATAATCAAAACATAGGTCATTTCCAATTTGTTGAGAAGTCTGAACTTTGTAAGAGTTCTTCAAATTCCTCATTAAGCACTCCAGAAGATAATTTGTCTCAGACATCTCCTCCAGTTTTCCAAGAGTGCTTTAATCCTTTATTTTTGCAATCTAGTTCGTCACGCCAAGAACAAGACAACTCTTATTTTTAAAACAATTCATTGTTTTGTGGCTTTGGGAGATCATTTCCTTGGATGGAACCTATTATTGAAACTATTGATCCCACTGAAGATAGTGATTCATCTGAAGCTATTCACACACCAAAAGTTACATTGGCTGCACCTTTTCGACATCGTTCTCATCACTTTACTAAAGCTTCAATTGCAGCACAAATTCATCTTGACAAGATGGGAACCAAGAACCCATTTGACTTTCAATCAGGCGAACACGGCCAAACTTATAATCAATACCATGGTCAATCTTCTCATGATCAAAATCAGACTCATCACAATCAGTCTCATAATGATGATCAATCTCGTAACAAAACTAAAGCTGATCAACAAGCAGCATATAACTATCGCCCTCCTCCTTATGATCAAAATCAAGATGATCAACAAGATCACACACAAAGCATATATGAGACTCTTGGTAATGAGGATGATGTAATTACTCAGAATGATATAAATGCTGTGAAAGCTAACAAGAATCTCATTAAAATGATGGAAATTATTCTTTTGGAAGATAAGGAAAAGTATTTTCTTGAGTTGGCTAAGCAAGGAGCCAAACTACCCCTGAATTTCCAAGAGGAAACTATTGTAGCTAAAGAAGAAGAAACTGAAACCGCTAAGCTACAAAAGATGATTCAAAGTATGCAAGATCAAATTACTCAACTAACAAAAGAAAAGGATAAGCCCACACAACAATTTACATTGGAGAATATATGTCCTTTTCCTTTTGATAAGAATGTTTACATGCCTCCTTTTCCAAGAGGAGTAGAGTTACCCAAATATGACAAGTACATGGGTACAACTAATCCTCAAGATCATCTAAGAGAGTTTGGTGCACTGTCCATGGAATTCATGCACGATCAAATGTATCTTATGAGACTCTTCCCCCATAGCTTGGGTGGGCCAGCTATGGAATGGTTTTGCTGATTACATCCTGGTATTCAAACTTTTGATGAGATTGCCAATCTTTTTCTTCAGCATTATTCTCACAACATCCAACACCCTATCAATATTTGTGACTTGTGTAATTTGAAACAATGACAGGGAGAACCTTTCTTGTCTTTTCTCTAGAGGTGGAGACAACTTTGTACAAAGTATCCTCGTAAATTGTCTGAATCTGAGAAAATTGATATCTTTTTAGACAACCTTCTTCCAGACTTTGGATATCAAGTACAATTACAAGGTCCTTTGACATTTGACAGCATGATCAAACAAGCTGTGAGGATAGAAGCCTTTATGGTCAAAAAGGGAGAATTAACTCTGAATAAAGACAATAAACAAGGATTCTCAATGAACAAGGATAAAGGGAAGTCTGTAAACAAGAATAGAGAGGTGGCAAATGATGGAGTGGTCGATAATGTCACCGCAAAGCCTTCAAAGCCTATCTTTAATCTTACTTCTAGCATACAAGCTGCTAAGGCTGTCGAAAAGAATACAACAGATAATCAGCAAAGTTCAAGATTTTCTAGAAACAAACCATGGGCTCCTCGACCTAAGCGTGATTTCACTTCTTTAGGAGAGCCTCTTGATGTAGTCTTTAAAACTCTCATACAAAATTAGATTCTCACTCCTTTGGAAAAGTGAACTTATGACCCACAACCAAGACCTCACTGGTGGAATGACAATGATTATTGCGACTATCATCAAAATATTGGTCATAAGACATCCACTTGTCTTCAGTTGAGACATAAAATTGAAGATTTGATTGACAGCAGTGATATTGTTGTGGATGGTCATAATAAGAATTTTGATCATCAGGCGTTTAAGGATCCTTTTCATCCTCATGAGAAAGGAGAGTCTTCTACAACTAAGAACAACAATGCTAAGGTGAATTACACTTACCCTTCTACCGATAATGTTATTAACATGATTGAACCTATGGGAGTTGAATATTGTGATGTGATCACTTTTAAGGGGAGTGGTGATGCTCCCAAGCCTAGAGTTCCTTTCATCTTATGAAATTCCAGATCTTGTTCATCTGAATCTAAACAAACTCAAGATTGTGCAATTGTTGTCACTCGATCACGTGGAAGAGTTGTTTTGAAAGGTCCCGATCCTCTGAAGCAAACTGTAGACAAGGATACTTTGAGACAAAGCACAAACAAGCTTGCTCTGAAACAAATGATGGATAAGATTACCACTGGCCCTACCAACAAAGCTTCTAAATCGACTCCCACATCTAGTGTTACTAGTTATAGTATCTTAGATCAACTCTAGCGAACCAATGCTTAGATTACTATTTTTGAGTTGTTAAAAATCTCACCTGCTCATAGGCAAATTTTGGATAAAGCCCTCGCTGAAGCAAATGTCCCCAAGGATCTTGATCTAAACTAGTTCCAATCAATGGTGGGTCACTTGACTTCACCGCATTATTTGTCCTTCTCAGAGGAAGATGATCATTCTTTGAACCACCCACATAATGCTCCCTTACACATAGAGGTTATGATAGGTCCCAAACATGTCCGTCGTGTGCTTATTGATAATGGTGCTGGTATTATCATTTGTTCCTCTACATTGCTCACTCAGCTAGGTTATGATGAGGACTGCATAGACTCCCGTAAGAAGATTACCATAAAAGCTTATGATGAAGAAGAACACAAGTCCCAGGGTTTAGTTGTGCTACCTATCCATGTAGGTCCTGTTGAGAGAGATGTTACTTTCCAAGTGCTCAACATTCCTTTAGCATACAACATTTTGTTGGGTAGGCCTTGGATTCATGAGATGCAGGTTGTTCCATCCACATATCATCAATGCATCAAGTTCCCATTTCACAGGGCGGAAGTCACTATACCCACAAACATCAATCTCTCTTGTAATACTCTCATGCAAACTACAGATAGCTTTGTTCCTGCCAATAGGGACTCCACTGAGTTCTATGACACTAAGCTTAGAGAAATGGAGCAAACTTTGAAAATTAAAGATACAGGCATGGGAGAATATCAAATGGAACCTGTGCTATCTCTAGCAGCTTTACCTCCCTCTCCACATTTCTATGGGAGACCTTCGAAAACTCATGGACTTTCTGATAATCCTCCTCAAACAATCTATGATGGTGCTTTTGTGCGAGCCTCCATACCTTTAGAAGATGAAGATGAGGAAAGAGCTATCAAAGCTTGGATCTATAAAGGAAAGGAGATATCTGAAACAACTACTCCTCCATAGTTAGAACAAGAACCTTATAGTGAAGGTTTCAAAATCATGAAGCGCTTTGGATACAAGGGAAGTGGTCCTATAGGGGTAAATGATAATGGATTTTTGAAGCCTATTGAAGTTGTAGGTCGTAGCCAAAAGGACACTACTGGCTTAGGCTTTAAAAAGACTCTCTTTCATTTGGGGATCAAGAAATTTATGTCGGCTCCTACGTCTGATTCCAAGCTTGAACCTGAGCATGAACAAGAAATTGAAGATACCACTCCAAAGATGAATCCAAAAAATAGCTCTGATGAAGATACATTTCCATATCCTATCCCTTTGGATATTGTGAAACTTCTTTCTGAACCTGATGAGCCTATCATACCTGTTCATATGGTAGAGACTAATATTGATACGTGCTCTGAGGCTGATTCTGAGAAAACTTCTTCAGTACATCAAGTTACATATGAGGAATGGAAAGCAGCATTAAATGATGATCCCAATTTTATAGGTGAGCAATATAGGCCACCATATTTTCAAAAATACTATGAACAAGAACAACTTTAGCAAGTCGTCAATGACAGAAGGAATAATAATGAGACTAATGATGCTGCTAATGAAATTCCTACATCAAGTATGGACTCACATGAATATGAGTTCGACTCTACATCCGATGCCACTTATGATGTAGACATAGATACTGTTCATGAGTATGAAAGACTTCTCGAAGTAGGTGAAGGGTCTGGCACTAGAACACAAGAATTTGATGTTGTAGATGTCGACTTGTCTTCCACTTTTGATGTAGGATCTCATAGGGATTCAAACACTCCTCTGGATGAGATTGCTCTAGCTCTTGACTTGCTTGTTAACGCTTTTGAGGGTTATACCGTGAATGCAGTTGAACCAGCCACTACTTCCCTTTCACTCCACCGTCCTGATCTAATAAACTGGAACTCCCCTCTCGCATCCAATGAAGTCCTTACATTCCAGAATGATTATGAACTAGCCTATTACCTCCATGCTCTCGAACCTGTAATGTCTTCCACCAGTGAATATAGCATCAACATGATAGAAGGGGATATCAATTATCTTAGTCAAAAAATAAAAAATAGAAAAAATAAGAGCTCTTATGGTGAAAACCACTTTGTGGCAGTATCAGAGCCAAAAATAGTAAAAATAAAAGATGTATCTGAGGGTGAAAACCTCTCTGAGGCACCCAAGGATGAGATACTTGATACTCTACCAAGCCATTTTCAAGAAAGATCATCAGTTCTGATTGAACTGACACAACCAGTGAACTTGGGCACAGAGGCTACTCCACAGATTATACATTTAGCACAATCATTATTTGCTGAAGAAAAAGAAGAGTTCACTAGATTCTTCCAACGCAAGAAAATAAACTTTGCATGGGGTTATTCTGATATGCCTGGATTGGATCCCAATCTAATCATGTATCATTTTTCCATTGCACCAGATGTCAAACCTGTTAAGCAGAAGCTTCGAAAGATGCACCCTCATGTGGCACTGTTGGTTAAAACTGAACTAGAAAAGCTCCTTAAAGCTGGTTTCATAAGAGCAATTGATTATGCCGAATGGATTTCAAACATTGTTCCAGATACTAAACATGATAAGTCCATTCGTGTGTGTACGGATTTCAGAGATCTCAATAAGGCATGTCCAAAAGATGATTTCCCACTGCCTAATATTGATATACTAGTAGACATGACCGCAGGATATGAGATGTACTCCTTGATGGATGGCTTCTCTGGTTATAATCAAATTAAAATTGCACTAGAAGACCAAGAAAAAACTACTTTCACATGTGCTTGGGGCACTTTCTACTGGAATGTTATGCCTTTTGGGCTTAAGAACACTGGAGCAACATATCAGAGAGCTGTTACTACTATCTTCCATGATATGATGCACAAAACTATGGAGGACTATGTAGATGATACTTTAGCCAAGAGTATGCAGCGAAGAACTCACCTTGAAGATTTGGGTCCCATCCTTGACTGCATGGAGTAGTTTAGCCTTAGACTTAATCCCAAGAAATGTGCATTTGGAGTCACTTCTGGAAAACTCTTGGGTTACATTATCTCAGCCAAAGGCATAGAAGTCGATCCAGAAAAAGTTCAAGCTATTATGGACATGCCTCCTCCTAAGAACATAAGTCAGATGAGAGGTCTACAGGGAAGGTTGCAATCCATTCGGTGGTTCATCTCACAGCTAGCTGATAAGTCACAGCCGTTCACCAAAACTCTGCATAAAGGTGTCACCTATGAATGGAACGAGGAATGTGACAAGGGACTCAATCAAATAAAACAATATCTTGCCAATCCACCCATTTTGATGCCTCCTATCCATGGGAAGCCACTTATACTATATATTTTAGCCACAAGTACATCTTTGGGTGCTCTCTTAGCTCAAGAAGATCAGAACAATAAAGAAAGAGCTATTTATTACATCAGCAGAACATTGGTGTCCTATGAAATGAACTACTCTGTTATTGAAAAAGCTTGTCTAGCTATAGTGTTTGCCTCATAGAAACTGCGACATTATATGTTGGCTCACACTACAAAGCTTATTGCAAAAATTGACCCGCTAAAATACTTATTAAGCAAGGCTGCTCTCACGGGTCAGTTGGCTAAATGTGTCATGATCCTCAGTGAGTTTGATATTGAATATGTGGAAAGGAAAGCTATTAAGGGACAAGCAATTGCTGATCAGTTGGCAAAGGCTCCTCTACATGATCACCAACCTTTGAACATTGAATTTCCAGATGACTCCATTCTGCATCTCACACATCAGTCTTGGAGTATGTTTTTTGATGGCTCATTCACTCAACAAGGATCAGGTGCGGGTATTCTATTTATAACACCTCAACACTATTCTTTACCTAAGGCCTACAAAATGCTATTTCCTTGCACCAACAACATAGCTAAATATGAGGCTCTTATCAATGGTATGAAATTATCCCTTGAATGGCATATAGATGAGCTCCAAGTCTTTGGCGATTCTTAGTTGATCATTAATCAAGTTAATAATGTATATCAAACAAAGGATGACAAGCTAATACCCTAAAAAAGAATGGTGGATGATCTTAAGTTATACTTTGCACATATTTCCTTCCAGTAGATTCCAAGAATAGATAATAAGGTGGCTGATGCTATGGCTACTTTGGCCTCAATATTACAAATGCCAGAAAATGACTTCAGGCATGAATTCCTGGTGGAAACATTATGCTACCCTGCCTATGACAATCCTGAATCCAAGATGATCTGTTCAGTCATTGGACATGACTCATCCCGCTACCACCATATCTACTCTTATCTTCAGGACCAAATTATCCCCGATACCTATACTCAGAATGAGAAATGTCACCTCATTCGTACTACTTCATGATATGTTCTTATAGCAGATGACTTGTATAGACGGGGCCTAGACGGTACTCTACTTAGGTGTCTAGAACCCGATGAGTCCAAACATGCGTTAGCTGAGGTACACGAAGGTATTTGTAGCTCTCATTCGAGTGGTCTGACGTTAGCTTGTAAACTTATTAGAGCTGGATACTACTGGCCGGATATGGAAAAAGAAGTTGTCCAATATGTCAAGAATTGCAAAAAGTGTCAATATCATGGGAATCTAATCCACACTCCTGCCAGGGAGCTCAGTCCTCTCATTAGTTTTTGGCCATTTCAACAATGGGATTTTGACTTGGTTGGTCAGATACACCCTTCTTCTTCAAGAGGACATAAATTCATAATCACTGCTACAGATTACTTTATCAAATGGGTCGAGGCAGTTCCTCTAACTGGAGCTGATGGAAGGACTATTGCTAAGTTCATTTTGAACTATATTATTTGCAGATATGGTGTACCTTCATCTATTATCACTGACAATGGAGGACAGTTTAAGAACAAGGATTTGACAGACTTATGCACTAAATTCAGGATCATTCAGCATTGGTCATCTATTTATTATCCTTAGGGCAATGGACAAGCAGAAGCTTCTAATAAGACAATCCTGAAAATTTTGCACAGAACAATTCATAAATCTGGCAGAGATTGGCATCTCTAGATTAATCCGGCTTTGTGGGCTTACAGAACAAGTATCTGAACACCAACGGGAGCCACTCCTTTTGCCTTAGTCTATGGGGTAGAAGTAGTATTGCCAATTGAGGTTGAGATTCTGACATTGCAAATCTCTTTGAAGGGCCTCATCACTGATGAAGATACCAGAATATCTAGGTTGCAAGAGCTTGAACTGTTAGATGAACGTCAGAGGGTGGCGTTCGATCATCTTCAAGCATATCAAAAGAGAATGTCAAAAACATATAACAAGAAAGTCAGAAAAAGGGAATTCTAAGTGGGTGACCTCGTCTTGAGGGAGAACCCCAAGAATCAGCAGCAGAGAACCCAGAAAGGAAAATTTGAACCAAACTAGCTTGGTCCATACATTATTACTGTAGCATTTGGATCTGGTGCTTACCGCCTCTCCACCACTGAAGGAGAGCAACTCAAAGAGCCTATCAACGCTCTTCATTTGAAAAAGTTCTACAGCTGACATTCTCAGTATGCTCATGTACATACTTATTGATCCTGAAAAAAATTTAAAAAAAAAAATTGCAAAATGTCCTAAAAAAATGATCATCTTAGTGAAAACTTGGCAAACAGGCGCTTTGATGTATCTATTATCCTGGTGAAAACTTGGTAAACAGGCACCTTGATAATACCAAAAAAATAGAAAATGTGAAAAATACAAAAAAAAATAGAAAATGTGAAAAATACAAAAAAAATGAAAAGATCAAAAATACAAAAAAATGAAATATTCAAAAAAAAAAAAAAAAAAAATCAAAAAAAGAGAAAAGTACAAAAAAATTGAAAAAGAGAAAAATGTGTCATTGATGAAAACCTGGTAAACAGGCGTCATGGTAGCAAAAATAGAATCTCTGCCAAGATGATGAAAACCTGGTAAACAGGCACCTCTTGTTTTCCTGAAGTAACATCTCATCTCAGCGTCACTTGGCTCTTAGTTTCCTACTTTAGTTTCCTTCCTTTCCTGCTTTAGTTTGTTTTCCCGCTTTCCTGCTTTAGTTTGTTTCCTGCTTTGGTTTGCTAGCTCATGCCTTGCTTTCAGTGTCTTTGAGATTTTGCTCGACTCTTCATGGATTGGAACTGGTTCACACTTGGGGGCACCTGCCTGGTCTAGGGGGCATTGTCCTATCACTTTTAGAAACTCTTTTTTGAGCATTGGTCGCTAGTGGTTCCCACTATGCCTGCCTGCGGATACCTAGCTTTCGTTCAATCTCTCTTCTTCGGGATTTCTCCCTTATATCAATCACCAGTGATTCTCACTATGTCTGCCTACTATCATTATCTCATTGAGACTTCGAACGTTATCTTTTCAAATTGTCTTCATTCTGCTTGAACACGAACTTAAACTGAAACTAAAACTAATTGTATGTTCCTTTGAGGCATGTTGAGCTTTGTTTTCTTTGAGTGCTTGTTTGTTTGCTTTGCTTTTTTTGCTTTCTATTTGTTGGTTTAGTTCCAACGATCCAAAGAATTCATTTAAGAGGGGTGTCCATCTGTAAGAGCCTCTATCTCGTATTGGATGGCCATGCGTACCTCAACTCCTTTTATATGGATGCTTTGGTGAGGTTGGTTCTTCTCCTTGTCTTTTGAGTGACTTCTTTCTGCTACTAGTGAAATTTTAAATGCTCATCCTGTTAAGTGAACGTAAGGGTCACTGTGAGAAATTTTTGGCAAAAGAAGGAACTCCTGCATGCTTGGTGTGTTTGTTCGCAAGAGACATTCAGGTCATTCTAGCATTTATGCTCTAATGCTTATGTTAACTTGCTAGATTAAAAGGAATAGGTGTTCAGGTCATTCTGGCTTCTTGTGCCTTAATGCTTACACCTTATTCTAACAAATTTAAGACTCATGTCATATTCATATTCTCATGATAGAGATATTAGTAAGGATTGTATGCCATCTTGTGATTGTCCGAGCTTGAAAGGCTCTATGATGATAAATACGGTGAGTCCAACAACCAAGTCCTAGGGTTTGCATTTTCATTTTAAGCTTGCATCTTTAGCTTAGGCTTGCATTTGCATTCTCAACTTTGAACTTAAGATGATGCCTTATTTACTCTCTTAATAGTCTTCATCAAAGGCTCTCATCTATTGCCTCGGGTTCTTCTTGGTTGCACTTGTATCTGGTCTTCATTGTCGATCCTCGAACATATCTATCCTTTGATTAGTACATGTTAAATATTGCTACAATCCTACATGAGATGATTAGTACCATATCAATTGCATTTTATTTTCATCCATAAACTCGTTGCATCTGCATCAACATGTGTATCCGCTATAAGCATAAACCATTTATCTATCACTACATTGCATACATTTCTATTCATACATCTAAAGCATATAAGAGCACATCTCCTAAACATCATACATTCAAGCAATTTGCAACAAGTACAATGATATCAAAAGAATCATCGATCTCATATATATATATATATATCTCGATCCAAATGTCATATACAAAGAGGTGCTACTCGAGCACAGTACCAAAACAACCAAAATGAGCTATGATACAATCAAGATCCACTCCCACTGGGAGGGGGTGGAGGTGGAGGAGCTTGTTGTCCTAATATCTGCGGTGGTGGCATCAGTCTCTGTGGAGGAGCCTATGGAGGAGCCTGGGGAGGAGCTTGTGGAGCCCCAACATACTCAAAAAATGGTGGCACCTGCTCTGATATATCTGGCATAGCCCCATAGTATGCTGCATAGTAATAAGCCGCCTGGGTGGCCTCATATCTCATCTCTAATCTCGAGTGCGCTAACTCCACCCGTAGCTATCTAATCTCTGCATCCCTATCTGCTACTCAAGTCTCCTCTTGGATAAGACACATGTGAAAATTATCACGCTCACACTGCACCTACCGTACTCTCTCTTAACTCTTCTTGAGAGCCTCCTGTACCTATCCTACACCTGCTCCAACTGCCACGTCTGGCATGTCCGTATCCTCCCCTTGTGGTACCTACTAGAATATGTCAGCTATATGTGGTCTCGTGGACCTCTGCTATGTACCGCTACTCCCTGCTCCAGGATCTGAGCCCATGGTCCTAGCAGGAATGCTCACCTGTCCTGATCAGGGCCTCAAAACTCTCTGCCCAGGTCTTTGTTGTGGTGCCTACTGCTGTGTAGCCTGCTGCTGTATAGGCTGCTCTACCTGTGCCTGCTGATCCTGTACTACCTGCTACTGCGCTCCTATGCCAACTGGATCTGTGAACCTCGAATGAGGCTATGCAATTAACTGGTCCCTGTATGCAGGTGTCACCCCTGCATTGGTGACATCCACCATGTAATCCCATCATGCTGGTGGGATGCGTGACTCTATCGTGCATCACCCTAGATCCAATCGTGCACGCCACCCCTTTTTCTCCTCATCGGAGAAGCGGGCGTAGGGGCAGTACTCCTATGAAATATCCTGCTATCTGCCAAACTGGCGTAGGACACTTGTAACCAAGAATCTCTCAATCATCTGAATAGTCTGTCCAATTAGTGGACGTGACACAAATAGGGTAGCAAGCTCTCTTTGAGCATCGTCCCAGGGCTCAGTAGCTATCCAAGGTCTCCAAACTATAGCGACCATGTCATCCAACTATGCTCTCCACTACTTTGTCATACCCAGCAGGGGCTGGGTCATCACACCTGAATATCTGTAAATATAAGGCTCCAGCACCTGTCGTGTATCATGGAATAGGGGTCTACAAATGGGGAGGTGCTCCCAGGCCTAGACCTGTAAGACGAAGACTCTTGCCACCATCGATCTCACACCTCTGTACACAATCTCATGCATCTCATGATACATGTGTGCCAGCATACACTCCCCCCATCCAAACCTCACAGCTGGTCTGTCTAGCATCCTCTACAGCATAGTACCCCAACCACACTCTAGTCCATGCTGACCTCGATCAGGTATGAGGTAACAACTTAGAAATATAGCCAACATGACTTGGAATGGATGCGCTCTGCCATATCTGTGCACCAGATCCTCCCAAGAGATGGCCTGACCCATCACAAGATCATCCCTGAAGATAGTCCTCAAGGCCACTATACCCTGTCGTGGCTGTGTATTGTACTCAACACGAGTACCATGAATGGGTATCCGCAGGATCTTATATATGTCCTCAGTGGTCACTATCATCTCCCCCATCGAAAAATGAAATGTGTTCATCTCCGAATGGAAACGCTCTACCAGTGCAATAAGAAGACTGTGATTCACGTGAATGTTGGGTAACTCATGCAAATATCCCAAGCCCAGAGCATCAATGTGAGCACTCTCGGCATCTGTCAGTCTCTGAACTAATGTAGTAATAATAGGGTGATGTGCTCAGAATGTGATATCTAGAAAGTCAACCTGCAAAGCAAATGATGACACTGGGTCAGTAACTCAATCATGTTGGTTTATACTACTACAACAACAACTACAACAGAGTATCTATCCTATGACAAGGCTCTACAAGACTTTATTTGGCTGATTTCATGTAAATCTGATAAAATTTGGACACTTGCAACAGTCTTTCACACGAGAAAATTGTTCTTTCACGCGAGAAAACTACCACTTCGCGCGAGAAAATAGAATGCTCGCGCGGGATGATCCTCTAGCTCGCGTGAAGTTCTATCATTAGAACTTGTTAGTTCATGTGAGGAAACTATTTTCTCATGTGAAATGAAACCTAGGTTCGCATGAGGGAACTACTTTCTCACACAAGATTTCACACTTTTTCCCTAATTATGCTAGATATTTTTAAAAATCTAACCTATCACACTGTATGAATTGAAATGCAAAGAAGTTTATCGACTACTTACAGGTGCGCCATACTCCGGTGGCTGGGCATGTCGTCGAGAATGCTCAAATTGGTGTGTATGTAGTGGCAGACCCTCCATTTCTCTATCTTAGAGCTCAGAATCACTAAAAGACAACGCTGAATAATGATTTGAAAATGACTCCTCCGGGCCTTATATAGCTTTTGACCTAATTTTTGAAAGTGCTCCGTTTTGCGTGAAAATTGCACCCTTTTCTAAATCGACTGTTCTGAATCCATTTTCAGGATCAAAATTGAAATCTGACATCTCTAAGTGGCTCAAAATTGCATTTTAAATATTGAACTCCTTCTGGATTGGATGCTTGTGTAGTCAACCTTCTAGCGTCATTTTCTTACCAGATTCTCATCTTTACATCATGTTCTTGAGATCTTTTCTCTTTTCATCAAAGTCAATTCAAGTCAAATTTAGTCAACTATGGTCAAACTTGATCAATAGGACCTCTGCTTTGCTCCGTTTCACTTCTGTAGCTTCGCGAATCTAGTCTAATTAGTTTTTCTATGCAATCTCTTGTTGTTTATCATCCTTCTAACATGTCATCTTTCAATTTCACTCCCGAGGGGGCAGGATGATTACATCATTTGAATCTTGTCGAATCTATTCTTGAATCAGTCTGATTTGAATCATCAGTTCTCATCGCTAGGGGCATCTTGGTGCCTTGCATCTTGTTATCTTATCATCTATCTTTTAGGTATCTGAGCAATCTAACTCGGATCATCAAGGGCCAAGCTTCATTCTGGAGATGGTTCTTGAAATCTTTTGGGTATTGGGGCAATCTAACCCTAATTCCTGGGAGTCAAGCTTCATTCTGGAGATGACTCTCGAAATCTCTTTTAGACCGTTATCTGGGCAATCTAACCTGGGTCTCAGAGGACTAAGCTTTGTATTGGGGCAATCTAACCCTGATTCGGAGATAGTCCTAAATCTGCATCTTCATCAATTGGTATTGGGGCAATCTAACCCTGATTTCAGTTCTCTTCTAAGACCGTTGTCTTCGCAATCTAACTTAGACTTCGGAAAATTCATGCTTTGATCTACTTTCATCTGTCACTTCAGACTATTCTTTGAATCAACACGTTGTTCGCACATCAATTCAAAGAGGGGCAAATGTAATACCCAAAAATTGGCACCTATTTAATTTCATCAATTTTGGTGCATTATCTCAATTTTACATCACCAAAGTCCTAGTTCCCTAGGCAATTTTCTCTCTCATATCTGACTTAATTTGACTTGATGTCAATTGCAAAGACCATAAATTACAATAATCAAACACTAAAAATAATTCCTAAGTCCTAGACTTTATTTGGCTAAATAATCTCTATGATAAGTTAATTTAATTATGAAGTCCTAAGTACTTTTAATTAAATTAAAATCCACCCCCTTTAGCTAAATACCCTTGAAAGGAATTAATAAATATTTAGTTAATTGAATGGACATCTCTTTATTTGAATTTAATAATTCAAATTACTCGAAAGGTCACTCCCCACATGTGGCAAATTTCATTCTTTTAATTAAATAATTCATACCTTTTTGTCTCAAAGGGGAATGAAGAGTCAGGAGTTTCAAATCAAGAAACTCTTCATTCCTCTCCCGAGCTTTTCTATTTAATGAGCCTCTTCTTCTCATTCAAAAAAGGAAATTTTGAGAGTAAAGGCACTATAGTGAATTTTTTATTGAATTTCAAGCTTTCATTTGCAACTAGTTTAATTTCTCATTTTAGTGTAATTTCATTTCTCATTTAGATTAAATTTGCTTAATTGTTCTTAGATTAAGATCATTTTTATTCCAAAATCAACTAAAAATCTGCATTTCATATTTCCTTTCAAGTACTTTAGATTAATTGCATATTTCTCTCAAAGTATTCTTAGATTAATTGCATTCATCTTAGTTTGATTCTAGCTTTGCATATCATCTTTATGGCTTTCTTGGAAAATCCTCCATTGTAGTAGTGGTCTGATGGTTGTTGGTTCTCCAATCTGAGAGTGATTATACACCTCACCTACATAGGAGGCAACAGGTCGCTTCCTCATGAATTTCGGATTGAATAATTCATATTCTCTTCGTAATTTGACCATAGGAGTAATGACTATGTTGCGTATGTGGTTGATTTAGAGGTCATATTCAAGCACACACACTACTAGCTCAAGGTAATGGGTAGGATAGTTAAGATCACAATTCTTGAGCTTCCTAGACCCATAGGAAATGTCTTAGCCATCATGCATTAGTACTACCCCAATTCCATCTAAAGATGCATTTGTGCATACCATGAAATTTGCTGATGGATCTAGTACCACAAGTATAGGTTCACTGGTAAGTTCTCTCTTGATCTCTTGAAAATATCTCTCACACCTCTATGTCCACTCAAACTTCTTCCCCTTTCTCTAAAGGGAAGTGATGGGATGGGCTACTCTAGAGAATTCCTCAAAAAATCATCTATAATAACCTGGAAGGCCCATGAAGCTCCTGACCTCTATCACATTGGTAGGTGTTGGCCAATCCATAATAGCCTTAATCTTCAATGCATCAAATGAGATCCCATCTCCTGATATCACATGGTCTAAATAATGAACCTCTGACCTAAAGAATCCACACTTTGGCAAGTTGTCATACAACTGATTATCTCTTGAGCATTGCAAGACCTGTCTCAAATGCTCCTCATTCTCATGCTCATTTTGAGAGTAGATCAATATGTCATCCAAGAATATCACCAAAAATATGTCTAAAAATGAAAGAAATACTCCATTCATGAGACTCATGAATACAACTTGAGCATTTGTGAGTCCAAAAGGAACCACAGTGAACTCATAATGTCCATATCATGTGTGGAATTTAGTCTTGTGGATGTCACTCTCCATAATCCTGAACTAATGATACCACAACTTCAAGTCTATCTTTGAGAACACTCAAGCTCCCTAAAGCTAATCAAACAAGTCATCAATCCTAGGAAGTGTATCTTGATTCTTTATGGTCACCTTGTTCAGCTGTCGGTAATCCATGCACAACCTAAGAGATATGTCCTTCTTCTTAACAAAGATGATGTGTGCACCCCATGGAGATATGCTAGGATGAATGTTTCCTTTCTCCAAAAGCTCCTCTAACTCAATCTTGAGCTTTCTAAGCTTGTGTATAGTCATCCTATAGGGTGCTCTAGAAATAGGCTCTACTCCGAGCACAAGATCTATATGAAAGTCCACTGCTCTAGGTGGTGGCATACTAGGTAACTGTGAAGGGAATACATTTGAGAACTCCTGTAAAATAGATTTTTCATCAAGAGAAGTCTCCTTCTTGACCTCCTCCTCTCTATCACTAATAGTGATATAAAATAACTAACATCCCTTTCACATGCACCACTTAAGGTACATAGCGGAAATCATATGAAAGGATACAAGTCTCTAAATTGTTGAAATAATTGTGGTCACACCATCATCATCTAAATACTCAACTGTCTTCTATCTACAATCCATCTTGGCTCTGTTGGAATAGAGCCAATCCATGCCAAGAATGACATCATAGGATCCAATTTGTGTGACATGAAGGTCAACTAAGGTGGTGTGACACCATGGATCTAACAGACACCCTAGAACATGAGACTAACTCAACCTTCCAACCAACATCATACCTAGTTTCCACTAGCCCACATTGCTCCACTATAAAAGGTGAAATAAAACAGTTTGTAGCTCCTGAATCAAAAAGGATAGAAATGCTACTACCTTCGATCATGCTTGGAGCCTCAATAACTATGGCTTGGTGCTCATCATAGTGGTTATCAATTTCTACAAATACTCTATGCACTCTACCCATGTCTCTTACACTCGGCTTAGAAGCCACCACCCTCTAACTGCTGGCTAGATGGCCTATAGGATAGTCCCTAGCTATGTGCCCCATGGAACCACATGTGTAGGATGGACCTCTAGCCTATAGCTAAATCCCCTAATGCATGGACTACTACTATCCTCCTCTCATACTAGACCCACTAAATCTAGCTCTAGATGTTTGAGACTATGCTCTCTGATCTCGTCGAGATCCTTGTGAATGCCATTGCTTGGGCTTAGAGCCCTGGTGTCCCTAAGAAGATTTATGTCACTGGTTCTACTGAGATGATTGTGAATGATGCTGCTGCTACTGAGGGCCATGATCACAAAGAAGATCCATAATAGGTCTCATGACGCTCGGGACTAGTCACAGAACTAGAATTATGCACCTCAATCTTCTGGTTTCCAGAAATCTCACTAGAAGGGAAATTAGAAGAACTCATAAGGATCTTCTACATTAAATTCTCTTTGTCTTTAAATGACCCATCCTCCTAGATGGTTTTTAGTATCCTTTTACCTTTGTAGGAATCAACAACATCATCTTCATACCTAGATTCATATTGTCATAAAAAACATCATATAAAATGTGTTTGTTATCGCCAAGTTCCATGTCATGTTGTTGTTTGGAACAATCAGCATGTTTTTTGTTTTCATGCCTTTGAAGTCCATTACAAACATTATATTCACTCCTCACATCATTTCTCTTCCTTTGATACACTAGAGGACACCATACTCCTCCAATGAGTATGGCATTTGTCTGATTTTTAGCAGCAGCATTTGTCATGCTATCAACATCACCATGCCTTCTCATTAACAAAGACTTCCTCCATGTCTGATCCTTCCTCAAGGACTGATTTTTAATGTTCCCCACATACTCTCTCTTTCCAAAACATATGATCCTAACATTACCATCACAAGGTAAAAGTGTTAGAACAAATATTTTCCCTCTATGACATACAACATAAGTATTTTAAAACCGGTAGTGAATTGTTTTCCTAGAAGAATGCCAAGGCCTACCTAGGATAATGTGGCAACATTGCATAGGTACAACATCACAAAATAAACTATCATGGTAACCTCCAATACTGAAATCAACATATTATTTATCTCTTATTACCAAATTTTGAGAATTATTCACACATGACACACTATAAGGATGTTCAAGTGGAAAAGTTTTCAAATTAAGCTTCCTCACCATCTCATAAGAAACTAAATTCTAAAATTAACTAGAATCAATGATCATGTTGCATACCTTAGCATTCCATTTACAACATTTTCTAAAAATAGTTACCTTTTTCTTCTCTTGTTGTCGATGCATACGTGTCTTCCTCACCATCAAATATTCACCTTCTTCTGGGTCTGCTCTTCCTGATTCTTGCACTGATTAGTTTCCTTCTGTCTCTACTTGAATATAATCCCACCATAATAAGGAATGTCCTGTCAATCTTGAATTTTAAATCTTCACCTTATGTTCCTCTTCAACATTTTCACACTAAAAGTAGTTCTCTATAGCACTGAACCAATCAATGAGTTCCTCATCATCCATCTTACTTTCATATAAGGGTAAGTTTGATCTTCCTTTAGCACCTCCACTTCTAATGGCTTTATCAAAAATTTTCATTCTCACATCATCATGATCTAGTTTTGTTTCCTCTCTCAAAGGAATCTCTTCTTCTCTATCATATTCAAATTCATCAGTATATTCTAACCTTCTCTTTCCTCTCCTCTCAAGGATAGTAAATCTTCCAATCAAGGATCTCATCTCCTTGTCTTTCTCTATCTTCTCCCTTATATTTTGTTCAAGGGCTTCTCTCATCTTCTTGTTCTCTTCCATTTTCTCCTTCACAAGCTTAGAAAGTTCAACATTAGTGACCCTCTAATGGATCACATCATATTTCCCTTCTAACATCTCCAATGTAGAAGATCGACTCTAGAACACACAAGGAGGAAATGGACACTCCAAGGCCTCAACAAAGGATTGAGTACACCAAAGACCTCAAAAGTTTCTTCTCTTCTTCTAACCTAGGATACTCCTAGGATTTTATACCAATTGATGCATAGGTTGGGTAGGTGTTCATGTTTGTCTTTCTCCAATTTATCAAGGTTACAAGAACAACTCATCCAACATTGGATATCTCATCACATACAAGAACTCTCGGCAATGACTACAACTCGACACTTACTATCTTCCAAATAGCCCAAACCACACCAAAGACTTACACACTTCCCAAATAACCAAGAAGGTTTTCTTAGACCTTAAAAAGGTCAATTTATCATGATTCAACAAATTTTAGGGTTTTATGCAATACCCAACACCCCAAACCCCTTTTTTAGTCTACTAGGCCTAATTGTTTCCCTAGTAGGTCTCCAGCAACAGTAAAGTCAAATTTTCACTCAAGTGTCTTAAAACAATAAAAAAAAAAGGGGATTCATATACCCTTTTCTCCCTTACATAACATATCTCAACCTTATCATAGTTTTTTTAAGACCAAAATACCCAAGTCCACATAGTACCCTTGTTTTAGGCATGAAAATGGTCCATTTAACAAAGAAAGTGTAAGTTAGGATTATCCCCGAGGCCCAAGACTCTCAATATTATCTCAATATGTTTAAAATAAAAGGATTCTCATCTCAAAAAGGTTTTATAACCAATTCAAATATCAAACCCCTAATTAGGCTACTCTTAAGCCCTAAAAACAAGGGTTTTTCAAATATCCACTCTCCAAGTCTTTCCAGACCAAACTAATGGTTTATCCACCATTATATGAACATAAATATACTATTTAAATCATAAAACATTCCCTCATCAAGGCATATCAGTCACTATTTCTCTGATACCACCATTTCCTTTACAAAATCAATGCAATCAACACTCTATTCAATGATCACCTTGCATATGAATGTTATGCTTTCATTTAATATGGTTATATCACTGTAATACATTATTAGGATTCATCCCCCAATCACAATAAGTAGAGCATGGGGATGAATCATTAATTCATGGTGAAAACCCTTACCAAATCAAGGACTATTATGACATAATCAGCCTTGATGGCTTAAAACTCAATCAAGATGCAATGAAATAGATTCAAAATGAGTTATAAAACATATATAAATGTTATCCAATACTTAGTTTGAAAGAAAAATCAAAATAAAAGACAAACTTTTCAAGTAAACTCTATTTTTATTGCACAAACTTAGTGTACAGCCTGTGTATCCTTCACTGGTCCATACAGTCTCCTTATCATATCAAACTAAGGATTAAAAATTGTCTAAATAAACATCCCTCAACTTCCCAAACTGATCTTAATCGGTCGGGAGTGTTTAAACTCACTAAAAAATCTAAAACTAATTTCGCACCATTTCCTACTAGTTGTTAGGATTTGAAATTCAAATCTCTAACTTACAAATTAATGCAAATTAGATTTGAAAACCAATCCAATTGAATGGATCTGAAAATCATAGGATCAAATAAACCTATTCAAGATTTGAGTTACCGAAATTAACCCAAGAGGTCTAATGACTCATTATTACATCATTTTTCTCCTAAGGTCCTAATCAGGCCCTTTAGGAGTTTTACCAATTTCCTTATGTTGATCATTGCACAAAACCATTATAGATTTCAAGACTTCCCAATTTACTTATAGGAAGGTCTTCTTTCTCTCCTCCATGATTTCATTAACTAGTGTCTTCTTGTCCCTAGGTGTTCTCATAGATGCTCCTACATCAAAAACACACTATAAGGTGTGACCTTCTTAGAGGATTTATCACTAACAGTTCTTTGTGACCAAACATTCACTTGGGGTCAACAAGAAAACAATCAACATTCATTGCATGTCATAATGAAATAAATAAATATTGTTAAGATCCACTCGGTTAAGAGATTTATCTATAGAAATGGTTAAAATACAATAGTAAATGATCTTATTCAAACACAACTTCCTTTCTAGATTTTCAGATCTATGCTAAGATGAAAATACCTTTGGCCATCATAATCTCTTCAATTTACTTATGTCCTCCAACTTTTTTCTTCTTGGTTAATTCCTTTCTCTGATGCTCAGTGTAGTCTGCAGAATTGCTTGGTTCTCACTTTAACCTGTCTAGCCATCTTTTCATGAATTAAATCTTCTTTCTCACACACATTATCATTTTGAATCTCTTGTCTCCTTAAATAGACATGATAAACCATTTTCTTCTAATCCATAGATCTTTCTTCTTAATATTCATTGTTGATTTTTTTGGCTTCAACCAACTTCCCTAGAACTTGTGCCTCAAACATGCTTCATTCTTCATCATTTGATGTTCCTTCAATTTTTTTAGCCATTTAATTTTCATAAAAAACTTTATCCATAACTTGAGAATCATCCATATTTGTCCATCTCATCATAATTAGTTTCCAATCACATGTTCCATTTTATTTCTTTCACTCAGTCAATACCATGATATGTCGGTGACTTCTAACTTGGTTAATATTGTACTTGGTATATACTATATTTTCTTGGTGTACACTATTTCAACTCAGTGTATACTAAGTTCTTCATTTACTGACCACATAAAATTATACATTCTTGCTCTTCAATTCTTAACAGAATCATGTCATACAATCAAATCACTAACATAATGTCATAGAATCATCAATAAGTTACCCAATGAATACCATATCCATATCTTGCTCATACATCTCATCTTCATGTTAATATCTCATTTCTTCACCATTATAACCTTCTTCAGATGTTTTCGACTATCATGATAAGTACAGTGAAAATTAGTTGACGTCAATAACAATATAATAACCAATTTAATGTGTCATATATACCTTTTTAACTTTGTGATCATCTTCACATTTTTTTCTTCAAGTAATCAATCAGTTCTAGGTTGTCAACATGGACACAATACCTAGGTTGATAAATTTGATAATGTGAGATGAGCATTGATGTCTAGGTCACATGATTAGCTACGGATTCGACTGTAATAAAAGTTAGCATCTATAATTAGATGTTCATTTTAGCTCCATTTTAGATTTAATAGTTTTATGATTTAAGTTTTGTTTTGGGTTTAACAGTTTGAATATTTAAGTTTTGTTATAACTTTTATGGTATGAAGGTCTAATTTTTAAGGTTTAAAGTTTAAGGTTTGATTTTCAAGTTTTAAGGTTTAAGGTTTAAGGTTTTAGTTTTCAAAATAAAATATTATTTAACTAGTCATTTTATACAACATAAAAAATTAAACATTTTCTACTAATATAACATTAAAAAATTATTTTAAAATCATACAAGAAAAGTTAAACATTTGGTACTAATATAACATTAAAAAATTATTTTTTAACCATAGAATTTTAAAAAACACATAAAAAACAAAAAAAATCAAATAAATGGTAAAAGTTGGGCAGACTACCTCACAGTTGGTTGAGTGTCCTCAAGCCCCTTTTGTTGGAAACTACAATTGAAGCAATTTTTGTGTTGTCATTGATGTCAAATCTTAACTGATAAAACTTTTTCTACTTAGGAAAGTACTATATCTATTTGAGTGTTGCTAAGGGGATAGGCAAGGTTGGTAACAATAGCACCTAAGGAAAGGTTGAGTTATCTTGATACTATAAAGTGTACTTGACTATGTTGTACAATGATGAGACAATGTATTGTTTATCTTAGTAAGATTGAAGACTGAACTGGTAGGCTTGACCGAGCAAAAATGGAGAAATCATGTTCAAGCCGAGTGATGTTAGTGTCAACCGAGTCAGTATATGCTAAGAAAAATTTTAGTGTCAACCGATCATCAGTTAATTGTTGAGGAAGATAGTATAAGCCGAGGAAACATCTTTTAGTAATGACCGAGCTTTCTACATGAAGACCGAGTAGTTGATCACAGTATTGACCGAGCATCAACATTTTTATATTTGAAGATAATTCAGATTTGGAGCCGACATTGGTGAATTCTTGGATTATGTAAAACATGTTGACTTTATTTATTGATTGTTTGAAAGCATTAAATGCACTGAAAAACATTTTATTGTAAATCTTTAAGAGATTTGAGATGTTTGTAGAAAAGGAACCGAAGAACATAAAGCGGGTAGATTCAATGAATCTAACCTAACCCTAAGATCTACGAAGGAGATTGAGAGGTAAAAGATGAGTTAACCTAATTGAGGAATTATTAAGGGAACCTAAGCATTAGGTATGTGTGTGCATGGGTGAAAAGAGGATGTTGGAAGATTAGTAGATGTTATTACTGTATAAGCAAAAAGGTTGAAGGAGAAGTGTGGTGATTGCTTGAAGAAAAGTTTTGAGTAGATCAAAGATGGAAATGGCAAAGTTTCAAAGTTAGTAAACCAACATTTGTGTATGGAATTTGGATTTGATATTTGCAAAGAGAGTTGTATGTTTTACAGATCATAACTACTGCTACTTTCTAACCATTGTAATAGTAAAAATCATTTTAACAAAGGTTGACCTAACAGTCATATGTTTAAATCCTTTGTACAAGGATGCATTCTAATGGAATGTATGTAAGTCCTATAACAAGGCTCACTTTTAACAAGGTGATTGAAATCTTTTAACCAGGTCACACCTAACAGTGTGTATTGTAATCTTTGACAGGGTTGGCTTTTAACTGAGCTCACTTCAGAAGAGTGAAAATAATAGTAGCATGTTACAAAGTGGCTTTTCCTAGATTGGGTTTCCACTATAAATCCTAGTGTCAATGCTTGTGTGAATGTTTTGGTTTGAACATTTCTGTGTTTTACAAGTTAGATAGAGTTGGGTAGTGAACTACAATGTTATATGTTTCTATTATTGAATCAGTGAGGACTGAGTTGGTTTTGGTTGTTGGATCTGATTTATAGAAAAGTTTTGAAGTTCTTTTTATACATCAGGACCTAAGAACAATTGATTCACTCCCCCTCTCTATTGTTCTAAGTCATATTAAAAATTGGTATCAGAGTTGTGTTGCTTATTATTGGTGTTTATAGAAATCAATTTTAAAGGGACTTGAAGAAAATGATCAAGTTGTATAAGAAGGAGGTACCGAAGATGAATAAGTAAAACTTCCCTGCATGGAAAAGCTTGATGAAGCTACATCTAGCTGGTATTGGTGATTCTGCAAAGTACTACATTGAGAATGACTATGTCTCACCTATCACACCTTTGACTGCAAGGAAATGAGAGCTAAGCAAGAACATAATTAGGTAATTCTATAAATTGCATCTGCCCTAAGCTATCTAGAATTTGAGGACATTAAGGATTGCACAAGTGCTAAGGATATGTGGGACACTCTTGCAAAGATCTATGGTGGTGACCTAAATGTACTAAAAGGTAAGGCCGAGAGTCTCAGAGGTAAGTTTGATGAAATGAGAATGCAAGAAGGTGAGAGCATTGCATAATATTGTGGTAGAATAAAAGAAGTTGTGAATGCTATTAGAGGATAAAATGAGACTATTGATAATGAAACTGTAATAGGAAAAGTACTGAGAACTCTATGTCCTATATATGCTATTAAGATCTCAGCTATTCAGGAATCTAGATGTAACTCTACAAATGTGCTTACTTTGGAAAGTTTGGTTTGTAAGCTGACTGCTTTTGAACTCTCTAACTATGATAACTTCACTATTGGTAGTATTGGAAATGTTGAATCTACTTTTAAGTCACAATTAGTTCTGGACAAGCCAAAGAAAGGAAAAGAAAGATGCATCAATGAAAGTGAAAGTGACAGTGACAGTGACACTTCTAATGAAGAACTTGAAGATCTAGAAGCTCTTATGCCTAGAAGACTGAGAAGTGGAAAAGGAAAATATAAAGGTAAACTCCCCATTATATGTTTTGTATGTAATAAAGTTGGTCATATAGCTGCTAGATGTCCTGATAGGAATGATAAAGATGAAGAAAGAAAAAGAAAACACAAAGATAGAAGAGATGACAGAAGCTACCAAAGGCATAAAGACTACAAAGGTAAAGGTAAGAAATCTTGTTACATCGTTGAAGAAGAAATTGACACTGATAGTGATGATTTTGAAATTGAGGTAGTCTATGTCGCAAAGAAAGATGAATTTGATGAGGATGAGAAAACTGCATTGATCTCCTATGTGAACAAGAATGAAAAATGGATTATTGATAGTGGTTGTTTACATCACATGACTGGTGACAAGAGTAGGTTTGAGACCTTACATCATTATAGAGGTAAAAGTGTAAAATTTGGTAATGATGCACCATGTCCTGTTAGAGGAAAAGGTTTGATTAAACTAACTGATAAGATCTCTTGTGAAAATGCATATTGGGTTGAAGGTCTAAATTACAATCTGCTAAGTGTTGTTTAGCTCAACAACACTAGTTATCAAGTGGAATTTCATCACAAAAAAGCTAAAATATTTGATGCTACTGGTGAACTAATCAGAAGTGGAGAAGAAACTAGAGGTAATTTGTTCTATCTTGACCTATCTGAAGAAGCATGTATGGTTGCACAACTTGATGACATTTGGTTATGGCATAAGAGGCTATGTCATGTTAACTTTGATAATCTGGTATAAATAAGTAAGAAGAAGAAAGTAAGAGGTCTACCTAGATTGAAGAAACCTGAGAATGTGATGTGCAAGGAATGTCAGTTAGGAAAAATGACACAGTCAAGTTTTAAGAGAAAATCTTTTACTTCTGAAAACATTTTAGATTTGGTTCATATCAACCTTTGTGGACCTATGGGTGTACAAAGTTACTATGGTGCTATATATTTTATCTTGTTTGTTGATGATCATACCAGGATGATGCATGTAATGTTTCTAAAAGAAAAATCTGACGCTTTTCAATTCTTTAAGTGGTATTTGGCTAAGGTTGAGAAGGAGATAGGTAGGAACCTGAAATGTCTTAGATATGACTGAGGTGGAGAATTTACATCAAATGAATTCAATCTATTTTGTAATGATAGAGGAATCAAAAGACAGATGTCTGCACCTAGAACACCTTCACAAAATGGTATAGCAGAGAGAAGAAACAGATCTATATTGGATTGTGCAAGGACATTGTTGATTGAAAAGACTATGGCACATAAATATTGGAAAGAAGATTTAAGTACAACTATCTACACTCTTAACCGGGTATAGATCAAGAAAGGTACAAATATGACACCCTATGAATTATGGCATGGGCATGTGTCGAGTGTTAAATAATTTAGAATCTTTAGAAGCAAGTGTTACATATTAAAAGACAATAGGAATGGAAAGTTTGATGCTAAAAGTGATGAAGGCTTATTCCTAGGGTATTCCACAAAAAGTAAAGCTTATAAGTGGTTGAACTCTAACACTAACAAAATTGTGAAAAGTGTGTCAAAATTGATGAGTATGCAAAAAGAAATGAAGTTGACAGAAAAAGAGAACCATAAGATTATAGATCTTTTGTGTATATTGAAGAAGAAGAAGAGGCAAGTAACTGACTTACAACTGATGCCGATTCTTAGGTAAGCAATGCCGAGCAATAGGAAGATACTACTGAGCATCAGGAAAATAGTGCTAAAAGAGAATAGGAACATGTCGAGGGACAAGATAATGCTATCGAGTATCAGGAAGAGGTTTCCAAGCATTCAAAAGTTGATTCTGACAATCTTGTTGAGGAACCTGATGAAATAGAGGAGAAAAGAGCTGAACCTATTTTCAAAAAATATGTAAGAAGACATCACAAGCCTAAATAGATAATTGGAGACAAACATACTAGAATTCTGACCAGAAGTAAGACAAAGGATCCAACATGTTTACTATGTGAATTTGAACCTAAGTCAACTAGAGAGGCATTAGAAAATGAAGACTGGATACAAGAAATGAATGAAGAAATAGACCAGATAGAGAAGAATGATACTTGGACTTTGGTGCCAAGACCTGAAAACAAAAATGTTATAGGAACAATGTGGGTGTTCTGGAATAAGTTGAATGAAAAAGCTAAAATAACTAGGAACAAAGCTAGGTTGGTATGCAAAGGCTACACATAAGAAGAAGGAATAGATTATGGGGAAACATTTTCCCCTATAGCTAGATTGGAAGGAGTAAGAACTCTGCTTGCATATGCTACTTATAAAGATTTCAAGGTTTATCAAATGGATGTCAAGTCTACATTCTTAAATGGTATACTAGAAGAAGAAGTTTACATAGAATAGCCAGAAGGTTTTATTGATCCAAATAGAAGACACATGGTTTGCAAATTGAATAAAGCACTATATGGATTAAAACAAGCTCCTAGAGCATGGTATGAGAGATTGCATAACTACTTGATTTTCAAGAACAAATGACACAAACAATTTGTACATGAAAGATGAAGGTAAAGGTATTTTTTTTGGCAAAATTTTTTGTGGATGATATTATTTTTGGTGGACAAGATGTTTTGTGCAAAAGATTTTCCAATGAAATACAAACTGAATTTGAAATGAGCATGTTTGGTGCGATCAAATTATTTGTTGGTTTACAAGTATATCAGATGAAGAAAGGAATTTTCATTACATAGTCTAAGTATGTTAATGAAATATTGAAAACTTTTGGGATGGAAGAATCTAGACCAGTGAGTACTCCTATGGCTACTGGACAAAAGTTATCTAAGAATGATGATGCTGTAGAAGTGAACTAGACTTTGTATAGATCCATGATCGAAAAATTGCCATATGTTGTACATAGTAGATCAGATATTGCACTAGCTATTGGGATTGTGGAAAGATTCTCTGCCAATCCTAGGGGAACACACATGATGGCTGTGAAAAGAATGATGAGATACTTGAAAGGGACTACTGACTATGGGCTATATTACAAGAAGGATGAAAATTTTGAACTATGAGTGTATACAAATGCTGATTGGGTTAGAAATATAGATGACAAAAAGAGTACTACTAGTGGAGCTTTCTTTCTTGGACATAGATTAGTCTCCTGGACAAGCAAGAAACAAAATTGAATTCCCAATCTACTGTTGAAGCCAAGTATGTTGTCGCTACAGTAAACTGTTCAAATTTGGTATGGATAAAACAATTGTTGGTAGGCATGAAAGAAGAAATCACTAAACCTATTGTTATTTTCTGTGACAACACAAGTGCTATCAAAATTTCTAAGAATCCAGTGATGCATACTAAGACCAATCACATAGCAATCAAGTATCACTACTTGAGAGAATTGGTACAAGATAAAGAAGTCTGAGTGGAATATGTGAATACAAAGGAACAATTAGCAGACATATTCACTAAATCTTTACCTAAGGAAGCACATGAGTATTTGAGAAGTCAATTAGGGGTCCTTCCCCTAACTGAGGCTGCCTAGTTAAGCTAGGAGCACTACATCAAATATGCTATAGTAGAATATTTGATAGATTGATGCAAAAGATTGTCACACTTTAGGACTGGCCTAGAGTTGTGAAGAAGAGAAAAGACAAGGAATCATTCATAAGCAAGATGATAGAGGGAGAAACACTGAGCTGCATAGATAATATCTACATTTGATGGATGTATGTTTTTTTTTAGTTGTTTCTTTGGCAATTTTTCAAAGAGGGAGATGAACTGAGATGATATAATAACACATGACACTGAAAAGAAAAGTAAAGAGATGATGAAATGAAATGAAGGATCAGGATAGAGGGGGATCTGGATATTTTTGACGGTCATAGAAGTGATGCTTATAGATTCTAAATCAAAATGAAGCTAACGATATTAAAAAAAAAAAAAATTCTGATGGACAGATAAGTTTTTTGGATTGGTTAGTAATCCATGTGTTATTCAAGTGATATCATATGGTGTTTCCATCAATGCCAAAGAGGGAGATTGTTGGAAACTACAATTGAAGCAATTGTTGTGTTGTCATTGATGTCAAATCTTAACTGATAAGATTTTTGCTACTTATGAAAGTACTATATATCTATTTGAGTGTCTCTAAGGGGATAGGAAAGGTTGGTAACAATAGCACATAAGGAAAGGTTGAGTTATCTTGATACTACAAAGTGTACTTGACTATGTTGTACAATGATGAGACAATGTATTGTTTATCTTAGTAAAATTGAAGACTAAACTAGAAGGCTTGACGAAGCAAAAATGGAGAAATCATGTTCAAGATGAGTGATGTTAGTGTCGACCGAGTCAGTATATGCTGAGAAAAATTCTAGTATCGACTGATCATCAGTTAATTATCGAGGAAGATAGTATAAGCTAAGGAAACATTTTTTAGTAATGACAGAGCTTTCTACATGAAGACTGAGTAGTTGATCATAGTATTGACTGAGCATCAGCATTTTTATATTTGAAGAGAATTTAGATTTGGAGTCGACATTGTTGAATTCTTGGATTATGTAAAGTGTGTTGACTTTATTTATTGATTGTTTGAAAGCATTAAATGCACTAATTTTTTTTAAATTTTAAATCTTTAAGAGATTTGAGATGTTTCTAGAAAAGGATTCAAAGAACATAAAGTGGGTAGATTCAATGAATTTGACCTAGCCCTAAAATCTATGAAGGAGATTGAGTGGCCAAAGATGAGTTAACCTAATTGAGGAAGTATTAAGGGAACCTAAGCATTAGGTATGTGTGTGCATGGGTGAAAAGAGGATGTTGGAAGATTAGTAGATGTTATTGACTATATAAGCAAAAAGGCTGAAGGAGAAGTGTGGTGATTGCTTGAAGAAAAGTTCTAAGCAGATCAGAGATGGAAATGGAAAAGTTTCAAAGTGAGTAAACTAGCATTTGTGTATGGAATTTGGATCTGATATTTGCAAAGTGAGTTGTATGTTTTACATATCATTACTGCTGCTACTTTCTAACCATTGGAATAGTCAAAATCCTTTTAAAAGAGGTTGACCTAATAGTCATATGTTTAAATCCTTCGAACAAGGTTGCATTCTAATGGAATGTATGTAAGTCCTATAACAAGGCTCACTTTTAATAGGGTGATTGAAATCCTTTAACTGGGTCACACCTAACAGTGTGTATTGTAACCTTTGATAGGGTTGGCTTTTAACCAAGCTCACTTTAGAAGAGTGAAAATAATAGTAACATGTTAAAAATTGGTTTTTCCCAGATTGGGTTTCCACTATAAATCCTAGTGTCAATGCTTGTGTGAATGTTTTGGTTTGAACATTTCTGTGTTTTACACGTTAGATACAGTTGGTTAGTGGACTGTAATGTTATATGTTTTTATTATTGAATCAATGATGACCGAGTTGGTTTTGGTTGTTAGATCTAATTTATAGAAAAGTTTTGAAGTTTTTTTTATACATCAGGACCTAAGAACAACTGATTCACCCCCCCTCTCTATTGTTCTAAATCATATTAACACCCTTCTCTTCTCTGCTAGCCCCTCACTATGAAATCAAGGGTTGTAATTACATTCTTGGGTTTTTATTAAGTGAGTGAGACTTAGCCGAGTGGGATTTGTATATATTACTAATAAATATATAATATGTTATAATTAATGATATGAAAAAAAGTGTACATATTGAGAAACTCATGTATATCCTTGATATAACCTTTTTTAAAATCTCATCATGAGCTCCCTCCTAGTGATGTCATCTCTTGCTAGGCCATTTTTAATTCATTTGTTGTAATAGTGCATCTTTGACCTATATGTAAATCTCATGTGGGTATGCTAGATGTTATGGGTGCTATTTTAAAAAGTGATGGCTCACTACAAGGTTCTTCTATTACAGATTAGGTTATTATTGTGGATGTTTCAATGTTGTTTTATGATGTGCTTGTTTTTTTGGCACTGGTGCTACTTTAGGTGTGGGAGGTTCTGATAAGGAGAATCTTTCTCCTCCACATGTCCTCATTGGGAACTCTTCAAGAAAACCTATTCTTAGGTCTGTTAATGTCATGAAGGTGGGGTCCTCCCACAAATCCTCTTTCTACTAATAGAAAATATTTTGCACATGTTAAATCTATTATTTCTTTTCTTCATAAGGGGAATGGTGCAAGAGCACCTAGGAGTTTTCTCCTTAACCCTCAAATTTTGGTTCATTTTCCAAGGTGTGAATAAAGAATACCTAATTAGTCTAGTAGATTGTCAATTGTAAATGCAAAGTGGCCAAAAAAATAAGAAATACTTAAGTGGAGAGGGTTGACTTAGGCCACGGCTCATGGCTCAAATAGAAAATGGAGATTGCACCAACAGCATAGCAACACCGCTAATCAGATTGGTATAGCTTACACTAGCGGTGAAGTACATTTTGAATCTGATTGATAATCAATGATAAGATTAGGTTGAGTCATGTCGACATAGCTTATAGTCATGACTAGCAATAGCGGATAAGGGTCATTTGAACTAGACCGACCTTTGATGAAGTCGTCAGAGTGGGCTTTGTCAATTGATGACTACCCAAACTGAAGGCATCAGGTTATATTAAACTAATCATCAGAAAAAACATGGCTTATCAAGGAAACTAGGAATCGGTTAGACAGATCTCCAATCATAGCATCGGGGTTGGCTATGTTGATGAGTTAGTTTGGTCCAATGTATGTAGAATAGAAGAATCAATTTTTTTTGCATCCTTTGTGTAACTGATCCAAAGAGAGATTAAAGCCTTGGATTGTCTTTTGTGTACAATTGGAATTTTAGATTGGAATTAGTTGGATTCAATAGAATTTTTGTAATATTTTTGACTTTTGCAGTGTGTAATTCTATTAGTAATTAATCAAATTCCATTGTCAATTACTTGTGTGTTTACTTTATACTTGTAATTTTGTTTTTATTCATGTAGATACAGTCCTATTAATTGGTTTGATTCTGAGGAACAACCAAGTTGTAAATAATGGCTTCCATTTTAATTTTACTAGTGAGAATTATACATAGAACAAATGGAGCCACTGTTTATTCTTTACTCTTTTGTTAGTTTTCTTGTAGGGATGTAGGCATATAAAATTATCTTTCCCTAGGCGAGCTTGGCTATAGTCTGGCTACTGAAGAATATCAAAATATACTTGCAGGAGTTCTTGTTGTCAATCTGATGAAAATGACTACTAGACTAGTGTAGGAGAGTTGTTCAATGAGTAAACTTAATGCAGAATATCCCTTAACTCCTACAAGGTAATTTGGAGAGGGACAAGTGTCTAGTATATGAAATTACCATTGTGAGTTCATGGGACAAGAAAAAAATTGAATTGGTAGGGAGAATATAGGATAGTGGGAGGATAGCTAAGTGAACCACCTGAGGTAATAGGGTTCTAAGAGTAAAGAAGCCCTAAGAAGTCTAAAAACAAACTTTGTGAGGAACTCGGATAGTTATTAGAGGAATCTCCTTACCAAATTGTATTAGAGCCCCAAAATATTTGGGTTAGTGAAGGTGGATATTGTATTCACTATAATTAGTGGGTTCATCCAAAATGGTGACAAATGTAGAGCTTTCAAAGAAGGTGGAAGTTCAGGAAGAGGAGAATAGACTCCTAAAAGAACAACTATAAAAAATGGCAACTAAGCTTGATCAAATGAAAGTTAAGAAAAAATGAGTGAGTGAGAAGGTAAAAGAGATAGAAGAAAAAGGAAAGGGAGTAGTAGTAGAGGATGAGGTGCCTAAGCCTTATCTTGATCTATAAGAAGATCCATTTCTTAGGACCCTCAAATCCATGGATGGAAAACCACTAGAAGGTGTGCCCTTCTTTAGTGGTAAACTAGAGCTAGAATTAGTGATGGAGTAGATAGAAGGGTTGGGAAACCACTTTGAATGTGAGAATGTGTCTAAAGCACAAAATTTAAAGGTGGCTAAGTCTAGATTGAGAGGATCTTCCATAACATGGTGGAAGTTCATACAAGATGAGAGGAAAGAAGAGGGAAAGAACTTTATAGAAACATGGAAAAGGTATGGTTTCTAAGATCAAAGAGACATATTTTCCATAGGACTATGAAATCCAATAACACAAGAAGAGGCACAACCTGACATAAAAATAAATGGATGGTAGTGTTTAGACTGAGTAATTTCAAAAATTGTGCTTGAGATCCGAGGTTCAAGAAGATGAGAGTCTTAAGATGGCCCAATATTTGAATGGCTTGAGATGGAGTCTCTAAGAAGAAATATATTTTTTTATTCTTACTATTGTCCATACATGTTACCAACATGATCTCAAGGTTAAGGAAAGGAATAAAAAGAAGGAAGATTTAAGTACTAGAGGTAGAGGCATAGGTAGAGACTCAAGAGGCCATAGAGGTAATTATGGTGGAAGGGTGAATGAACCAAGACCCCAAGAAGAATCAAGAATGATAGAACCAACCATTGAACCAAGTGGAAGAGGAATTCAAAATAGAGGCAAAGGTTTTGGCAATACTCACTAATACATTTGGGGTGAAATTGCGATGGCAATTTGCGACGGCAGGCAAATGTCATGCGGTTTTGGCCTTTTTTTTTCAAATATAGCCCGACACCATCACAATTTGCGATGACAATACATTTGGCACTGTCGCAATTGCGACGTTGTCGGGATATAAGCGCAAAATTAAAAAGGAACGTTGTCATTTGTGTTTTCAATAGCGTTGTAACCCTCCGCGAAATCACATCAGGATATAAGAGCAAAAAAAATAAGAACATTGTCATTTGTGTTTTCAACAGCGCCGTAACCCTCTACAAAATCACATCGGGATATAAGGGCAAAAAAAACAAGAACGTTGTCATTTGTGTTTTCAACAGTGTCGTAACCCTCCGCGAAATCACAGCTACAATTTCTGAGTACGTTGGGTTTATTTTTCTTTTGTCATTATTATGTAATCTGGTATTCAGCTGTTAGAGAGCTAAAATACCCAGAAATGAGGACATATCTATGTTGAATTTATTGTTAGCGGCTTTGGTTATTTAGAAGTTTAATTTTATTTGTTCATCTTTCAAGCACAAACATTTTGTGGACCGTAACGTCTTCATTGTTTCGGGTATGCAATGAAACAGCCCTAACTTGCAATTGCGATGTTGTCGGGATATAAGGGCAAAAAAAAAAAGGAACGTTGTCATTTGTGTTTTCAACAGCACCGTAACCCTCCATGAAATCACATCGGGATATAAGGGCAAAAAAAACAAGAACGTTGTCATTTGTGTTTTCAACAGCGCCGAGAGAGATTCCCTCCGCGAAATCACAGCTACAATTTCTGAGTACGTTGGGTTTATTTTTCTTTTGTCATTATTATGTAATCTGGTATTCAGCTGTTAGAGAGCTAAAATACCCAGAAATGAGGACATATCTATGTTGAATTTATTGTTAGCGGCTTTGGTTATTTAGAAGTTTAATTTTATTTGTTCATCTTTCAAGCACAAACGTTTTGTGGACTGTAATGTCTTCATTGTTTCGGGTATGCAATGAAATAGCCCTAACTTGCGACTACCTTCACGGTACTTGTGTACATTATCATGTTGTCTTTACAATGACTGTCCTCATTCAAGTGGCAATTACACAAGGGACAATCACTGTGAGATGTCCTCATTTGTGACAAGGACAGTCACACTTAGGACATCTCATAGTGATATTCCCTTGTGTAATTTCCACTTGAATGTATTGCTATTGAACCACATTAATGCTTTTCTTCTTCAAAAAATGAGGACAGTCACTGTAAAGACAACATGATAATGTACACAATTACCAAAAAATGATCTTGTTAATTGATGTAACACTTTGTCTTGCTCACTCCCTATCCTTCACTAGGGTCTCTTTAGGCCAATGTTTTGACTTGATAGGGTACTTAACTATCCCTAAACTCTTTAGGTATCTCTACCCAAGATCCCACTCCTTCAACTAGTGCACACCAACAAGAAATACAACGAACTCTGCTCAATACCAATCTAGCTACTAGGACACTCCTAGTCTTGTCTTCACAAATTGAAACACATTCAACTAGAACTTTACTCCATGGAGAGGCTGGCCACTAGGACCTCTATTGGTTTCAATATTACTCCTTCACCTATACTTTTCATCAGTACTTCAATCCGGTTCATCAAACCATGCCAATTGCACCCAAAAATAGGCTGCTAGCAATTAGGCCTTTGTCAAGCCTTTTTGTTTATATTAAGCCACCTAAAGGGCTTAGGATTCAGATGCCCTTTATTGAGAACTCCAAGATATCTAAGGTCTTCTCCTCCTAGATTTTTTGTACACCAACTGCTACAGCCATGCCTGAAAACAAGTATTTTGACACAACTTGGACAGTCTGACTAAGAGTTTGTTTTCTTAGCAGCCAAAGAAACTCACCCAATCTTCTAATTTGACTTGGGGCTTCTTTAGATGTGTGTCTACCTCTCCATGAGATTTTAGTTGAAGCAACCAATGCATTCAACTTGTTGTAATCTTCTTGTAATGATTTGTCATCCCTAACTGTGCTCAACTAACTCACCTAGGACATCATTGCAAACATAGAAAATGAGCTTCCCAGGGCCCCTCCTTCCAAACTTATAGTACATGGAGTCTCCTCACCCATTCCAAGAGCCTCTACAAAATTGACAATGGAATGATGAGCTAAGACTCCATTTGTTCAACCTGCCTGGTTCAAACCAATGATAGGGTACTTAACAAAAGAATTAACAAACTAGTTGGAATGCTTAAAAACTCAAAAAAAACACAACACAAAATAAAAAAACAACTTGTACTAACTTTTCCAATAGACACTGCGAGCTATCTAATCCATTAATCAACTGAAAACAAAGAAACAAAAAAACTCAAGAATTCACTAAAACCGTGTTACTCTACAAATCTTCTTAATTCCAAATGTTTTTCCCCCCAACCTTTTGCACAGATCGATGGAGGCCTCTTATAGTTGATCTGATGCCTAATTCAATGGTTTCATATAGTTACATAACCATCTTACTCGAAAATGCTCCCTTGCACAAATGTTGTCAATGTTGTGAATGACAACATTGACAACTTGTTACAACCTTTGGGATTTTGGTTCAAAACTTATTGTTCAAACACCATAAGACCCTAACCATGACTTAGTTAGGCTATTTAGACCTCACATAGGCCACTTCTACACTTCTTTGCCCAATTTGACCCCTAAATGCTTCATTCCCACTTTTGCCACAATATTGGTAACTTGGGTACAAATTGGCACTTGCCTTCACAAAGGTCACACATGAGGACATCTCACAGTGATCGATTCTCCCTTGTGTAATTGCCACTTGAATGTATTGCTATTGAACCACATTAATGCTTTTCTTCTTCAACAAATGAGGACAGTCACTCTAAAGACAACATGATAATGTACACTCACTGTAAGGACAGTCACAAATGAGGACATCTCACAGTGACTGTCCCTTGTGTAATTGCCGCTTGAATGTATTGCTATTGAACCACATTAATGCTTTTCTTCTTCAACAAATGAGGACAGTCACTCTAAAGACAACATGATAATGTACACTCACTGTAACGATAGTCACAAATGAGGACATCTCACAGTGACTGTCCCTTGTGTAATTGTTGCTTGAATTACACAAGGGACAGTCATTGTGAGATGTCCTCATTTGTGACAAGGACAGTCACACATGAGGACATCTCACAGTGATTGTCCCTTGTGTAATTGCCACTTGAATGTATTGCTATTGAACCACATTAATGCTTTTCTTCTTCAACAAATGAGGACAGTCACTCTAAAGACAACATGATAATGTACACTCACTGTAAGGACAGTCACAAATGAGGACATCTCACAGTGACTGTCCCTTGTGTAATTTCCGCTTGAATTACATAAGGGACAGTCATTGTGAGATGTCCTCATTTGTGACAAGGATAGTCACACATGAGGACATCTCACAGTGATTGTCCCTTGTGTAATTGTCACTTGAATGTATTGCTATTGAACCACATTAATGCTTTTCTTCTTCAACAAATGAGGACAGTCACTCTAAAGACAACATGATAATGTACACTCACTGTAAGGACAGTCACAAATGAGGACATCTCATAGTGACTGTCCCTTGTGTAATTACCGCTTGAATTACACAAGGGACAGTCATTGTGAGATGTCCTCATTTGTGACAAGGACAGTCACACATGAGGACATCTCACAGTGATTGTCTGTAATGTCCCCTTTTTGGCTAACTTGGAAAATAGGAACAATTACTCCACTTCTCAGACTTACTCTATCAGATACTTACAATTAAACTAAGTAATGGAGGTTACTTAAGATATCAACCGCTATTTCAGATTCAATCACAATATGTGTGCAAGATGATATTGATACCAATATGTTTAATAGCACTGTCGGATATAATGATATGAAATATGCTATGAATATGATGTTTCCTATCACTTATAGTGATAGTATAATGATCGTATGTCTGATATAAACAATATCGATATACAATCAATAAGTATTGCTTACAGCAATGTATTTGTTGTGTCTGATATGATGATGTAATTATGCAAATGTGTAATATCGCTATGAGTGATATGTTGCTATTTCAGATTCTGAATTATATGCTTGCAACTTCAAATATTGATGCTGTTTTTGACTATCCTTTCTATCTGTGCAATCATGGTGTTTTCTCTGATCTGCAATGATAAACTTGAAACCAAACTGCCAAAGGCAGATGCTCTATTGAGTATATCCAAATATGGATAAGTAAATAAAGTTCTAATGATGCCTTGAGTGACTGACGAGAATGCATTCTTATATTGTCTTTAACAAATGAAGAGATGCTATGAATGAGACGTGTCTTGTTTCTTCCTCCATGTCCCTTTGTTAATCACACCTTTCCATAATCCGATAGTTCACATAATATTATTTCATTATTTTCTGATCATAGATAACTCCCAGATTGACTCAATATCAAATCTTTTTATGAAGGTAATCTTCCCTAATTGGTAGTGCAACCAGTAGTTAACATCCATTGTGTTTGTATTAGTTTGGTCTAACTATCATTAGTATTTAGTCAATCGATATTAACTCTTGCCTTATCCCATATTGTTATGATGATATCCAATCTTTCTACTCTGATATAAGTCGATATCATTTTCTGATAATTGTCCATTTATTGGTTGATTGCTGGTAATGGAGTTTGATCTTCAAATTGACTTCCATTCTTGTTAATACTTAAGGATACATTGTACTTATTATCCATGACTGATGCCTCATTCATCAATAGCTTGTGATATAATCACTGATGCTTTTGTGTTTCTACAAGATGTGGTTTATCTCAGACAATCGATAATCTTTCAATCCTTTAGTCGATATCCTCCTATGTGGTGTCTATTGGTATAGATAGTAGAATTCAATCTAGTTTATGTTATTGTCATGATAACATAGGAAGTGATGGTGCATATTTGCTAGCGGGTCTTCATGTTTGATATTGCTTTATCGGATATGTCATTGTCTAAACTTGTGCAATTAATGATTATTTATAATATATGAATGGTTATCCTTCTTGCTTATCAATACATCTTCTGAAACACATAGCGACCTATCCCTTATTCATATCATGTTGATCTTGACTTCATAGTATTTGGTTCATTAATCATCCTCTCATGGTATCGATGTGTAATGACTAGTGATTGTTGTATCACTTCTTCATTCCTCATCGTGATAGATAATGCAGATGTTTAATGTAGATGTATATCGATTACAGATATTCGATATTGCTTTAAACGTTATTATTATTATTATTATTATTAATGTTATTGTTATTATTAAATATTATAATTAATGATGTTAGTAATATTAATAATATTATAATAAATATTATTATAGTGATAACATATTGTTTTATATTGAGAGGTTTATTAATATTATTTATATATTAAAATTATTACATCAATAATTGATTGAATATTATTACTTAATATATTATTATAATATAATATATATAATTTATTAATAATTATTTATTATTAATTTATATTATAATTATAATCATAATTATATTATTTATTAATATTTTAATATTATTTAATTAACATATTACTTATTATGCTAACTATATATTATTATTATCTTTTGATAATAATTATATATTATTGTTATATACCATTAATAATAGATTATTATATATCATCTAATCATTTTATTATTATACTAAGTTCAATATGTCACGGCTCATGACATTGTCCCTTGTGTAATTGCCACTTGAATGTATTGCTATTGAACCACATTAATGCTTTTCTTCTTCAACAAATGAGGACAGTCACTCTAAAGACAACATGATAATGTACACTCATTGTAAGGACAGTCACAAATGAGGACATCTCACAGTGACTGTCCCTTGTGTAATTTCCACTTGAATTACACAAGGGACAGTCATTGTGAGATGTCCTCATTTGTGACAAGGATAGTCACACATGAGGACATCTCACAGTGATTGTCCCTTGTGTAATTGCCACTTGAATGTATTGCTATTGAACCACATTAATGCTTTTCTTCTTCAACAAATGAGGACAGTCACTCTAAAGACACCATGATAATGTACACTCACTGTAAGGATAGTCACAAATGAGGACATCTCATAGTGACTGTCCCTTGTGTAATTGCCACTTGAATGTATTGCTATTCAGCCACATTAATGCTTTTCTTCTTCAACAAATGAGGATAGTCACTCTAAGGACAACATGATAATGTACACTCACTATAAGTGTACATTATCATGTTGTATTAGAAATGGACCTTATGTTGGTCGGGATATAAGTGTAAAAAAAAAAAGGAACGTTGTCATTTGTGTTTTCAACAGCGTCGAGAGAGATTCCCTCTGCGAAATCAAGTGGGTTATCATTTGTGTTTTGAACAAAGCGGGTTGTCATTTGTGTTTTGAACAGCACCGAGAGAGATTCCCTCCGCGAAATCAAGCGGGTTGTCATTTGTGTTTTCAACAGCGCCGAGAGAGATTCCCTCCGCAAAATCACAGCTACAATTTCTGAGTACGTTGGGTTTATTTTTCTTTTGTCATTATTATTTAATCTGGTATTCAGCTGTTAGAGAGCTAAAATACCCAGAAATGAGGACATATCTGTGTTGAATTTATTGTTAGCAGCTTTGGTTATTTAGAATGCTTCCCCACAATACTTAATTACACAAGGGACAGTCACTGTGAGATGTCCTCATTTGTGACAAGGATAGTCACACATGAGGACATCTCAGAGTGACTGTCCCTTGTGTAATTGCCACTTGAATGTATTGCTATTCAACCACATTTATGGGCCCATTTGGACCACGACACACAGTAGCATCTACAGAGAAGAATATCCCAGGTGTAACAAGTTGTAAGAATATACCAACAGTTCTAAGAAGTTCCCTAGCACGTAGTAGCATCTACAGAGAAGAATATACAACATGAGGGCAGCCACTGTAAAGACAACATGATAATGTACACTCATTGTATGTGTACATTATCATGTTGTCTTTACAGTGACTAACCTCATTCAAGTGGCAATTACACAAGGGACAGTCACTGTGAGATGTCCTCATTTGTGACAAGGACAGTCACACATGAGGATATCTCACAGTGACTGTCCCTTGTGTAAGCCACTTGAATGTATTGCTATTCAACCACATTTATGGGCCCGTTTGGACCACGGCACACAGTACCATCTACAGAGAAGAATATCCCAGGTGTAACAAGTTGTAAGAATATACCAACAGTTCTAAGAAGTTCCCTAGCACATAGTAGCATCTTCTAATTGTCTATACCACTTCACAAGGTATTGTTTGCACACATTGTTTTTGGTTTCTTTGATGACCCTTGTTTTGAAATTGCTATTAGGCCTTGTAGCTTATATGTTTTGATTGCTGGAGAGCTTCTAAAGCTAAGCAAGAAGACCATTGCATGAGTTATAGCCGCGCGCTCAGGTTTGAAAATTGTATATTTTAACTAGACTTTTAGCTTATTTTTGCTGTATATTTTAATCTAAAGGGAATCATGGATGTGAACTTGAAAGAATTTTGTACTTAGTTCTTATGGAGAGAATAGTAGTAGTTTACGGTCTAATATCAAATAGAGTTTTCCAATTACAGAAAGTTAATGAATTCTAATAGCTTATATGTTTTGATTGCTGGAGAGCTTCTAGAGCTAAGCAAGAAGACCATTGCATGAGTTATAGCCGCACGCTCAGGTTTGAAAATTGTATATATTTTAATCTAATGTATATTTTAATCCTTTTGCCATGTCATGTAATATGTCTTGCCTTGTAGCTTATATGTTTTGAAATTGCTGTTAGGCCTTGTAGCTTATATGTTTTGATTGCTAGAGAGCTTCTAGAGCTAAGCAAGAAGACCATTGCACTAGTCGTAGCCACGCGCTCAGGCATGAAAATTGTATATTTTTTAATCTAATGTATATTTTAACTAGACTTTTAAAATATTAAAGGATTTAACTAGGTCTAAGAAGATTTGTGTACTTTTGACAATTTTGCTTAGTCACTGAAAGTTGTAGACCGAAGTTTTCATAGCCCAATTTTTGCATCCTGCGGAGAACGATCATGTCAGATAATATAAGTGAAGAACAAAATAGGGAGACAATCGCTAGATTGTGGTCTAACTTGAAAAGAAAAGGTGATGGAAAATGTTATTGTCCCTGTAAAATTTGTAAGGGCTTAAACCGTAGAAGATTGCTAATCAAAACAGTTAAGAGACATTGTAGGGAGAATGGTCACATTGAAGGGGGGCATGAATATCATCCACTGGTAAGTTGTTCATTATATCATTTTAACAATTTATATACATATGAAATCACTTGATGATGAGTTGAAGATCATGGTTTATTTATGTTAATCAATTTTATATAGGTTGATCTCCCCAGGGAAGTACATGATATGGAGGAACATGGGGATGCGAATATCCAAGGTGAAGATAATGATCCCATGGAAGATGATGATCATGCGCCAGAAAACACAATTGAAGATGATGGTATAAATACATTGATCCATGACACATTTAGTCCAAGCGGATCTAATCATGATGATGATGATAGCCTTGATGTACCTCTACTTGAGAAGGCATACGAGCCCCTATACAAAGACTCCCAAACAACTCTTCTCTCTGCTATATTGTTGTTGTTGAACTTGAAGGTTATGAATGGTTTATCCAACATAACAATGTCACGTATGTTAAGGTATGTCATATATGTCTTTATAGTTAACAAAGGGTGAATAATGTACCACTAATATTGTTTATATTAACAACTTATATTTTTTGCTGTAGATTGATAGGCGAGTTTTTGTTACCACCATCAAATATTCTACCTCGCTCATATCGAGAATTATCTTCTATTATGAAAGATATTGGAATGGAGTATCAAGCAATACATGCTTGTCCCAATGATCATATTATATATTATAAAGAACATGAATTTGCAACACAATACCCTATATGTCATACGAGTAGATATCGAACAGATTGAATAACAAAAAAGGTGCCTCACAAGGTTCTTCGTTACATCCCCATTATTCCACGGATGCGACAATTATTCAGGTGTACTAGCTTGGTACAATTTATGGATTACCATGCACGCAATAGAAGTCGAGATGACATTATTCGAATTCCTGCGGATGGTTTGGCATTTATGCACATAGAGGAAAAGTGGCAACACTTCAAAGAAGAACCTCGTAATCTCAAGCTTTCATTGGCAGCGGATGGTGTCAATCCATTTGGAGAGATGAGATCTGTTTTCTCGGTGTGGCCTGTTTTTGTTATCAACAATAACATTCCTCCGTGGATGTCAATAAAGAGGGAGCACATTATGTTGGCAATGATTGTTCCAGGTATTTTATCATTTGATAGTTATTAATTTACATGTACTTACAAATCTTACAGTAAAATGGTCACAATAATTATGTAATGTTACTGTTCATTCAAGTAGGTAAATATCAAGTTAAAGATATGAATGTATATATTGAGCCTCTTATTGATGCAAGTAAAATTCACCATACCAAGAAAAAATGTAGGGGTCAGAGTTCAATAGATGCCTCACAGAAGAGGAAAAGAGAATTGGCTTCCAACAAGGCTATAGAGCCGTGGCTGAATGGCTACGAGCTGAAATCAGTGTGCAAGGTTCAAATAATGATGCATCTGAGCCACAGGTAAATAAGCTAAATAAAATTTATTTCAAATTGAATACTTTACCAATTAGTCTATTTGATGTTAAGTTCTAATATAAAGTGAGTATATCTATTTTAAGAAAGAAATGATAACAATGTGTAGGATATTGGAATGTAGCCTGACAATCCTTCTACATAATCTATGCATAATGAAGGTTCACATGATGTGCATCCTAGTGGTGGAGGTATACATTTGCTATTAAAATTTTTATATGTAATTACAATTGGTGTTTGGATTAATGTAACATTTTGTATAGCAACTGTAGAGGATCAAGGGGTCAGTGCTCATGAGCATGTTGAGGTTGAGTCTAGACAAAATGATGTGGCCAGATCAGGTAATTAAAGAGTGCCACAGTTATGTTCTTTAAAATAATTAAATACTTGTAACAATTATAATTAAATATTTTAAATTTAACTCTTTTATTTGTTATTGTAGAGGACCCCCCTTTGCAGCAGCATAGGAATTTGAGATCATCAAGAACAGAGAACAAAACAACTAATGAGGGGGGTATTGATGATAACACTGATGCTCCTCTTAGAGCTTACATAGAAAAAAAAATTAGAAAAAGAAAAAAGAAATGATTGTCATCTAAATACCTTAATTTATAATGACTGAATTTTATGTCTCAATGAATTTAATTATGTGCTAATGAATGTTCATGAATTATGTGTTTATTTTCATATTGATGAATGTTGCGTGTTAACGAATCTAATGTGTTAATGAATGTTATCATGTGATATTGATTGAATGTTACATTTTATTAATAATTGAAAGAATGAATGAATGTTAGATGTTAACGGGGAATGTAGAGTGATGTTAGGGGGAGGGGGGTGGGGCCAAATGAGCTTCCACCTTCACGTGGTTGGCCCTGTTTAGTAGAGAATATTAAACTATATTCTCGAAACAAAGTGAAGCTCAATAAGATACTAAATGAGTCAAAATGGTTATCAAGGTCCTCTATCCATAAGATACTTGTAGTCAAAATGGTTATCTAGGTCCTCTATCCATTCCATAAGTTCTTCACCATTCAAACTTCCTCCATAACAAGGAATGTGCTCTAGGTTAGTCATGAAGCCTAGCATGGACTCTCTGTCAGATAGAGCCACTATTTCAGAGCATTTTCTGTGCATTTCCTTCAAGCACTGTACAGTGTACAGATGTGAAAGGGAGGGCAGACTAGTGTGGAAGTTAGAGTATTTGTATCTTATGCTTTGAGAGTTTATTTGGTAGATTCAAGACACCTTATATCAAAGTTATTCCTTTTTCTTATCTGTTGTTCTGTCAAACCCTCATTTTTTGGGTTATTGCATTCAAATGGCCTTAACTTGCAAATAAACCATAGGATATCCTCTGTTCTTTGTAAAATGCAAGTTAAGGGGGTTTATTTTCATATTTTAAAAGCTTTGGAATAGGATACTAAGCCAGAGAATTTCAAGAGCAAGCCCTAGGTCAAGAATCTCAATGTTCTTGACTAGGAGTTGATGGATTATGCAAGATCAGAGGGTAGCGGCAAGTAAAGGACCTCAAACCTTGTTGAATCTAGATCTTTAGAGCATGGTGGACATCTTCAAACTCTGATCTTGGTTTCATGCACCCATTTTCAATGCCTTGTTTTGGAACCCACACCCAAAGGCATGCATTAGGTCTACGGACTCAATAAGGACATTGATATGCTGGAGTGGAGTCAGGGTCTGGGAGTTGGAGGATTGTTAGAACATCAAAAAGGGTACTCAAAAAACATATAAGTTCATAAGGTCCTTTGTCAAATTGAAGAGTTATTGCTGCAGAACAGGTTTTGGAGACCTACTAGAGTCACTAGGTCTATTTGGACCCGTTTGGACCATGACACACAGTAGCATCTACAGAGAAGAAGTTTGGTATGAAATGGTCTTGAAACCTCCTGAGAAATTCTTGGTATGCATTTGTGTGGTGCAAAAGCTTCGTTGAAAGAGAAAATGAAGAAAAGAATAGAAATGATTTTTTTTCTTTTTATGTCATATACTGTAACCAGCTACTTATAACTTGCAAAAATTATTATAACCATTTGAAATTGAAACTTAGTTTAATGTGAAACTGAGAACTTCTTTATTAGAGCTTTCTATGATTTAGATTCAGACATCAAGAACATTGTTTGCCTAATATTGTGATTAATGTTTATTTATTAATATCTCATACTGACAAACAATTGATAATTGTAGGGAAAACGTCATTGGGGGTCTTTGAGGATCCACCAGAAGCCAAGGAGAAAATGTATTCAAATGCTAAAGATGGTGTAACAGTCCTTACAGCTGTTGAACCTTGCTGTGTAGATCATCTCCGATTCTCCAAGTTCAACAGTACTGTGGTATTCCTTTGGATACTTCTAATGGTAAATTTCAAACATCAAGTTCTTTTCATATGAAACTACTACATTTGTAATCTGTAGTTTTAAACTTTTAGTTTATAAATGTTCATCAGCTTTAGTTCATATGCTGCCATTTCAAGTATGATTAATGAAGTTACCTTTATCACAGGATGAAAGTGAGCAGTCAGCATACTGGTACGGAGCTGGCAGCATTGATACGGTGACTAGGGCATCGTTTAATGGTGGTATTGTGTTTTCCCGTATTTAGGGCATCGGCCTTTTGAAGCATTGCCTTCATCTTTCTTAAGTCTAAGTTTTAAGTTTGTTTATCTCTCTCGGTGCTGTTGAAAATACAAATGACAATGTTCTTGTTTGTTTTGCCCTTATATCCCGATGTGATTTCACGGAGGGTTACGGCGCTGTTGAAAACACAAATGAAAACACAAATCCCTTGTGTAATTACCACTTGAAGGAGGACAGTCACTATAAAGACAACATGATAATGTACACTTATAGTGAGTGTACATTATCATGTTGTCTTTAGAGTGACTATCCTCATTTGTTGAAGAAGAAAAGCATTAATGTGGCTAAATAGCAATACATTCAAGTGGCAATGACACAAGGGACAGTCACTATGAGATGTCCTCATTTGTGACTGTCCTTACAGTGAGTGTACATTATCATGTTGTCTTTAGAGTGACTATCCTCATTTGTTGAAGAAGAAAAGCATTAATGTGGTTCAATAGAAATACATTCAAGTGGCAATTACACAAGGGACAATCGATCACTGTGAGATGTCCTCATGTGTGACTATCCTTGTCACAAATGAGGACATCTCACAATGACTATCCCTTTTGTAATTGCCACTTGAATGAGGATAGTCACTGTAAAGACAACATGATAATGTACACATACAATGAGTGTACATTATCATGTTGTCTTTACAGTGGCTGCCCTCATGTTGTATATTCTTCTCTGTAGATGCTACTATGTGCTAGGGAACTTCTTAGAACTGTTGGTATATTCTTACAACTTGTTACACCTGGGATATTCTTCTCTGTAGATGCTATTGTGTGCCATGGTCCAAACAGGCCCATAAATGTGGTTGAATAGCAATACATTCAAGTGGAAATTACACAAGGGACAGTCACTGTGAGATGTCCTCATGTGTGACTGTCCTTGTCACAAATGAGGACATCTCACAGTGACTGTCCCTTGTGTAATTTCCACTTGAAGGAAAAAAGCATTAATGTGGTTCAATAGCAATGTATTCAAGTGGAAATTACACAAAGGATAATCACTCTGAGATTTCCTCATTTGTGACTATCCTTACAGTGAGTGTACATTATCATGTTGTCTTTACAGTGACTGTCCTCATTTGTTGAAGGAAAAAAGCATTAATGTGGTTCAATAGTGATGCAGAGTAGTCAGGGCTTTTAGAATATACAAATATACATCCTTAACTCTCATTCCACCAAGGAAGAAGGAATTCCAATGGTTGAAACGTGAGTTAAGGTCTTTACATCAGTCAAACCCTGAAAATGAGGGTTTGTAAACAATGCACAGAAAATTTGAAATAACTTAGATATAAAACAAAGAGAATCAATCAAACCAACTTCCAAAGCATCAGATGTCACTATTAAAACTTCCAGGAAAATTTTATCATCCAACCACCATCTGTATAGCCGTACAGAGTTCGTTTTTCACCAGAAATGCACTAAAATAGGGTTATTTTTATTTTTTATGAAAGCAAAATGATTACAATACTGGTTCTCTGTTTGTCTTCGACCATTTGAAGCCTAAAATAGGCTCTCCAAATTTTGGTTCAACCATCTAGGTGGTTAGAACAGTTTATCCAACAAATGTCAACTTTGCTAAGCAACTTTTAAAGTTGCATTACAACTTTGCAAACAACTTTGCCGAGAAGGTTAAAAATGTGTTGTGAAACTTTAGGAACCTTATTAAAGTTATTTTGGACCTTCAAACTTCTTAACAACATCTAAAAGACACCTAATAAACACTTACTATGCTCATTTCATCCAAGGACTCAAAAGATGCCCAAGGTTTATAAGTCACCAAGGGGTCTTGTGTCCAACAAGTGGATGTTTATAAGGAGATAAAATCAATCCTTAATATTTATTACAAACCAAGAAAACATCTAAAACTCCTATTCTAATTTATTGTCATTCAAAAAGACTCTGATTTGTCATTCAAAAAGACTCTGATTTGTCAATCAAAAGGACCTTTCACTAGTCAATCCTTCAAAGCTCCAAGGTGAAAATCTTATGTTCCAATTGATAGGATTTGACTCCTTGGCTTCATGGCAACTTCCTTCAATCATGGTGTCTTTGGCTTGCATTAGGGATGCCCCTACATCAAATAGCAATGCATTCAAGTGGCAATTACACAAGGGACAGTACATGCCCATTAAAGTTGGTGTTTTGTTATCCAGCATGACAATGGAGACAACATACTCTGTGTCAATTTTACTGATCAAATTTCCCTCGGCCAGGCAAAGCAACAATCTGGGTATGATAAGGTGAAATTTTGTAGTCCTTTTGGGTATGATAACAGTTCCAGTTTCCAATAAGATGGTTCATTTTTATAATCTAGCTTCAATTTCTCTTGTGAAAATCTTTTTTTCATTTTATGGGTGGTAAAATATAATTATTATGCTAGAGGTGTGTACTTATGGATGATAATGAAACAAAATGATAAGATTTAAGACTCTTGTTTTTTTTTTAAATAGCAATTTAAGTTTCCTTCTATTATAAATTACTGTTTTTCTATTTTTTAATGTATCTTTCCAGATCTTTTATATCAATTTTATTTATGAAATATAAATATATTAATAATGTTTTAGTGTTTTTAGGATTAGTTTATATCAATTCTATGTATCATCATTCGTCATTCAATTGTCGGTATTATTAATTTAGACTGTGCAATTGTAGAACTACTCGAATATGGGTTGGATGGATACTCAAGCAGGGGAACCCTCCTTAAATATCTCAAGCAGTGAACTTGGAAAAATGTATCCTGAAGGAACCCTTTCCATCAGAGAGATAAAAGTACAAACAAGTAAAAGAAGCAGGCTCTGCAAATATGTTGTTGAGAAGAAAAATGATAGATTATTCGAGTATGGTTCATGAGGTATATCTAAAAAGACATTTTTTTTCTTATTATAAATAAAGAGGAAGTTGTGAATGTCAAAGTTGAGTGAAACAAAAATTATTTTCATCAAATTTTGTTAGGCTTGCTTTTGGGAATAGTTTCTTGCAATATTGCTATTAAGATTTTTATTGTGTAGTTTTTAGATTAGGTTTATAAAATTATATTTCATGAGTAGTGATTCATATTAATCAATTAACGATACTTTTGGAAGGTATTTTCAATGTGTCAAATTTTGATATTTTTACAAGAATTAGATTGTGTAATTTTTTTAATTAAAGTCATTGACTCATATTTCATAAATAATAGTTCTCATGAATCCATCTCTTATAAGATTGAATAGTCTATTTAGGAAGTATTTCTGATAGTATGTCAAATTATGATATTACTATTACCATTAGATTGCATGGCTTTGAAGTCAACCTCGTTGACCCATATTCTTCTCTGTAGATGCTACTATGTGCTAGGGAACTTCTTAGAACTGTTGGTATATTCTTACAACTTGTTACACCTAGGATATTCTTCTCTGTAGATGCTACTATGTGCCGCGGTCCAAACGGACCCATAAATGTGGTTGAATAGCAATACATTCAAGTGGAAATTACACAAGGGACAGTCACTGTGAGATGTCCTCATGTGTGACTGTCCTTGTCACAAATGAGGACATCTCACAGTGACTGTCCCTTGTGTAATTTCCACTTGAATGAGGACAGTCACTGTAAAGACAACATGATAATGTACACATACAATGAGTGTACATTATCATGTTGTCTTTACAGTGGCTGCCCTCATGTTGTATATTCTTCTCTGTAGATGCTACTATGTGCTAGGGAACTTCTTAGAGCTATTGGTATATTCTTACAACTTGTTACACCTGGGATATTCTTCTCTGTAGATGCTACTGTGTGCTATGGTCCAAATGGGCCCATAAATGTGGTTGAATAGCAATACATTCAAGTGTCAATTACACAAGGGACAGTCACTGTGAGATGTCCTCATGTGTGACTGTCCTTGTCACAAATGAGGACATCTCACAGTGACTGTCCCTTGTGTAATTGCCACTTGAATGAGGACAGTCACTGTAAAGACAACATGATAATGTACACAAGTACCGTGAAGGTAGTTGCAAGTTATGGCTGTTTCATTGCATACCCGAAACAATGAAGATGTTACGGTCCACAAAACATTTGTGGTTGAAAGATGAACAAATAAAATTAAACTTCTAAATAACCAAAGCCGCTAACAATAAATTCAACACAGATATGTCCTCATTTCTGGGTATTTTAGCTCTGTAACAACTGAATACCAGATTACATAATAATGACAAAAGAAAAATAAACCCAACATACTCAGAAATTGTAGCTGTGATTTCGCAGAGGGAATCTCTCTCGGCACTGTTGAAAATACAAATGACAACGTTTCTCTACATTATCATGTTGCCTTTACAGTGACTGTCCCTTGTGTAATTGCCACTTGAAGGAGGACAGTCACTGTAAAGACAACATGATAATGTACACTTACAGCCCGTGTACATTATCATGTTGTCTTTAGAGTGACTATCCTCATTTGTTGAAGAAGAAAAGCATTAATGTGGCTGAATAGCAATACATTCAAGTGGCAATTACACAAGGGACAGTCACTGTGAGATGTCCTCATTTGTGACTATCCTTACAGTGAGTGTACATTATCATGTTGTCTTTATAGTGACTGTCCTCATTTGTTGAAGGAAAAAAGCATTAATGTGGTTCATTAGCAATGTATTCCCAGCATCTGTACCTACATCTCTCTTATATACTACAAGTTGCTTGCCATCAGAAATTGCAGTTCCCTCACGTGACATTGATGGTGAAGTGTTCTTTTCAAAACCATCATCTATGGTTACCAATGCTCCTATTTTAGGCAATAAGTTTGTTGCATTCCATGAGCCATTGGTCAAGTTTCTTCTACGAGCTTTTGATGCCTCAAAATCTAAGCAGCACCTACGCATGCCTCATTGTGGTTGATTATCATTCTGTACATGAATTATAATGAGTAATCAGTTTTGGGCCTTGGAATCTTGTATGTAACATGCACAGACATTTCATGGCTAAATGAATCTATTTTAAAAGCATCAACTTTTCTTACATGATGCTGGATACATAAGTAGAACAAGCGTATATCAAATTGGAAGCAATCAGAACTCCACAATGACATATTATTTAGAGTACTCTTCAGTTTAAGTAATAATGCATATATTGACACTGTAAAGACAACATGATAATGTACACTCACTGTAAAGACAACATGATAATGTACACTCACTGTAAGGACAGTCACAAATGAGGACATCTCACAGTGACTGTCCCTAGTGTAATTGCCACTTGAATGTATTGCTATTCAGCCACATTAATGCTTTTCTTCTTCAACAAATGAGGATAGTACTGTGAAGACAACATGATAATGTACACTCACTGTGAGTGTACATTATCATGTTGTCTTTAGAGTGACTATCCTCATTTGTTGAAGAATAAAAGCATTAATGTGGCTGAATAGCAATACATTCAAGTGGCAATTACACAAGGGACAGTCACTGTGAGATGTCCTCATTTGTGACTATCCTTATAGTGAGTGTACATTATCATGTTGTCTTTACAGTGGCTGTCCTCATTTGTTGAAAGAAAAAAGCATTAATGTGGTTCATTAGCAATGTATTAAATAAATTTATTTTTTTTAATCCACCCACGGGCGTCGCAATTGCGACGGCAACCCATCGTAATGCGATGCAGGCACCTGTCGCAATTGCTTGGGAGGCCTGTCGCGATTGTGACGGCCCTTCGAAGCCATGCGATAGGGGGGCGACGCCCATGCCGCTAACAAATCTTAGTCACATTGCGACGGGATATGTGTCACAATTGCGACGGCTACCCATAGACGTCACAATTTGTGACTAAAAAATAGCGACGTCTATGGGTGTTGCTATTGCGACACATAGTTGTCGCAATTGTGACACATAGCCATCGCAAAATGCCCCCAAATGTATTAGTGACTAGAGGTAGATTGGGTGGCTCTAGTAGAGGTTCCCACTTTGCTAATATGAATTTTTATAACTATGGACAACTTGGGCATCCAACCTATAGGTTTCCTAACAAGTAAAAAAAATCTTAATTAGATAGAAGGGTGAATTATGTGCAAGAAAACACTATTAGTATCCAATCTCCTAAGGTTTCTCTTGACTCAGAGAGTGGGGATAATCTGATGATCGGGAGAGTACTGATTAAAGAACCATTTAGGGAAGAAACTAAGCAAAGGAGATTACTTTTTAAGGTGAAGTGCAAGATTCTTTGTAAGGTATGCAAGGTGATGATTGACTCAGGTTCAACTAATAGCATAATCTTTAAGGAAGTAGTGAACAAACTTGGATTGAATAAGATGCCTCATGACCATCCTTATAGGGTGACATGCTTGAACAAAGGACAACATGTTTTAGTAAATGAACAAGCCTGGATTGAATTTTCAATTGGAGGATACAATGATAAGATTATTTGTGATGTACTTCCTATGTATTATTTCCATCTTCTATTGGGAAGACCATGTGAATTCGATAGGAAACCCATGCATAATGGAGAGAAGAATTCTTATTCTTTTTAAATAGATGGAGTGACATACAAAATATAGTCTCTAGTGGATGAAGAAGGAGTGATGGCTAGTCCTAATGTGTTGGTATTTAGGGGAAAAGAATTCCTACAAGATCTAAAAAGAGAAGTTAAAGAGTGATATGCTATCATGAAGAATTCCAAGGAAGTAAAGGCAGAAGAACCAACACCTTTACCGAAGGAGATACAAAAACTTTTGGACTATTTTAAGGACATTGTGAGTGATGGATCACCTATAGTCTTGCCACTACATATATCAATAAGTCACCAAATTGACTTCATTATAGGTGCATAATTTCCCCATAAGGAAACCTATAAAATGACCCCTGAGCATAATAAGGAGATAGATAGACAAGTGCAAGAGTTATTGGAGCAAGGGATTATTAAGAAGAGCATAAGTCCTTGTGTAGTACCACTGGTGTTAGCACCAAGAAAAGGAGGTAAATGGAGGTTATGAAAAGATTCTAGAGATATAAATAGAATAAGATAAGATATAGGTTTCCAATATTCCCTAGGATTGATGAAATAATGGATTGTCTTGGTGGTGTTAAATACTTCACAAAGTTGTATCTAAAAAGTGGATATCATCAAATCCTAATTAAGGAAATGGGTGAGTGGAAAACAACTTTCTAGACTACAGAAGGTCTATATGAATATCTTTTCATGCCATTTAGGCTTAGTAACTCTCCTAGAACATTCATGAGGTTGATAAATGAAGTGATAAAGGACTATATAGGGGTGTTTGTGGTATTTTACCTTGATGACATCATCATTTTAAGAAATACAAATGAAGAGCACCTTGAGAATTTAAATATTGTATTGAAGAGATTACAAGAGGAGTAGTTGACCATCAACTTGGAGAAGTGCGAGTTTTTGAAGCAAGAGTTGGTCTACCTTGTATTTTATGTCTCATAGGGGACATTGAAGATTGATCCTAGCAAATTTGATGCTATACTCAATGTTCCTACTCCTACATCAGCTACTAAGGTAAGAATTTCATGGACCTGCCCAATTCTATAGGAAATTCATTACAGGTTTTAGTGCCATTTGTGCTCCATTTATAGATACCATTAAAGATGGGTTGAAAACCAAGTTTAGGTGGACTGAATAAGGGTTTTGAGATGTTTAAAAACAAATTAGCTACCCATCCCATTCTTGTGTTACCATGTTTTGATAAATTGTTTACCCTGGAGTGTGATGCTAGTAGTATAGCAGTGGGTGTTGTATTAAACCAAGAGGGTAGACTAGTAACTTTCTTTAGTGAAAAGATGAATGAGACTAAGAATAGATACTTCTCATATGTCATAGAACTCTATGTTTTATCTCAATCCCTTAGGAAATGGAGACATTATCTCATACCTAAAGAGTTTGTAATATTCACTGATAATCATGCTCTGAGTTACACCAATACACAAGAAAAGTTGAGCAATAACCATCTTAAGTGGATGGAGTTCTTGCAAGCTTATACTTTTAACATAAAGAATAAAAAGGGTTAGATGAACAAGTTTGTCGATGCAGTGAGCTGAAGGCTACTTATAGTTCAGGAAATATAGTTGCAGAGTATTGGACTGGAAATTTTTAAATAAATTTACAACGAAGATGAAGACTTTTCAAAGGCCTATAAGGTATGTATGGAATTCAACAATCATTTTCATGGTCAATTTTTAGATTCAAATTTTCAAAATGGGTTAGTTTTTAGAGGAGGACAATTGTGTGTTCCTAAACAGTCTCTGAGAGAGAATCTTATAGAGGAAAAATACAATGGTAGTATTAGTGGTCATTTTGGTCTTAATAAGACCCTTGAGTTGGTTCAAAGATTCTACTCTTGGACTAGGATGTAAAGAGATGTGAGGAAATATGTAGAACAATGTATGGTGTGTCAGAAAGATAAAGGTACTATTACAAATAGGGAATACTAAGAGGGGGTGGTGAATCAATATTCTACATGTTAGTCCATTTTTCAGTCACAACAAATCCTTTGAAAATGGCATTTTCCTTGCAAGTTTTGTAATGTTGTCCCACCCTATTGCACAGTTTTGATTTGCAAAGAAAATCCATAGTGTTTCATGGTTTGAGCTCTTAGCCCTATGTTCTTTATGTTGTCACCTTGGTCTAGTCCAAATTGCACATGCTGAATTGCAAAATCTAGAAAGATATTCAAATTCTAAGGTCTACAGGAAAATATTTTTAGAATCTGCCACACTGTCGAAAACCCACAGTATTTTTGAAAATCCATGATGTTTTTAGTCTGTGTGAAAACCTTCATTATTTTCAACCTTATTCCTTCCAACTTTTGTGAGCTTATCTTTTGGTGTCAGAAACTTTGTGTGTTTTCGGTCCTCTTTTCCGCTGAAAACCCTATGTGTTTTCGACCTCACACTTCTGCCCTATTTGATGGCATTCCAAATCTAGGCAAGTGCAATGGATGGTGGGCATAGGTCTTCAAAGGGTTTCAAATGATTGGTTGTCACATGATCGCATATCAGGAATTTCTAACATGCGACCATGGGACCGGTTGACACATGTCCTAGCGGGCCCATCGGCTAGGGTCTGATAGATGTTTAATGAGTGACAAAGATCAGTGGTTTTCGCTATACCATGAGGAAAAGATGCAAGCCTTTTAATCTCCATGCTTTAACGAGAGTCATTGATGTGGTATGAAGGCCATTGGATTTTCTTGTATGGGCATGCAGTGGGACCTGTCTGCTCGGTGGCACTGATGTGTCAATTTTCTATAGGTTGCCTGTGATGAGTTGGATTTCATGTCAGCGGGGCTTGGTGTCAGAGATTTAAGATCTACGGTCAGTGTGTGATTGCAAGGAATATTCTTTCCCTTTGTGATCATGTGCCCACCATCCAATTAGATGTCGACGGGTTTGTTTGCAATGGGCCCGCTGTCAAAGGATGTTGAGGTGGCAAGGCTCTAGTGGATGCAGGGTAGATATGTGGGCCCAGTGGTCAGAGCCCTTTCAATCCTATGGTTTCCGTATGACCACAAGGAATATTCTTTCCCCTTGCGATCATGTGACAATCGTCTGACCTTGCAATGTTTAAAAGGGTTGATGGGTAGTGGGTCCTATGTCAGGTGACTCAGTGGTTGTAGTGAATGGCATGATCACATGTGGCATCAGGTGGGCCCATGTGGGGTCTGAGGTTTGGCAGAGTGGATAAAGATCTGGCGGTGCTGACAAAATTCAATGTGTTCACATGTTCCCACATAAAAAAGGTGATTCGCTAGTTTGTTTGGTGATTTGGTGAATTGTAGTTGGGAAGTCACTAAATTATTTAGCGAAGGAACGAAGTGTTTCACGAATTGGTGAAGGTTCTTTGTCCCCAATTCGCTAAGTTTGACTGGGACCACTTTTAAGGAAGTCATCAAGCCCATGAGGGGAGATTGATTGGATGGATGCATTTTAAAGTTGGTAAAGGTTTAAATTTTGGCCATCGTTTCTCTGCAAGTGCCAAAGAAATAACCGTTGAAATTCAAATTTGAATTTTTGAGAGTTTCCAGCAATAGAGGGTACCATTTTTATGGAATTTAATGTAGAAACGACCATGTTTGGTGAGAAGTGATTGGTTTTCCATTTGCAGTGTGGTCCAAGATGTCTAGTGCTCATTTGAAGAGCATGTACATTGTAGTTGTGGCTCAAGGCATGTTTTAGGGTGTCCTTTTAAGCCTGGTTTTGTGATCCTTTGTACTTGCAGAGAAGACTTTCATAATTAAGGATCAGTTTAGGATTTCCTCTTTCCTAGATTGGATGTGTTTCCCACCCTTGAATTAAATTCATGATTGTTTCTAGCAGGTTGGGTGGTTGAAACGCTAACCCTAGCTGTCCCAAGCTTGTTGCATTCTCCTAGAGAATTCCAAGATAGCTGGTGGTATAAGTTGTCAAAATTTTGACTGTGTAAGGGTTCTAAACTTTGTCAGTTCCAGTGGTTCCAATTTCCTTGATGGTTTTGGCTCCATGCTGAAGGATCCTTTTCCTATAGATCTTTCTCTTCTTCTTTTCATATAGAGTGTTCCTCTTTCTCTTGTTGGTTTTGAGAACAAAATACATATTGTAAGTGACTTGTCTTATATATGAGAAGTTAATATACTTTTACTGTTGTCAAGCTATCTCCATTTGAATTCTGAACTCATTAGTCATGCATCAAGGATGTCTAGTTTTTCTACTTTGCATTGCCTGAGAGCTTGTGGGTGGAGTTGTCTTCGCAGAGATAACTGGTTCAGGGTTAGTATTCATGTATGTATGAGCTGAAATATCAACGATAGGTCATGCTTGTCTTCCAGTGGATGCTGGTTAATGTATTGTCTATTCATAGGTCTCTTCTAAGGGGAGGCTCAAAATCCTTTGATGGGTAATAACATATTTGAATACATAGGTGGGAACTAAGTTAAGGTTTGGTCATGGTGTGTGATTTATGTCAGGCATCAACACATTGAGCATATTGTGTTCTTGTTTCATAACTTTCTCTTGCAATAAGGTGTTTGACTCTATGGCCCATTGGATAAGGCACTGGTCTATGAAAGACTTAGGGTATCTCAGGGGTCCCTTCATACTCATTTTAAAATCTTTTCCCTTCAGCTCCACTCTTTCCCTTTCTTATTGTTAGGATAGGTCTCTAGCTTTCAATCTCATTCCATGTAAGTAGGGCTATTGCATGAGAGTTTCTATCATTAGGGTACAGGATACCTATAGGATATTGATTTCTATTCCACATTAATCTGTCTGCAGGCCTTTGGTTTGTCATGAGATGTCTTGAATGTGTAGATAAGGCAATACCCACCTGAGTGACTGTGGAGCTCAAAGAAGGAGGATGTTCTCTATCCTCATTAATTAGACTATTTCCTTGTCAAACTTGAGTGTCTAACTGAGATCTAAGCCCAACTATTTTCTTCAAGTTTGGTCCTGCAAGAAAAAGCTCCAAAAAAATGGCGACTCTACTGGGGAGGCCATTGGAAAGAGTCAAATACAAAAACAAAGTGTTTGCTGATATTTTGTCACCTAGTTGTGAGTGGCGGCTCTGATTTTTCTCTATTTGATCAGTGCATTTTCTGATAAACAGTGTATATACCTGGTGTAGTTTTTAGTTGGTTGGAAGAAGAAACAATGAATTATTTTCCTCTCAAAGAGGTGGTGACTCTACATGACAAAGTTATCTAATGGAGTTTCAAGATGAGCTCAAGATCTGCCCTGCCTTCCAGTCAACAAGGCCTTCTGTTTCAAGACTCCCAGGTACTTCTCAAGTTTCAAATGTCCCTTATAAAGTGATCAAGCACTAAAAGAAGGATAAGGTGTGAGTAGAGGTTAGTATACTTCAAGTTTTTAGTTGCAGTTTGGCAAAATTATATGGAAGTATTGCATTAAGTTTAATGGATAAGTTGAATAAGGAGCTGGCTTTCCTTGAGGAGGGCATCCTTAAGGATTGCATAAGATTAGTAAGATTAAAAGTGGGAAATGGAAAGGATTTATCCATATCCTTGTTCTATGATAGATTTTTTGAAGTATATGATGAGCTTCCTAAGGATGTTGAGTTTCTTGAATCTGACTTCGTTGGTTTATTCTTGGATCTTTGTTTTCCTGAATCAACCAATTGGTCAAATACCTTGTGGGAAGAGTATTATGGATGTATCAGGGATTGGGTACTTAGTGATGGTAGTCTTGAACTTGAGGATGCACTTGGGGCTTTGCTCATTAGTGTTGATATTGAGAATGATGAAATTTATGAAGGAGATGTGTCAGGTGTTGACACTCTTTCTTGCAGTCATCAAAGTGATGCCTTTTCTCAATATGGGGTAGAAAGTCTTTGCAATCAGTTAGATGAAGAAGAGGATTGGATAGATGAAGGTATTGCTAAGGATTGTATGGTAGAAGATGGTGTTCTTGAGGACAGTTGTTCACTTCACAGTGAACAAATTTCAGATTTATTGTCTTGTGAATATCTCAGATATTCAAGGAGGGATGGCTTTGGGTTCTTACAACCAACACACATTGATTTTGACTGAGAGCATGAGTCAGTGAGATCTGAATTTGACATGTGTGCCTCTGATCCTTTTGTTACCCCAACACTACTAGATGACAACCAGGTGTAGTATGATTCATTAGATGATGAGGTCATCAGTGTTTGTTTATCTTCAAGGGATGTTGATGTCCCTGATATGGTTTTGAGTACTGATTGGGAAGGTTGTATAGATTTTGAGTCTAGCCCTGATTCTAAATCTTTTGGTAGGCCATGGAAGGATGGCCAGTCAGCTACTCAAATTTTACATGCTCATGGTGAGTGTATTGATGTTCTCCCTCCCACCCATTGATAGTTTTTGGTTTTGTCAAATGCTGACAAGATGCAGGTTGCTCCTATGTTCAATGACCATGTCCCATGTGATGAGTTCCCTCAGTGTTTGCATGAGGATCAGTTCATCTTCTCCTTTGAGGTACATTTTTTGATATAAATTAGCCTAATGGTGTCTACACCGGTGATTCAAGTGAGCTGGAGAGTTTTTCTTTTCAGTTGGACAGTAAGCTTCCCGAATGTGGTGGTAAATTTGAAGGTGATTTATGTTGTAGTTCCTTTAGTGTTTTCCTATTTAAGGAATGCAACATGCATATGCCATTTTCTTTTCAAAGTTGGTATGATTTCCATTTTGGTCCTCAAATTGATCATGCTGATTTTTCTTGTTTCAAATTATGAAGGATGGATATACATTTGATCAGTCACATGGAAGCAAAATTTTTAGTTTGTCTCTGATTTGTGGAGATGAAAATTTCTTGTTTGATAGAGGTAAAGGCTAATCAGAAGTTTTGGGGCCTTGAGACTTTTGTAAATCTTGTAAATTTTGTAAATATTCTTCCCTTTCTGCTATGTGTTTCCTTTCCTAGTTCGGTTGCCATTTTTTGAGTTCCCTATTTTTGTCTAGTGGGTGGTCTGCTTTTTCCAAAGATCTGAATTCTTGCCATGCCTGCAAGAGCCATGCATCCCAAACTAGAGCCACTGTTAGTCTATTTTCCAGTCACAACAAATCCTTTGAAAATGGCATTTTCCTTGCAAGTTTTGTAATGTTGTCCCACCCTGCTGCATAGTTTTGATATGAAAAGAAAATCCATAGTGTTTCATGGTTTGAGCTCTTAGACATGTGTTCTTCATGTTGTCACCTTGGTCCAGTCCAAATTGCACGTGTTCAATTGCAAAATCCAGAAAGATATTCAAATTCTAAGGTCTGCAGGAAAATATTTTTAGAATCTGCCACAGTGTCAAAAACCCACAGTATTTTTGAAAATCCATGATGTTTTCGATCTCTGTGAAAACCTTCATTATTTCTAACCTTATGCCTTCCAACTTTTGTGAGCTTATCTTTTGGCGTCAGAAACTTTGTGTTTTCGATCCTCTTTTCCGCCGAAAACCCTGTGTGTTTTCGACCTCACACTTCTGCCCTGTTTGATGGTGTTCCCAAGCTACACAAGTGTGATGGATGGTGGGCCTAGGTCTTCAAAGGGTTTCAAATGATTGGTTTTCACATGATCACATGTCAAGAATTTCTGACCTGTAACCGGTTGACACATGTCCCAGCGGGCCCATCGTCTAGGGTCTGATAGATGTTTAACAGGTGACAAAGATCGGTGGTTGTCGCTATACCATGAGGAAAAGATGCAAGCCTTTTAATCTCCATGCTTTAACGAGAGTCATTGATGTGGTATGAAGGCCGTTGTATTTTCTTGTATGGGCATGCAGTGGGACCTATCTGCTTGGTGGCACTGATGTGTCAATTTTCTATTAGTTTCCTGTGATGAGTTGGATTTCATGTCAGTGGGGCTCAGTGTCAAAGATTTAAGATCTACGGTCGGTGTGTGATCACAAGGAATATTATTTCCCCTTGTGACCATGCGCCCACCATCCGATTGGATGCCAATGGGTTTGTTTGCAGTGGGCCCACTGTCAAAGGATGTTGTGGTGGCAAGGTTCTAGTGGATGCAGGGTAGATATGTGGGCCCAGTGGTCAGAGCCCTTTCAATCCTATGGTTGCCACACGACCGCAAGGAATATTCTTTCCCCTTGCAATCATGTGACAACCCTCTGATCTTACAGTGTTTAAAAGGGTTGATGGGCGGTGGGTCCTATGTCAGGTGACTCAACGGTTGCAGTGAATGGCTTGATGACATGTGGCATCGGGCGGGCCTAGGTGGAGTCTAAGGTTTGGTGGAGTGGATAAAGATCTGGCAGTGTAGAAAAAATTCATTGTGTTCACATGTTTACGCATAAAAAAGGTGATTCACTAGTTTGTTTGGTGATTTGGTGAATGATAGTTGGGAAGTCCCTAAATTATTTAGCGAAGGAGTGAAGTGTTTCGCGAAGTGGCGAAGGTTCTTTGTCACCAATTCGCTAAGTTTGACTTGGACCACTTTTAAGGAAAGTCATAAAGCTCGCGAGGGGAGATTGATCAGATGGATGCATTTTAAAGTTGGTAAAGGTTTAAATTTTGGCCGTTGTTTCTCTGCAAGTGCCAAAGAAATAACCGTTGAGATTCAAATTTGAATTTTTGAGAGTTTCCAGCGACAAAGGGTACCATTTTTATAGAATTCAATGCAAAAATGACCTTGTTTGGTGAGAAGCGATTGGTTTTCCATTTGCAGTGTGGTCTAGGATGTCTAGTGCTCATTTGTAGAGCATGTACATTGTAGTTGTGGCTCAAGGCATGTTGCAGGGTGTCCTTTTGAGCCTAGTTTTGTGATCCTTTGTACTTGTAGAGAAGACTTTCATAATTAAGGATCAGTTTAGGATTTCCTCTTTCCTAGATTGGATGTGTTTCCTACTCCTGAATTAAATTCATGATTGTTTCTAGTAGGTTGGGTGGTTGAAACCCTAATCCTAGCTATCCCAAGCTTGTTGCATTCTCCTAGAGAATTCCAAGACAGCCAGTGGTATAAGTTGTCAAAATTTTGACTGTGTAAGGGTTCTGAACTTTCTTAGTTCCAGTGGTTCCAATTTCCTTGATGGTTTTGGCTCCATGCTGAAGGATCCTTTTCCTATAGATCTTTCTCTTCTTCTTTTCATATAGAGTGTTCCTCTTTCTCTTGTTGGTTTTGAGAACACAATACATATTGTAAGTGACTTATCTTATGTATGAGAAGTTAATATACTCTTAATGTTGTCAAGCTATCTCCATTTGAATTCTAAACTCATTAGTCATGCATCAAGGATGTCTGGTTTTTCTACTTTGCATTACCTGAGATCTTGTGGTTGGAGTTATCTTCGCAGAGATAACTAGTTCAGGGTTAGTATTCATGTATGTAAGAGCTAAAATATCAAGGATAGGTCATGCTTGTCTTCCAGTGGATGCTAGTTAATGTATTGTCTATTCATAGGTCTCTTCTAAGGGGAGGTTCAAAATCCTTTGATGGGTAGTAACATATTTGAATACACAGGTGGGAACTAAGTTGAGGTTTGGTCATGGTGTGTGATTGATGTCAGGCATCAACACATTGAGCATATTATGTTCTTGTTTCATAGCTCTCTTGCAATAAGGTGTTTGACTCTATGGCCCATTGGATAAGGCATTAGTCTATGAAAGACTTAGGGTATCTCAGGGGTCCCTTCAAACTCATTTTAAAATATCTTCCCTTCATCTTCACCCTTTCCCTTTCTTGTTGTTAGGATAGGTCTCTATCTTTTAGTCTCATTCCATGCAAATAGGGCTATTGTAGGAGATTTTCTATCATTAGGGTATAGGATACCTATAGGAGATTGATTGCTATTCCACATTAATCTGTCTACAGGCCTTTAGTTTGTCATGAGGTGTCTTGAATGTGCAGATAAGGCAATACCCACCTGAGTGATTATGGAGCTCAAAGAAGAAGGAGGATGTTCTCTATCCTCATTAATTGGAATGTTTCCTTGTCAAACTTGAGTGTCTAACCGAGATCTAAGCCCAACTATTTGCTTCAAGTTTGGTCCTGCAAGAAAAAGCTCCAACACTAAAAACTTTTTCTTTCACCCAATAATGGATATAACATATCATCTTGATACATACAAAATACAGTAAACTAAAAAACATGCATAACAGTAAAGAAAATGAACTCATAACACATTATTTGTTCTCAAGGAAACCCTGGCCAAGGGAAAACCCCAATGGGGATGGTACCCACAAAGATCCACTAATCAAAAGTATCTTGTTAAGTATGTTGACCCTGTTAGGAGCTAGTTACATACATATAGTGTCTCAATATTGATTAAGGGACTCTAGGCCTTGTTAGAAGCCTCAACCCTACTAAGAGTTGGTAGTACAAAATGAAATGATTACAAGATGAGCCCATTGCCCAAACATGTAATGTACAATAATCTTTGATTACAAAAATAGGGCAAGGTATATAACCTTATACTACTTCACTTGACTTTCACAACTTTGCATCAATAAATTTTTCATACATATGGGCACCTATATTCTTCACATTACATATGTCTTACATTTATACAAGTTATTAGGAATATTAACTTTTATAGTCGGCTTCACTAAATATAAAGCAATTTAAAAAATTCATTTTAACTTGCACTGCCCAAGGGTTAACATCTAGGATGCCATCCCTTTAAATGATTAAATTATTATTTTGATAAAAAAAATAATCCCTTAACTATGTACCAATTCTGTCTTCTTTCCTATCCTGTTGGCTTCAACTCTGTCTTTGGTCATACTCCAATAAATTCTTCCGTACATGCCATACAAACTTGCACTCTCAGGTGAGTCTTCAATATGCATCATAGTATCCATTTTCAAGTGTGCAAGCACTGAAATTACTCCAATCAACATTGCCAATCAAAATTGTCTCCGGTTATATTGGGAAAATACTACTGACACTTAGACAATTTTGCATTACGCTCTATCATACTTTCACTTTATCATATGCAGTCTTCATGTAGATCATATGTTTCCATAATGACATCATCTAGATATATAACTCAGCCAAATTTCCAAAAATCTCCCCCTTTTTCATTGGTGGCAACATATGAGAAAATTGGATAAGTCACAAAACTTAAAATATACTCAAAATTGTGGCCATAACAAAAATTATATCTTCACTGCCCTTATCTCTCCATATATCTTATATATCATCTATACTCCCCCTAGGAATATACTCCATATATATATAATAGTATATCAATTTTCTACTATCACTCCCCCTTTGACAATAATAACAAAAAACATGCCAAAACTGTGATCTCAAAAATGTTTACCTTGATTCAAAATTACAAGGCTAGTAGGCTTGCAACACAATCTACAAAAATTACTTTAATTTTCTCTAACTCCTTCTGCCATGCCTTCTTAATAGTGTCTGCAACACTAAGTAGTGCACATAAACCATAAGATTCTATCTCACATGCAATGAAGGTTTGCAAAATTGAACTTTGCATAAGATGTCTTAAATGAAAGACATTCTTCCAACTGTCCTTTAATGATACTTATTTTCACTGAAATGTGATCTCTTAGAAGAGTGAATCTTTTTAATTTTCTATCTCTTTAGTCAATAAGAATTTTGATATCATCTTTCAATTTTCTGATTCTCTTTTCACAATCTAATATCTTTACATTAGGATTGGTTAACAGATTCACCTCTGTTTGGATTCCAGTCTCCTTTGCTCTTATCTTCTTAGTCAATTCTGATAAATGGTTTTCTATATTTTTACTCTGTATATACCAAGCTTTTCCTCTGTCCAAATTCCTTCTCAAGTCCTTTATACACACATCCAAATTATTGATATAATTTTTGATATTTTGGCTTATATAAAGAAACATTTTAGCTTCATAGGCTGCCTGAGCCTTCACTCTAGCTATATCAGATAAGCTTGTAAACTCATTGTCAAATGCTTTCATGGCTTCTCTTTCTTTTACCTATGGATCTACCTCTACTATCTGATTAGTCACAACACTCTACAACTTCTCTGTTACTTCTAGCAATAATCCTTAAAGGCCTTTTACCTTCTTATTCTTCCCAATAATTTTATTAAGAGATGAGATCAAATCCATTTGATCATCATCATCAACTTCTTTGCCAAAGTTAGCAAAAATAGGTTTAATCTCTGGTTTCTTTGATGCAATCTCAGGGGTGGGACTAATTTCTACCTTGCTTTGTGTTCCTTTCTATCCTACTACCTCTGCATTCATTTGAATCTCTATTTGTTTTTCTTCTTCTTTCCTTATTTATTTCCTTTCTTCCTCAATTGATCTGTCCTATTCTTCTAAAGAGGAATTGTCAATAATGTTCTCTAGGTTGCTAAAAGGATTATCTTTACCATCCATTGTCATTTTGGTTCCTTCCACATTCATAGATTCATCTTCAATGTTAATTGATGGTGGAGAGGGAATCTTATGTTGCTCAGCTTCCATAGCTTGTTCTGTTGTACTAGGATGTTTACCAACACTTGATGTCATTACCTTTATTATTGCTTCTTTAGTTTCCTTATTTATCTCTTCATAGTTTCCTCCCATAATCTGAATAGTTCTCCTTTTTATCCTTAGATGAGTACCAAGTTCTTTCATGATTTCATTAAAATGAATTTCATCTCTGATTTTGCATAGCTTTCTCACAAAGTTTTCTCTAATTTTTTTATCTTCTTCAGCTTCTCTGTTCTTCCTGTTAACTAATTTTTCAAACAAGTCATTAGGAATCTTTTCTTGAATGGTATCAAATTTCTTGTCTACTAAGATCATGTACCTAACAACTGCATTCTCCAAGTTTAATCTCTCTAAATAGTTGTATAGCTCATAATACTTGTTCATCTTGGTAAAGTCCCCATCATTAATAATTTGTTAATTTACTTTTTCAATCTTTGGTTTCCATGTCTTCTTCTTCACTTGAGTATCTTCATCATCTTTGATTTCTTCTATTTTCCTTTCTAGTAGGGCTACTAATGTTCTCTTCCTTTTTCGTGGTCCAGTAGCCATTTCTTTTACTGTTTTCCCTAGTGGAGTGGTGGAAGATCTTGTAGACTTTCATATTTCTTGTTCTTTCTCAACTTTCTCCACTTTTACCACATTCCAAATATCTACCGACTGATCTACAACTGATGATAGTGGTGGAATAGACAAAACTTCCTTTTGTCCAATGTCTCTAATAGCTACTGATGTCTACCTTGTAATTAAGAATTATTGTTCTGTCATTCCTATGTCCTTTAGAATTTTCTTAATTGTGCTTTCCACTCTCTTCTTTGACAATTTTTCTTCTTGAATAGACTTTTCAAAGTTGAATTTCTCCTCATAAGTCCCAAATTTGTTTCTATGTACATCAAATTTACTCTTTAAGCCATCTATTTACATATTCTTCTACTTCAACTTTTGAAATTTCATATCCAAGAGGGTCTATAAACTCTACTCTAGGTTCAAATATTTCAATGTAGGTAAAGTTAGTATCAACAATAAAGCATATCTCATTTTTATACTCCTCAACTATAGACTATGGAATTCTTGATCTTTTATGCATCAAGTTCTTAAATGATTTGATCACTAAGGTTACACTCTCATTAACCTTATCTATAGGATATCTCAGATATACTCTCTTAATTTTGTCCATGGTGGCTCGATTGTCATTCCAATCTTCTCCAATAGTAAATGTAAATCTTCTCAACAAATGGAAAAATATATATGTAATCAAAGATGAGAATCTAAACTATGAGCTTTTAGTCTTCTTAATCTTTTCTAGGTTTTCAAATTACTGAATTCTCAAAATTTCACACATATCCACTTTCCCTTTATCAACACACATCAAATAGGTTGCATGAATCATACCACCTTCCATGTCATCTTCTCTAGAGTTAGAAAAAAAATTAAATGTTAAGATCTTGCATAGATATCTAACATCATCTTGTTGAATCTTGCTAATCACTATTCCTCTACCATTGTAAGATGATTTTGTATTATCTAGTACTATTTTCTTCACATTTTTCTCATTAAAGGGTATGACTCCTGATTTAGATAAACTAGTTACTTCATGAATAAGGCCTATTGTTATATCAATAACTCTATCATCTAACCAAAACTTTCTATTATGGATTCTACTCAAAATTATTTTGGTGCATTCTTCATCATCAAATTCATGTTGTAGTGAATACTTTATGATCTCATTATCTTGCAAATGCTCAAAACCTGCTTTCAATGACATGTCCTGATTATATAGCTTCTTATATTCCTTAGTAAAATCACATTCACTAAGGGTTTCAAGTTTTCATCCCAAATAGCTTCTAACATTCTCTAAATGTAAAACTCTATCTGGTACAAATGATAATGCTAGTTTAGGGTCTTCCCCCAAGGGTTCTAATGGTTCCCTTTTACTCTTAGGTCTAATTTTATCTCTTATACTCTGAACCAATGAAACATCCATATCTTCTACAAATTCTCTAACTGACTGATAGATTTTCTTAGTAAAATACTTTAATTCCATGATTTAGGGCTTTGCATAGATCCAGCACGAAACTCCTTCACCGAATATTGCAAACTGATCTCAATCACTCCTACTTCGATCTCCTTAACACTTGTAGTTTCTTTAAAGATTAACTAATACTGATCTTGAGCTTTTAACTTCAAGATTCTGACATCACATTCAATTCTTTTGCTGCTTCTTTCAAAAAGTTGTTCCTATTTTCCTGCAAAACTTCAAACTTCTTACGAACTTGAAAAACTTCATATTATATCATGTGCTCTTATGCATTACATCATTATATCACATACTACCTTACATTAAGTGCACAAGACTCAATTCATCCTATACTAACTTCTACACTATTCTAAGTTTGTATTCTAATGCATTCTTCATGAATTAAGTACTTTGAGATGGGTTAGGAAGAGATTCATTCTTACCATTTGATACGTAACCTTTCTGATTATGTTCAGTGTTGAATGTGTCTCCTTGATCTATGGCTTTAACAAACTTCACTTGTTCTGAGTTACTACAACATCTTTTCTGACTATTGCTTACATTCCCATTTCTGCTTGTATGACTTTTGAGATTAGGGTTTCTCATGTTATTAATCATGTAAAACCTTATTGTATGACCAAATTTGTTGCATATCTGACAAACTATTCCATTATTTCTATATCTTGGTCTAGTTTGGTTGATTTGTGATCTACAATTCTTGGCAATGTGTCCAATCTTGTTGCATCTAAAACATACTACTGCATTTATTTTGTTCATATCTTTAGTAGGTCTCTTATCTACATGGTTAGTATCTATAAACATTCTACTATTATTATTAGTATCATTAAACTTAGGTTTATTACATTCAATATCTCTATGTCTAAAACCATGACAATTATAACAATAACCATTAAGAGGTTTGAATTTCTTACCTATACAATCTTTCTTCATATGACCAAAATTATTACATGCAAAACATCTACCTTTAAATTCTCTTTGCGTACCTTTAGGTGATTCTTCTTATTTAGGTGGTTCTTCTTCTTTAGGCATATCCTTAGATTTGTTTGCTTCATCAGATTTATTTTCTTTTATGTCTTTAGAAACTTTCAGATCTAGTTCCTTACTTTCTTCACTTACCTTGAATGAGTTAAATCCATGACCATTTTTATCATGGAATGGCTTTTGATAAAATATTTGTTCATCAATCTTCTCACTAGTGGAATATAGTCTCTCAAGATGTTGCTTAGCCTAAGTCAGTTCACCTTTCACAATTGCATTGTACTTTTCAAGTTCAGCGTACTGCAATTTTGTTTTCTCAAGTTTAGATGTCACTTTACAAAGATTAGATTTCAAATCTTCATTCTCAGATTTCATATTTGCTTCATTCTTGTTGTTTCCATCTTTCAAACTCAATTTCAGATTTACTATCTTTAATTCATGTTTAAGGATCTCATTTTATTTTTTCATATTTTCATCACAATATTCAATTTGAATTGTAGATTCCTTCTCTGATTTTAGATCTTCAAGCTTATTTTTTAGCTTCTCAATGAGGTTCTTTGCATCATCATATTTCCCTTCTAGAGTATCTCTTTCTTTAGTAAGCATATCAATCTATTCAAGAGCTTCTTCAAGACTCTTCTGTAGTTGATCTATATCCATAGAGATCTTACTCAAGCTACTAGGCTTTGTAAGATTGAATCTTTTATGAGTAACTAAGCTCTGATACCAATTGTTAATAATAGGGAATACTGAGAGGGGGGGCTGAATCAGTATTCTACAAACTTTTTCTTTCACCCAATAATGGATATAATAGATTATCTTGATACATGCAAAACATAGTAAACTAAAGAACATGCATAGCAGTAAAGTAAATGAACTCATAACACATTATTTGTTCTTGAGGAAACCCTTGCTAAGGGAAAACCCTGGTGTGGATGGTACCCACAAAGATCCACTAATCAAAAGTATCATGTTAAGGATGTTGATCCTATTAGGAGCCGGTTACATACATATAGTGTCTCAGTCCTGATTAAAGGACCCTAGGCCTTGTTAGAAGCCTCAACCCTGCTAAGAGTTGGTAGTACAAAATGAAATGATTACAAGATGCGCCCACTACCCAAACATGTAATGTACAATAATATCTTATTAAAAAAATAGGGGAAGGTATATAACCTTATACTACTTTTCTTGACTTTCACAACTTCACATCAATAACTCTTGCATACATATGTTCACCTATATTCTTCACATTACATATGTCTTACATTTAAAAAATTTATTAGGAATAATAACTTTTATAGTCAGCTTCACTAAACATAAGGCACTTTACAAAATTCATTTTAACTTGATTTTCCCAAGGGTTAACATCTAGGATGTCATCCCTTTAAATGATTAAGTTATTATTGTTGGAGATTTGCCAGTAGGATAGTACTGACTGTATGTTTGTCATTGATGAAAACATATGGAAAGTAGCATGTGTGGAATTTTTATGAAATAATCTTTTAGTATATGTAGTATGGACATGATATTAACATGATATCATAGGTGCAGAGGTTAACTATTAGTACAGATAGTTACATAGCAGTCGGTGTCAGCAGTGTTCCTGACAGAGTAACAGACAGTGTTCTGTGTATGGTTGTTTGTATAGTTATCATGGAGCCTTACAAAATTGGATATATGTTGAAGACATGTTAGTAATGTTTTAGTTATGGATGCATAGTTTGATGATGAATGCAATTAAAGTTATGTAGTCGCTATTCACCAATAGAAATTTCATGTGTTTGTTTAGAAGAGTTGACAGAGATTTTATTGGTTCTTGAGTTGTGCCTATCTTGAGGGTATGCACCCTTGGAGTTAAGCTTGGAGAAGTGTTATTGATGTTTGGTTAAGAATGCATAAGTTAATTCAGCTTATAGAGAAAGTTCTAGTTGTTTTGGTAGAGCTGAAAATGTGTAGCATGCATCTACAATCATTTTATTAGACAGGTCCTAGAATGAGTTGCATGCATAATAGAGCTGACATAATGTTTGTTGGAGTTTATTATGGTTTCTCTAATATGATTTCAAGGTGGTTCTAACAGGCTAACTTGATTATATCATTTGGAGGAAAGATATTTATAGGCAGTCATTTGTGATTGTTGAAGTGTGGTTCATGGTTGATTAAGCAGAGCAGAGAAAAGTGTACAAAGTGTTGAGCCTTCAAAAGAAGGTCTATGTGACCAAGTAAAGTACTTGTGCTATTCATTGGAACTAATCTAGATATTAGGTCAAGGCGTAGTTCACCAAGATCCAGATATAGTGTATATCTATTATTCAAAAGGTTGTAGCCTTCACCCTTTTGAGCAATGAGCTCTTGGACAGTGCATCCTCTCCCCTAACAAGGACAATTGAAAAGAATCCTAATAGGGTCCAACCCTTGACCAGGTCTATTGTACTTAATATATTGTAAAGAAACTCCTAACAGGGTAAAGGATCTTCTAGCAAGGATCATTATACACTAGTACAAAATATTAGTGGGTATCAAGTCCCACCGGGGTTTCTACCTATTTGGGTTTTCTCATAACCAAAATATTGGTATTGTGTTCATGTGTTATTTCATTGTGTTTATGCTTTATGTTTAAGTATACTTAATTGGATAAAGAATTGAATCTTGTAGATAATCGATTCACACCCCCCCCCCCCGCTCTCTCATTTATCTCTTGGGAATATTCCTAACAATTGGTATCAGAGCCAAGTACCTCAGAGAGAAAGTTTAAAAGCTTGAGGTTGATCAGATGGCATACTTTAGGAAAGAAAGTCCTAAGTTCGATGGAGAGAATTATCTTGATTGGAAGAACAAGATGGTAACTCATTTGCAGTGCATTGCTTTTGAATTTTTTAATGTAACTATCAAAGCAGCCAAGATTCCTACCTTAGAATACCTTGCAAAAGATGATGCTACTGACATACAAAATGAATTGTTTTATCATAATGCTATTGCTAAAGAATCCCTTATCAGCACCCTATCTGATGGTGAATTTTTAGAAGTAAAAACGGTAGATATAACCCACAAAATATGGAAGCACCTAGAAGACACATTTGAAGGAGACAAACAAGAAAAGGATGCATGCATAAAGACATGGAAGAAAAGATACAATGCATTAGAGATGCTACCTGAAGAAAACATTAGAGCTTACAATCTGAGGATTAATGAAGCAGTTGTTGGAATCAGGAACAATGGTGGAGAAATTTCAGAAGAGGACATCATGGATAAGTTGATGACTACTCTTACTCTTGAATATGAAAGCAAGATCAACATCCTTGATGAGACCATACAGCTTACATCAAATTTCAAGAGAGAGACCTTGATCAGAAAGAACTCATCTTTTGAGATTTCAAGATTGAAGATAGAACCAAAGAGTGAGACAACTTTCAAAGCAATAGTTCATGGTAAGAAATCTGAAAACACTTCTGGTAATTTTGATGATGATGATGATGAAGATAAAACACTAGATGATTTTATTTCTATGGTTTCCAAAAGACAAAAGAAAGGAAAAGGTAAATATGAAGGTCAATTACCATTTAAGTTCTTTTCATGTAATAAGATAGGTCACTTTGCATCTAAATGTCTCACTAGAGCTAGAAAGTACAAAAAGGATTACAAGCCTAAGTATTCTAAGGAATGCTACTATGCTGGAGATGGAGTTTCAGATGAATAATCTGGTGAAGAATAAATTGGATTCATTGCTATTGTAGATAAAATAAATAACAAGATAGTACATGTAGACAAGAAAGAGAATCAGGAGCTAGCATTGATTTCACAAGTTGACATAAGGATAGACTGGATTATAGATAGTGGTTTTTCACATCACATGATAGGTGATAAAGGAAGGTTTGTTCATTTGGACAAATACAATGGCGGTATGGTTAGATTTGGAGACAACACTCCTAAACCTATAGTTGGTAGAGGAGCCATCACTTTGGATGGAAAGAAAAGTACTGATGATGTTCTTTATGTTGATGGTTTGAAACATAACCTTCTCAGTGTTGGATAGTTACTTGGAAAAGGCTATCAATTAGAGTTCAAAGATGAAAAATGCATCAGTAACAAAAAAGATGGTGTTATGATTGCATCAGGCAAAAAGAAAAGAGGTAATGTTTTTCAACTCAATTCAGAAGCAAGTTGTTTTGTTGCTAAAGTTGATGATAGTTGGTTTTGGCATAAAAGACTATGTCATATCAATTTTGATAACATAGTAAAGATAAGCAATGTAAAGGCAGTAAGATATCTACCTAGCATAGAAAAGCTAGTTGATACTATATACAGGGAATGTGTGATGGGGAAGCATGTGAGAAGTTCATTCAAGAGCAAGCAGAATTCAGTAGAGAAAAAGTTGGATTTGATTCATATAGACCTATGTGGTCCAACTCAAACAAGATCATACTATGGTGAAAGGTATTTAATTTTGTTTGTTGATGATTATAATATGATGATGTGGGTTGCGTTCTTCAAAGATAAGTCAAAAGCTTTTGAGAAGTTCAAAATATTCAAGGCTAAGGTTGAGAATGAATCTGGACTAGAGATAAAATGTTTGAGATCAGATAGAGGAGGACAATTCACCTCTGATAGATTCTATGAATACTAAAAAGAACATGGCATAAAGAGATAATTAAGTGCACCTAGAACCCCTCGGAAGAATGGAATTATAGAAAGAAGGAATAGGATCATCCTTGATACAACACGCACCATTATGATACAAGGAAAAGTTTCACACACCTATTGGAGAGATGCAGTCAATACAACAGTCTATACCATCAATAGAATTCTATTAAGGCTTGGCACTAACAAAACACCTTATGAGTTATGGTTTGGTAATGTTCCCATAGTAAAATACTTTATAATCTTTGGAAGCAAGTGCTACATCAATAGGGATGAAGCAGTAGGCAAGTTTGATGCAAGAAGTGATGAAGGTATTTTTCTTGGTTACTCTACTAAAAGTAAAGCTTATAGATGTTTCAATTTAAGATTGAAAAAGATCATTAAAAGTGCTTATGTAAAGATTGATGAAAAAATTATGATTCAAGAAAGATATCATGATTAATCACCCATGATTGAAGAAGAACCTAGACCCTCTACTAGTGAGATAGTTATTGAAGAAATGTTTGACAATATTGATATCTTATTCAATGACCCTGAGACAAGTGAAGAAACTACTCCTAAGACTGATGAATCAGTATAACCTAAAGTTCTAAAGTTTACATCAAGAAATCATTCCAAGGAAGATATCATTGGAGATGAGAGTGGAAAAGTATTAACAAGATCACAAGCAAAGAACACAACTAGCAATAAAGCGGTATGTTTACTATCTCAGATTGAACCTTTAAGTGTTGAAGAAGCTTGTAATAATTCAGATTGTCATGATGCTATGAAAGAAGAACTTGATCAGATTGTTAAGAATGACAATTGGGAACTGGTCCCAAGACCTAGTGATAAGAATGTGATTGGAACAAAGTGGATAGTTAGAAACAAGATGAATGAAGATGGTATAGTAGTAAGAAACAAATCAAGATTAGTATGTAAAGGATATGCGCAAAGAGAAGGCATTGATTATTTAAACACATTTGCACCTGTGAGTAGATTAGAATCTATTAAGTTGTTTTCAGCTTATTCTACAGTTAAAAACTTCAAAGTTTATCAGATGGATGTCAAATCAGCATTCTTGAATGGAGACTTGAAAGAAGAAGTATATATTGAGCAGCCGAAAGGGTTCACCTTATCAGATAGACCTGATATGGTATGCAGATTGAAGAAAGCCCTCTATGGACTTAAGCAAGCCCCTAGAGCATGGTATGAGAGACTAGATGGATACTTAACAAAGATTGGATTCAAGAAAGGAGTAGCAAATTATAATCTATTCATTAGAGAGATATCTGAAGGTTTACTACTTGTAGCTATATTTGTTGATGACATTATCTTTGGAGGTAATGACAAAATCAGTGCTAAATTTTCCAAACAAATGCAGAATGAGTCTGAGATGAGTATGATTGGTCCTATCAAATACTTTTTGGGACTAAATGTGTAGTAGATAGAAAAATGAATTTTTATAAATCAATCAAAGTATGTAAAAGAGATACTGAAGAAAATCAAAATGGATGATTTCAAGCCAGTAGGAACTCCTATGATAACTGGATGCAAGCTTACAAAAGAAGATGACTCACCAGCAAAAGATATAACATTTTATAAGTCTATGATTGGTAAACTCATATATGTTACTCAGACTAGAGCTAATATTTCCAATGGAGTTGGCATAGTTGGAAGATTTGCAGTAGAGCCTAAACACAGTCACCTCATGGTAGTAAAAAGAATATTTAGATACTTGCAGGGTACTATAGATTATGGTCTATGGTATCCTAATTTAGAAAATGTTGAGCTTCATGTGTACATTGATGTAGATTGGGCAGGATGTGTTGATGATAGAAAGAGTACTTCAGGTGGAGCAGTGTTTCTTGGTGGTAGACTTGTCACTTGGACAAGAAAGAAACAAAATTGTATTTCTCATTCAACAACAGAAGTGAAGTATGTTGCAATAGCCTTGAATTGTTCTACAATTGTTTGGATCAAGAAAATGATAAAAGATTTTGGAATTCAGATTGATTACCCTATTGTTATTCATTGCGATAACACTAGCACTATCAATATGTCAAAGAACCCTGTGATACATACAAAGACAAAGCACATTGAGATCAAGTATCACTTCCTAAGAGAGAAAGTAGCAGAGAAAGAAGTCAAGTTGGACAATGTGAGTACTAAAGAATAGTTGGTAGATATATTCACAAAGCACTTGCCTAAGGATACTTTTGAGTATCTCAGGGAGAAGTTGGGAGTTATTCCCTTCCCTGATTCTTCTTAGAGAAAGAAGGAAAGGCATCAGTCCTCTGGGACTGGTGGAAGGTTGACTACTCTACCTTAGGAGTAGTACCAGTGCTTAAAATGAATGGTGCCCTTTTCCATTGATGTCAAAGGGGGAGTATATACAAAGTCATGAAAAATAGAAGTAAATATAGGAGTAATATACTAAAGGGGAGCAACATTCAGTTATGACTACAACACAGTTGATGAAATGGAGAATATTAGAAAATATTGCAGCAGATGGAGGATTCATCTTTGGGGGAGTTTTGAAGAGGAGATAGAGAATGTTATAAAATAAATGTTCTTTTGGGTTGGTGGTGGTTTTTCATTCCACGTATTTCCATCAATGCCAAAGGGGGAGATTTTTGGAGATTTGCCAGTAGGTGAGTACTGACTATATGTTTGTCATTGATGAAAATATATGGAAAGTAGCATGCATGGAAGTCTTATGCAATAAGCTTTTAGTATATGTATCATGGACATGATATCAACATGATATCATAGGGTTAAAGGTTAACTATTAGTACATACAGTTACATAGCAATTGGTGTCAATAGTGTTCCTGACAAAGTAACAGACAGTTTTCTGTGTATGGTTGTCTGTACAGTTATCATGGAGCCTTGTGCACTTGGATATATGTTGAAGACATATTAGTAATTTTTTAGTTATGGACACATAGTCTGATGATGAATGCAAGTAAATTTATGCAGTCATTATTCACCAATAGCAGTTTCCTATGTTTGTTCAGAAGAGCCAACAAAGATTTTATTGGTTCTTGAGTTGCGCCTATCTTGAGGGTATGCACCCTTGGAGTTAAGCTTGGAGAAGTGTTATTGATGTTTGGTTAAGAGTGCCTAAGTTAATTTAGATTATAGAGAAAGTTCCATTTTTTTTGGTAGAGCTAACAATGTGTAGCGTGCGTCTACAATCATTTTATTAGACAGGTCCCAGAATGAGTTGTGTGCATAATAGAGCTGACAAAATGTTTTTTGGATTTTATTATGGTTTCTCTAATATGATTTCAAGGTGGTTCTAATAGGCTGACTTGATTATATCATTTGGAGGAAAGATATTTATAGGAAGTCATTTGTGATTGTTGAAGTGTGGTTCATGGTTGATTAAACAGAGCAGAGAAAAGTGTGCGAAGTGTTGAGCCTTCAGAAGAAGGTCTATGTGACCAAGTAAAGTACTTGTGCTATTCATTGGAACTGATCTAGATAGTAGGTCAAAGAATAGTTCACCAAGATCTAGTTATAGTGTATATCTATTATTCAGAAGGTTTTAGCCTTCACCCATTTGAGCAGTGAGCTCTCGGACAGTGCATCCTCTCCCCTAATAGGGAAAATTGTAAAAGACTCCTAATAGGGTCTGACCCTTGACTAGGTCTACTGTACTTAATATATTGTAAAGCTACTCCTAATAGGGTAAATTATCTTCTAGCAAGGATCATTATACACTAGTACATAATATTAGTGGGTATCAAGTCCCACTGGGGTTTTTACTTATTTGGGTTTCCCCGTAACCAAAATATTTGTGTTGTGTTCATGTGTTCTTTCATTGTGTTTATGCTTTATGTTTAAGTATACTTAATTGGATAAAGAATTGAATCTTTTAGATAACTGATTCACCCCCACCCCTTCTAAGTTATTTTTTGGAACTATTCCTAACAATTATTTTGATAAACAAAATAATCCCTTAACTATTTACCAATTATGTCTTCTTTCTTGTCCTATCGGCTTCAGCTCTGTCTGTGGTAATACTACAATAAATTCTTCCATACATGCCTTACATACTTGTGATCTCAAGTGAGTCTTCAATATGCATCATAGTATCCATGTTCAAGTGTGCAAGCACTGAACTTACTCCAATCAATATCGCCAATCAAAACTATCTCAGGTTATACTGGGAAAATACTGCTGACACTTAGACAATTTTGCTCTACATTCTATCATACTTGCTCTCTGTCATATGTGGTCTTCATGTAGATCATATGTTTCCATAATGACAACATATAGATATCTAACTCACCCAAATTTCCAATAGGTACATCCTCTAATGCAAGATTGTACTAGCCTCTCCCTATTCCAAATAGACCATGGGAGTGCCTTAGTATGGACTACATTGTTGGACTATCAAGGACAAGTACTGGGATGGATAGTATCTTTGTAGTTGTTGATAGGTTCAGTAAAATGATCCATTTTATTCCATGCAAAACAACACATGATGAAAGCTACATACCTCAATTATTTTTTAGATAAGTTATGAGAATTCATAGATTTCCCCTTAGTATAGTCTTAGATAGAGATGTCAAATTCCTAGGGTATTTCTGGAAGACATTGTGGAATAGGATAGGAAATAATCTATTATTTGGGTCATCTTATCACCCCCAAATAGATGACCAAATAGAGTTCATAAACTAGGTCTTAGGGAACCTTCTAAAATTCTTAACAAAATAATATGGTCAAGTGTGGGATCAATTCCTACCATTGGTAGAGTTTACCTATAATGATAGTGTAAATAGGAGAACTGTTAAGAGTCCTTTTACAGTGATTTATGGTGTTCACCCTAGAGAATTTTGTGAACTAAGAGCATTGGGAACCATGGAGGGAAGAAGTGGGCATGATGAAGACTTCACCAAATCAATGAAGGAGGTGGATGACAAAGTCAAGAAAACACTCACAAAAGAAACACATAGGTTGAAAGCTAAGGTAGATGAAAGAAAAAATGAGTTAAAATTTGTAGTGGGAGATTTGGTGATGGTACACTTGAAAAAAGCCAGACTAAATAAGGACATACCCATAAAATTGTAAATGAGAAGGATAGGACCATGTAAAGTGTTGGAAAAATATGGAGAAAATTCTTATAAGATTAAACTTTCTCCAGAGCTAGAAATCCCACCAGTGTTTAATGTACAAGATCTCAATTGATATAAAGGTCCCAAGATAGAAAATATTGAAGATGTTTTAGATGTGACAGAGATAATCAAAGATGTAATTTTACCATCCAAGAGAAAGACATTAGTAGAGAGGATACTGGATTCCAAAGTGAAGAAGAAGACTAGACACAATTAGTATAGGGATCATCTCATCAAGTGGTAACATCTTCTTGAAGAAGAGACCACATGGGTTGTTGAAGTGAATTTAAAGAGGTTGGGGATAGACCCTACATTTCTAAATAGAACCAAGACTTAACTTCTTTGTCCTAGGGAGAATGGTGTAGGAGCACCTAGGGGTTATCTTCTTAACCCTAAAATTTTGTTATGTTTTCCAAGTTATAAATAAAGACTACCTGAGTAGTCTAGTAGGTTTCCAGTTGTAAATGCAAAGTGACCCAAAAAGAATAAATCTTGAAGTGCATCAGGTTGACTCAGTCTCAGGCTCACATTTCAATTAGAAAATAGAAATTGAGCCACTGGCATAGAAATATCATTGTTCAGATCATAATAGCTTACAATAGCGGTGAAGTACATTTTGATTTTGACCAATAATCGATAATATTATTAGGTTGATTCATGTTGGCATAGCTTATCATCCTAACTTACACTAGCAGAGAAGAGCCATTTGAGCAAGATCGATCTTTGATGAAGTTTTTAGAGTGGGCTTTGCCAATGGATGACCACTCAGACTAAAGGCATCAAGTTATGTTAACTTGACCTTTGAAAACACTTAGCTTTGCAAAGAAACCAAGAATCAATTAGACTGATCCCTGGTCATAGCATCGGGATAAGTTATGTCGATGAGTCAGTTTGGTCCAATGTATGTAGAATATAAGAATCAGTTGGTTTTGAATCCATTGTGTAACCGATTTGAGGAGATATTAAAGCCTTGGATTGTCTTTTGTGTAGGGTTGGACTTTTAGATTGGAATCAGTTGGATTTAGTGATTTTTTTTTTTTTGTTGACTTTTGCAGTGTGTAATTCCATTAGTAATTAATCAAATTCCTTTATCAATTACTTGTCTGTTTATTTTCTACTTTCATTTTTTTTATGTTCCTGTAGATATAGTCCCATTACTTGGTTTTATTCTTAGGAACAACCAAGCTATAAATAATGGCTTCTATTTGAATTTTTATAGTTAGCATTGTACATAGAACAAATGGAGCCATTGTTTATTCTATACTCTTTTGTTAGTTTTCTTGTGGGGATGCAGGCATATGAAATTCTCTTTCCCTAGGAAAGCTTGGCTATAGTCTAGCTAGAGAAGAGTGTCAAAACATACTTGAAGGAGTTCTTGTTGTCAATCTAATGAAAATGACTTCTAGACCAATCCTAAAGACTTGTTCAATGAGTACCCAGAATGGAGAAGAGCCCTTGACTCCTACAAGGTAATTGGGAGAGGGACAAGTGGCTAGTGGATGAACTTACCATTGTGAGTTCATGGGAGAAGAAAGCACTTGAATTGGTAGGGAAACTCTAGGAGAGTGGGAGGATAGCTAAGTGAACATCATGGGGTAATAGGGTTCTAAGAGTAAAGAAGCCCTAAGAAGTCTTAAAAAAGTCTTAGTGAAGAACTATGATACTTCTTAGAGGAGTATCCCTACCTAGAAAATATTCACCTCTTTATTGTACCAATACCTCATCTATTCTATCTTTCATCCATGATGTTGTGGCTAATGTGTACTTTTTCCAACATTGTGCATGTTAGGATTTGGCAGCACCAAGAGGGGGGGTGAATCAATGCAACTATATTTTTAACTTCAAATCTAAACCAAATCTTTAAACCACAAATAATTGAAATCAAATTGAACAAGATAAGACACATCAACATCATATTACCATTATTTACTTTTGAGGAAAACCCTTTTAAGGGAAAAACCCCAATGGTGATGATACCCACAAATATCTCACTACTATGATAATAAGTACCATGCTAGAGGAATTAGTACATAAAAGGGAATGCATATGAATTCAGGCTTACATCCTAGAGCTCACTTCATAATACAAAATAAGAAGTACATCAAGGCTTATAGCCTCTTTACTTAGAAAAAAGGACTTACAGTCCAAAGGTGAGCTGACTAGTAGCATCTATTATGCCAATACAATTCCAATAAAGTTCAGCATTAGTATCACATCATTTTAGTCAAGAAACATGTCCTTCTTTTTCCATCATTACATTCTACACCATCGTATCCAAAAACTCATTCGTATATATGAGATAATAAACTTAAAATCATAACTTTTTCGGCCCAAAATAGGATAATAAAATGTGTACAACCTTTGAGAAAAGTCTTGGTCAAATAATCAATTAAAAGCTTGCTAAGAAAATTTAATATCCTCTAATATCATCTCTATAATAGTCAATCATTAAACCAAAACTCTAAACTAATTAACCAAGTGTACTAAATGATCTTATTGAACAGCTTTGATCTAACCAAAATAATGTCGAATGGATATTCATCAATGAATACCTCATGCACACTAAAAATTTAGAATCTATGAAGATTAGATTAGACATATTAGTTTGTCTACCTTCATTCTCTACAATTGAAACCTCTAACTATTTTTCATATGTTTGTACCAAGTTGATCTTCCTAACTGTGTCATGTTCTACTTTTGGTACTTAGTTATTTTCTTGCATTTAAACCTTTGGTAAACTTACAAAATTGAAATATGGCCGAGTGTAGTGAATGTAGTTTTCATCAATCAAAAAATATCATACATTATAAGGTGACTCTTTTTGGAATTATTGTTGTTTGATGTGTTTGCATTCATGTTTTCCACTGATGTCAACATATTTTTTAGTTGATTTCATTAGGATTCACAAACAGAATGATTATGAAAGGAACAAGTAGATCTAACAGGGTGGTATAGATAGTGTACAATATTCTAGAGTACATGAGCTTGTATTTATGCAGTAGGAGGTGTGTAGAGCTTATGACTAAAGTTGCAAAACATTATATGGTTATTTTCATGAGCAACAACTGATTTGGTGGAGATTGGTTATAGTGTAGTGACAAAGGATTATTAAATAGATGGTCTCTAAGTTTTCAATATAGCTTTCATGAGAGCATGGATTGTAGTATGAGAGCTTGAGGATTGAAAAAATACATATGGGAGAAAATTCTATGAATTTATTGGTTTATTGGGATCATGGTGATGGCAGATGTGGTGTGTGATCTTACAAAGACCTATTTGGGATGACCAAAGATAATAATTTTTTTAGAGGGTTTCTAGCATGGATTACGGATCTGAGTGCGCATTTGATGATTTTTATTTATTATATACTTGTTTAAGATACTATTTGTATTTTAGCAAGGTTTTATGTACTCATTTGTACATTAGGGAAGTTCTAATAGGATGACCTAATTCCTTGTTGTAACTTGTATAAAGGAAATGTTAAATTTGATAACCATCAAATCTTCCCAAGAACAACTGCATGCAAAGACTGCTACAAGAATGAAGACGGAAGAGAAGGCAGAAACTATGGCGGCCAAAAGGCCAGAGACTGCAAAACCATGTTGCAAGAAAAAAAATCTTCTATTAACAATGATGGAAATAATACAATCTCCTTATGAATTACAAAGCAGTGAATCCTTATAAAGGATACCAAAACCCTAAAAGGGAAACTTCTAAGAAAAGGAAATTTTCCTAAGTCTAACTTAAGCTAAGAGTAGAGAACTAATAATTAACTGATTTAATTATTAGCAATACTCGACTACTCTAACACCCCCCCTTAAGTGTAACTTAGGGAGAAGCAAAAAAAATCTAAACTACTGCAGAAAGCAGGAAAGATGGGTCCCGGCAACTAGGCCTGATCAGGTACCCAAAACATAAAGCAAAAGATGTCCCAGAGAAAGGAACAAGAAGAGAGCAAGAAGCTCCTCCGAAGCATGTCTGAAAACTCTGTCAGAAGATACTACTAGAACCCCCACTGAAGTGCATGACCAGGTAGAGAAGACAAGTGTCTGAAGAGCTGATCAATCGAACCAGGAAGCAATAGAACCAATAGGTGAACCCCCCCATAATGCTGAACTGGGAGAGGTGACAGGAACACTGAAATGCGATGCCAGAAACAGCTGCAGAAGAAGAACCAGGAACACCAACAGTGCAACAGAAGCACACACACAGGATAAAGGGCGGTGTCATAGACATAGTCTACATGGGCTAATGTCATGGAAGGTACGCTCACTTGACAAGAGTGGATGCGCCTATAGTGGAAAATGCATCAGAATCCCCCCATGGCACTTTATAACTGAGTGCGAATACTAAAACTAAACCAGGTGAAAAAGATCCCAGAAATGTAGAAGAGGGCACTTTATCTCAGTGCATTTACAGAACAAAGATACATCAGAAAAAGTATGCAAGCTCAGAAGTCAGAAAGAAGAGTGCACTAAGAAACCAGAAGAAGAGATCCCCGGACCTGTAGAACCAAGCACACCACCAGAGGGCATAAACTGCATAACTCAGAGGATTGAAAACTTGGAGTAGAATCTAGAAAAATAACCTCTGCCACTGAATAAAACATTGAACCAGCTTTCCGACGATATCTTGTTTGCCAAAAAAGGAGTCCGGATGAGCCAGATATGACTCCCGGAAGGCAAAAAGAGATATCAGACTTCAACAGCAAAAAACACTATTGAAACAGTGGAACCAAAACCCCTAACCTCCACCATCGAAAAGTGCTTGGAAAGAGCTTTTCGACGGTATATGGAAGTCAGAAAAAGACCCTCGGATGCTCCCTGTAGAGCGAAAAAGGCCCAGGTACCCCCAAAAAGGCAAGAAAAGAGCCCCAGGGGCTAAAAAAAATGAGCCCCCAGGCGCATGGCGCGCGCCGGGGGCTGGGCCGCAGCCCTCGGTTCACCATATGACCGCGGTTAGGGCCCGCGGGCTTAAAAAACCGCCAGGCGGCCGGCGGAGCGGTGGGCGGAGCGGCGCCGGTGGAGGGGAGGCCACGGAGGGCGCTGCAGCGGAGCGGTGGCCGCGGATGGCGGCGGTGGCACGGGCACGGGCGCGGGCAGAGCGGGGGCCGACGGAGCGGAGGCTGCGGAGGGCGGCGGCGGCACGGGCGGCGGAGGCCGCAGAGAGGCGGCGCGGTGGCCGCTGGTGGCGCGGCGGAGGAGCGCGGGTGGCGCATGAGAAAATGCATAGGCTGTGTTAATTTCAAACACAAAAATCATTAAAAAAAATATTTTTTTAATATTTTTTCAATTTTCGAGCCCGTAGGAGGCCGAAAAAATTCCCCAGAGGCTCCGGTGTCCAAATCGGACGAGCTTTATATGGATTCTGGGGTTTTTGGGCCTTCTGGACGCAATGGAAGTGTCCGTTTGGGCCCAAAATGCCTCCAAAAATAGAGACCCCCCAGAACCACTAAAAGAAGCCAAAAAAGCTTCTGAAACCCTCTGTGCTTCAATAAAACAGGAACAGTGAACCGCAGATCAGCTCTGATACCATGTTAAATTTGATAACCATCAAATCTTCCCAAGAACAACTGCATGCAAAGACTGCTACAAGAATGAAGACAGAAGAGAAGGCAGAAACTATGGCGGCCAAAAGGCCAGAGACTGCAAAACCATGTTGCAAGAAAAAAAATCTTCTATTAACAATGATGGAAATAATACAATCTCCTTATGAATTACAAAGCAATGAATCCTTATAAAGGATACCGAAACCCTAAAAGGGAAACTTCTAAGAAAAGGAAACTTTCCTAAGTCTAACTTAAGCTAAGAGTAGAGAACTAATAATTAACTGATTTAATTATTAGCAATACTCGACTACTCTAACAGGAAAATCATTCCTTGAGTGTTGTAATGATGTTTTTATGGGTTACAAATTTGTGGTTAAGAGGTCTACTAGATGTAGAGAAGAGATCATTCATTGAGAACTTATTTCTAATTATATAGGAAAGGTTAGTTATTGTAAGTCAATTCATTACTGTTATTGTATACTCTTATATATTTATTTGGATACTAGATCTTGAAGGTGGGTTTAACCTTCACTTTGGGTAGTATTCTCAAGAAGTGAGCCTAGGTTTGTACTTAACTCCAAAAAGTGATGGAAAGACTCATAATAAGGTCTTTCATTTAACAAGGACATGTACTAGATATAATAATCATCTCCTAATAGGGCTAGATCTCCTAACATGGACGTAATATTTCTAGTGCATTATTTGTGGGTTCCATCTCCAACAGTGTTTTTCCTCAACAAAAAATCTTTGTGTTATGGTGTTCTAATTTTGTGGTATTCTTTTGATTACATTATTGTCTCAGTTTGTTGAAAGTAATTAGTTTAAGATTACTTAAGTTTCAGATTTGGCACACAACTGATTCAGCCCCCCCCTCCCACCCTCTCAGTTTTGTTGGTGGATTGTTATTGTGAATAGTTATTATCAGATATTATGGTCCTTAGATATAAATATTAACTTCTTGAGGAGATCCTAAGATGGATTACTACATGAAGGAGAGCCCTAAGTTGTATGATAAAGATTTTTATAGCTAGAAAAACAAGATGAGGATTCATCTTATCTGCATGGGAATTGATTACTAGATAGTTGATACTACTAAAGATAAGAATAAATTGTGTCATTTAAACATAGTTTCAAGGGAACCAAATTGATCAACACACTTTCATAAGCATAATTCACAAAGGTTAAGGAACTTGATTCATCACACAAGTTGTGGACAACATTAGAATGTTTTTATGAAGGAGACAAATATACTAAGAGGGAGCAGTTATAGAATTGGAAAGTGAAGATGGATAACCTGAGGATGTGATATGATGAGAATATTAGAGCATATGTACAGAGGATAACTTGTTGGAAATATTCAGGAATTAACCAAGTTACTGAGAGGGGAGGGGTGAATTAGCAACTCTAAATTTTCTTCAATTACAGATGTATTAACATATAATTCACTTTAACCTTTTGCATATAGAAAGCATGAAACTTAAAAGCATTCACAACAATGACACATAGATTTGGTTACCCAGAAACCTTCCAAAAAGAAAGTAAAACTGAGGTGGGGATGAAATCCACAAAGCTTTAGTACTGCAGAATAAAGTTGGCCGATTAAGGCTTACAATTTGATCACTTCTGATGATCTGCCCTGCTAGGAGCAATAAGGATTGCTAAATCCACCCTGTTAAAGGATTTACAAACATACAATGAAGTATGCACTCGGTAAAGATATTTTACAAAAGACTGTTAAGTCTACCCGGTTAAAGGATTTTAGTATTGATTCACCTGTTAGGATGAAGCAGTAGATCTCTTGCTTTGCAACTGGATTGCTGATTGAGATTCGCTGATGTACTGATCACCTTCTGTGATGAATTTGTCTTGGCTATTCCTTATACTACTGAAGCCCTTTGTAATTCGCTTATCTCTACCTTTCTTTCTTTTTCACATTCATACTCATTACATATATCTTGACATTTTTACAACATTGTTTATATACAAGTCTAAATAATTAATTACAATTACAATTACAAAGTCAGCTTGACAAATAAACATAAGTGCCACTAAGTCGGCCCAAGTATGGTTACACGGTTCCTGCAAACTAACTCGGTGACTTTTTGATACTCGGCATCCACTACATTACTTGGCATCATCATGCACTCGGTAGAAGTGAAGGCACGGTTCATACTGACCACTCGGTAGGTTTTGAACTCGGTAAATACTGGTGACTCGGTAGACATAATGTTACTTGGTTTACACTGTCCTACTCGGTTTGCACTATCTTGTTCAGTTGGCACTGTTCTGCTCGGTTTGCACTGTTCTGCTCGGTTTGCACTGTCTTGCTCGGTTTGCACTATTTTTCTCAGTTTGCACTATCTTGCTCGGTTTGCACTGTTCTGCTCGGTTTGCACTATTCTACTCGGTTTGCACTGTCTTGCTCAGTTTGCACTGTCTTACTCGGTTTGCACTGTTCTGCTCGGTTTGCACTGTCTTGCTCGGTTTACACTGTTCTACTCGGTTTGCACTGTTCTACTCAGTTTGCACTTAGAATGCAAATAAGTGTTGTCACTAGTGGTAATTCTGCTTAATGCCAACAATCTCCCCCTTTGGCATTAGTGACAAAAACACTTATTGGCCAAAACTTATATACATGAATCATGCTGAGTTTTATTTTGATTTTTCAAAATTTGTCTTTGTTATAGGGCTTTATACATTATCTCCCCCTTTCAATGTGCTAACTTTTTCTTCTATACAAATCTCCTTCTATACATATATCTCCTTCTATACATATCTCCCCCTTTTTGACGATAATGCCAAAGGTGTATATATAAGTGATTTACAGAGAGAATCCAAAATTTGATAGAAACATAAAATGTACCTTCATTATTAGTGCCAGGGTTCTATCCCAATTTTCTTGCAAAATCTTGCATGTGTGGATTGCAATTTGGACTTCTGCAAAGAGTTCAATCATGTGATCTACTATAGGGAACTGATTGTCATGAATCAATGTTTTGGAATGTTCAATGTGCTTATACATTGTATTCATGATGGGAAGGATCATGTTCTAGATGTCTAGCAGTGTGGACCAGATCCTTGTGTCTTCTTTCAGTAGATCTGATTGCATATTTGATAGGTATGAGATTTTCATGTGATGAGCAAAGCTTGAACTTGGTTCAAGTTGCAGCTTTTGTATGCTAATCTTCATATCCTCATCCATTTTATTCATTTTATCCTTGACATCCTTTGTGAACTCGACAATATTGCACAATCTGGCCAAAAGAGAGGTAGCATTCGAATAGGTAGATTCAATGTTTGACAAAACTGAAGACAATTCTACTTGATTAATAGCTATGTGCTGAGTAATGTGCTCAAGCACTTTATTGTTGAATCTCTTCTTGGCTCTTTCAACTAACTTTTCTGTCCCAGATGAATCCTCATTGTATTTATTTACTGCTTCTGCTAATTGTAGCAAAACATGTTGGGAGGAGTCTACTTTAATACCTAATGCATCAGACAAAATGTCCTTACAATCCTTAATGATTTGATATTCCTTGTCTCTCTCCTCTTTAAGCTTCTTTTGCTTTGCTTTCCTTTGGAGGATTTCACCTATATTCTGCATTTGGTCCGCTGATAGATTTGCAAAGTCTAATGTTGGAATTTCTATTTCTTCATCTAGGTCTATATCCTCTACTATATTCTTACCCAAAAATCTTATGCTCGGTTGAGCCTTAGGCTTATCTGTACTTAATGCCTTAGTAGTAGTGATAGTAGACATAGTAGGGCTGGCTATAGAGACTGTCATACTGTCTATTGGAGAACTTAAAATATTTACACTTGTAGATTCAAAAACTAGAATACTTACTACTGGAAAACTTGATGAAGTGGGAGACTGCAACTCGGTAGAAGAAATGGTAGTTGCTTCTGTTGTTGCTATAGGTGATTGGACAAAAGTTGAAGTTGTCACAACCATGCTTGAAGGTATCTCCGGGCTAGATGTAGAAACTTTTACTGGAGAGCTAGGAAGTGATGCAATGACTTCTGCCGCTATTCTCACAGTATCATCTACCTCAGTGGCTTCTTCTTGTTCATCACTGTCATCTTCAATGTCTTTTATTATAACTGTTTCAATACTCGGTTGGTGAAGATGGTATATGTTTTTCCATGTGGCATTTGCAGCCTTCACAATCGATTCAATATTGTTGATCAGAATCAAACAAGTATTGAACTTTAATGTCATCTTACTTTCATTTTCCTTCAATGCCTTCTTTATTTCATCATTTTTCAGGCTCGGCATTAACTGTCTCAGGGTTTGATCAAATATGTCTTTTACAGTTTGCTTGGCATTGCTCCATCTCATTTTTATTGGATCTAATAGAACTGTTGGAACCTGTGGGGCTATTTCATCAGGAGAGTATTTCCACTGTCCCATTTTTTCAATAATAACATCTTCTATTTCCTTCTGTTCTATTTCTGATCTGGTTTCATATTTAAAATATTTTATGTTACTTACTCCAGATCCTGATCCTTCTCTAAAAAGTTTGATCCTCTCTTGAAAGTTTAGAGGAGGCCTTTTGAATACTATGTCTTTGTCTGCCTTGTCTACCTTGTCTGCCTTACCTCTTGCACTTCTCCTTGTAAATACAGCAGTGGGAGGCTTAGGTGCCTTAGTGATGAATACCTTTCCTTTCTTCTTTGCAGGTTCTGGTTCCTCTGTTTTCTCATCCTTTTCCTCTTCTTCTTCATCTTTTTCTCCTTTGTCCTCGGTTAGCATTTTCATTTTGGCTATCCTCTTCTTTCCTTTGCTTACCACCTGTGGAAGCTTTATGCTTAATTCAATTCTCACCTTAGCTTCATCATATGTTCCAAAATATGGAGCTTTGGGATTGACAGGCTGATTAAGAAGAGCTTCAATGATATTCTTGGTTTCATCAATATTTACCTCATAAGGAAGAGGTTTTACATATACAGTCCTCAGTTTAGCTGCTTGAATATATACATTGTCATAGTCCACCATGAAACAAATGTCATCCTTATAATCTTCCACCAACTTCTGTGGAATCCGAAATCTGTCATTCATTTTCTCTTTGAAATACTCAAAATAATTATCCATGATGCTTTCAAAATTTTCACCCATTTCTGAAATATATTCATTTATCTCATAAAGGACTGGCACATCTTTTCTCCATACTGTTGGCATTAAGCAGTATTGCCACTAGTGACAACACTTATTTGCATTCTGGATGTAAACCGAGCAGATAGTGAAAACTAAGCAGACAGTGCAAACCGAGCAGACAGTGAAAACTGAGCAGACAGTGCAAACCGAGCAGACAGTGCAAACCGAGCAGACAGTGCAAACCGAGCAGACAGTGCAAACCGAGCAAGTTAGTACAAACTGATCAGGACAATGTAAACCGAGTAACATCTTGTCTACCGAGTCACCAATGCTTACCGAGTTCAATACCTACCGAGTGATCAGTATGAATCGTGCCTTCACTTCTACCGAGTGCATGACGATGCCAAGTAATGCAGTGGACGTCGAGTATCAAAAAGTCACCGAGTCAGTTTGAAGGAACCGAGTAACCATATTTGGGCCGACTTAGTAGCACTTATGTTTATTTGTCAAGCCAACTGTGTAATTGTAATTGTAATTAATTGTTTGAGACTTGTATATAAACAATGTTGTAAAAAAGATGAAAAATAGTCAAGAAGAATATATGTGAAAGAAAAAGAAAGGCAGAGATAAGCGAATTGCAGAAGGCTTCAGAAGTATAAGGTTCAGCAAAGACAAATTCATCACAGAAGGTGATCAGTACATCAGAGAATCTCAATCAGCAATCCAGTTGCAAAGCAGAGATCTACTGTTTCATTCTAACAGGTGAATCAGTACTAAATCTTTTAACCGGGTAGACTTAACAGTCTTTGTATAAATCTCTTTACCGAGTGCATACTTCACTGTATGTTTGTAAATCCTTTAACAGGGTGGATTTAGCAATCCTTATTGCTCCTAACAGGGCAGATCATCAGAAGTGATCAAATGGTAAGCCTTAACCAGCCAACTTTATTCTGCAGTATTAAAGCTTTGTGGGTTTCATCCCCACCCCAGTTTTACTTTCTTTTGGAAGGTTTCTGGGTAACCAAATCTATGTGTCATTATTGTGAATGCTTTTAAGTTTCATGCTTTCTGTATGCAAAGGTTAAAAGGTAAAATACATGTTAAAATTGTAAGAAAATTTGGAGTTACTGATTCACCCCTCCCCTCTCAGTAACTTGGTTAATTCTTGAATATTTCCAACAATTGGTATCAGAGCTGCATTGGTTCTCAAGACAAAGCTTAACTAGCTTGAGCAAAGATCCAGGACAATGGAGGTATTCAAACTGAACAAGGTGATTGAAAATGAAAAGCTAGATCTGGAAATGGCCATAGCTAAACTCAAAGAAGCAAAAGAACATCTTTCCCAATCCCTAAGAAGAAGGAAGGAACTCGCAAATCAGATGAATGATTAGAATTACATTGAAGAAAAGATTGAAGATCTTCTTCCCTCAAATAACTCAGATGAAGCAAACAATGCTATCAAAGAACTCCTAGAAAAGAATGGGTCTCTGCAGGAAGAAGTGAGAAAATTGAAAAGAGAACAAGAACTACACTCTACAAGATTCTGTGAGATCTTGGAACAGAGAAACAAGTTGAAAGATGAATTAGATGGAAGAAACATTGAAGTCCAAAACAAAACCCTTCAGCTAGAAAATCTAATTGATCAGATCTCTCATACAAATGAAGAAATTCTAAATCTAAGATCAGAAATAGAAAACACAAGAGAAGAACTAAGATCTGAAAAGGAAATCAATCTAAGATTGATGGATGACCTAAACGCTGAAAAACAAATCAATGAAGGAATGCTGAAAAGTCAAGAAGACTTGAATCAGCTGTATGAACGAAATCTTCATAGGCAAAAAGGAAAAGCAGGACTTGGATACAAAGAAGAAGGCGAATCCTCTAAGCAAGGTACTAAAAGAAATCAAAAACCTACTTGTAATCATTGTGGTAAAATAGGACATACTTCAAATAAATGTTGGAACAATGAAAAAGCAGAATTCAATGCAAAATGTTATAGCTGCAATCAACCTGGTCATAAAGCAAATGAATGCAGGGAAAAACCTAGATTCAGAGGTAATTGTCACAAGTGCAACAAACAAGGTCACAAGGCATCCGAGTGCAGATCCAAGACATTTAATCCAGCAGAACAAATTGCGAAAGCAATGTTTGGATGGGACTACAACACCTGGTGTAGATGTCATTACTGTGGAGAATATGGACACATTGGCATGAATTGCATAAAACATCATCTAAGGAAAAGAGACACTACCGTAAGATGTTTCAAATGCACTAAACTCAGTCACATAGCCAGAAATTGCATGAATGCTAATGAAATTGAAGAAGGAAAGAAGAATGAAGCAACTAAGGTCAGGAAACAGGTGAGACAAAAATGGATTCCTAAAGCTACCGAGCAATCCAGTCCAAGTAATGGAATGGATGGCTCTATCGACTCAAATTAAATTTCCAAGGAAGCACTGGAACTGTACTCTCATAGATCAATCTCAAGCAGTTCCAGAACCGAAATTAAAAGAAAAGTCTAAATCAGCATGCAAGATGTAGTGAGATCACAGCAAGGTCGGTATAGTCTTCACCGAGCAAGGTCGGTACCTGTCTTTACCGAGCGAGGTCGGAGCATTATGAATTTTCAAGTTCATCGAGTTGCGAAGTCTTTTCCGAGCAATTAATTCTTAGTGGGTGACAGTCTATCAGAATTCCTACCCTAATTTGAAATGAGCATTAATGACAGAATTGTAAACAAAAAGCAAGTAATCGAACTCATTCTTCACCGCGAATCTTTAAGCACTTTGAGAGCAGAAAACTTCAAGGGCAACCCAGTGATTTAATACTCTTGCGAAAGGAATTTTATGTGAGCTACCATGGCATCATCCAGCACTTCAGCGAAGAAAGGATCTGATATGTTAGTTCAAGGGGAGTGGAAAGCACCAGATTTTAAGATCGTGCCCGCAATTGCAGCAGCCCTAGATCCGAACGGAGCTCAATCTCAGATTCCTCCTAAGGTACTGCTTATCAACGATATCCGTAATCATTTTAACTATTCTATTCAAGAAATGGGAAACCTAGAACTAGACATTATGCGTGAGGAACTATGTGTGGATGGTACTTTGAAACCCGAGCACAAACATCTGGAAGATAAGGGTTTAGTCCACATTGCACATCTTCCTCAAAACTTTTGAGATAAATGGGTTAGGTACATTCTCAGCCGAGTACATGATGGCAAGATTTGGCTTGAGCAACCTATTGAGATCACAAAGAAAATAATTCATCAAGTTACTGGTCTTCCCATGTTGAACAAAGCTAAAACTACCAAAACCCTAGGTCGGACGGAACTAGAGAAGAAAACCCTAGCCGAGTGGGATGGTAGAGGCATGAAGGTTAGCAGCATTACCGACGCCGAACTGAAGTTTGGTACACATATCATTGCACACAAGATTTACAGTTCTAGTCGACAGAACAGTGTCTCATGTGAAGCTGTTGACCTAGCATACAAAGTGGTCAAAAACAACTTGATATTTGACCTAGCAGACTTATTGTTGAAACAGTTCAACAAGAACATGGAAAGCATCAAAACTTCCAAAAACAATCCATGTAAGTTTGGATCCTTGTTAGTCTGTTTATTCTTCTATGTTCAGAAATTCTTCCCTTCAAAAGGAAAAGTTGTATGGAGAAAAGATGTGCCAGTACTTTATGAAATTAATGAATACATCGCAGAAATGGGTGAAAACTTTGAAAGCATCATGGATAATTATTTTGAGTCTTTCAAAGAGAAAATGAATGACAGATTCCGGATTCCACAGAAGTTGGTGGAAGATTACAAAGATGACATCTATTTTATGGTAGATTGTGATAATGTGTATGTTCAAGCAGTTAAACCGAGAACTGTGTATGTAAAACCTCTTCCTTATGAGGTAAATATTGATGAAACCAAAAACATTATTGAAGCACTTCTAAATCAGCCTGTCAATCCCAAAGCCCCATATTTTGGAACATATGATGAAGCTAAGATGAGAATTGAACTAAGCATAAAGCTTCCACAGGCGGTAAACAAAGGAAAGAAAAGGATAGCTAAAATGCAAATGATAACCGAGGAGAAAGAAGAAATAGGTGAAAAAGAAGAGGAAAATGATGAGAAAACAAAGGAACCAGAACCTGCAAAGAAGAAAGGAAAAGTTTTTATCACTAAGGCATCTGTGCCTCCCACTGCTGTGTTTACAAGGAGAAATACAAAAGGCAAGGCAGACAAGGCAGAAAAGGCAGATAAAGACATAGTATTCAAAAGGCCTCCTCTAAGCCTTCAAGAAAAGCTCAAACTCTTCAGAGATGGATCAGGATCTGGAGTAAGTAACATAAAATCCTTGAAATATGAAACCAGATCAGAAGCAGAACAGAAGGAAATAGAAGATGCTATTGTTGAGAAGATGGGACAGTGGAAATACTCTCCTGAAGAAATTACCCCACAGATTCCAGCAGTTCTATTGAATCCAATAAAAATGAGATGGAGCAATGCAAGGCAAACTGTAATAGACATATTTGATCAAAACCTGAGACAGTTGATGCCGAGCCTGAACAATGATGAAGTAAAGAAGGCACTAAAAGAAAATGAAAATAAGATGACATTGAAGTTCAATACTTGTTTGATTTTGATCAACAATATTGAATCAGTTGTGAAGGCTGCAAAAGCCACATGGAAGAACATATACCACCTTCACCAACCGAGCATTGAAACTGTAATAATAAAGGATATTGAAGATGACAGCGATGAACAAGAAGAAGATACCAAGGTAGATGATACTGTAAGGATAGCAGCAGAAGTCATTGCATCCCTTCCTACCTCTCCAGTGAAAATCTCTACATCCAGCCCAGAGACACCTTCAAGCATGGTTGTGACAACTTCTACATTTGTCCAATCATCCCTAGCAACATCAGAGGCAGCTACCATTTCTTCTACCGAGCTGCAGTCTCCTGTACCAGTAAGTTTTCCAGTTTTTGAATCATCAAGTGTAAATATTTTAAGTTCTCCAGTAGAAAGTATACCAGTGTCAATAGCCAGCCCTACTTTATCTACTGTCACTACTACAAGAGCATTAAGTACAGATAAGCCTAAGACTCTATCGAGTATAAAATTTTTGGGTAAAAATATAGTTGAGGATATAGACCTAGATGAAGAGATAGAGATTCCTACATTAGATTTTGCAAATCTCTCAGCAGACCAGATGCAGAATATAGGTGAGATCCTCCAAAGGAAAGCAAAACAAAAGAAGCTTAAGGAGGAGAGAGACAAAGAGTATCAAATCATCAAGGATGCTAAGGACATTTTGTCTGATGCATTAGGCATTAAAGTAGACTCCTCCCAGCATGTTTTGTTACAATTGGCAGAAGCAGTTGAGAAATACAATGAGGACTCATCCGGGATAGAAAAGTTAGTTGAAAGAGCCGAGAAGAGATTCAACAATAAAGTGCTTGAGCACATTGCTCAGCACATAGCTATCAACCAAGTGGAATTGTCTTCAGTTTTGTCTAACATAGAGTCTATTTATTCGAATGCTACCTCTCTTTTGGCCAGACTATGCAATTTTGCCGAGTTCACAAAGGATGTCAAAGATAAAATGAATAAAATGGATGAGGATATGAAGATTAGCATACAGAAGCTGCAACTTGAACCAAGTTCAAGCTCTGCTCATCACATGAAAATTTCACATCTATCCAATATGCAGTCTGATCTATTGAAAGAAGACTCAAGGATCCGGTCCACACTGCTAGACATCCAACACATGATCCTTCCCATCATGAATACAATGTATAAGCACATTGAACATTCCAGAACATTGATTCATGACAATCAGTTCTCCATAGCAGATCACATGATTAAACTCTCTGCAGAAATCCAAATTGCTATACAAACATGTAAGATTCTGCAAGAAAGTTGGGACAGAACCCTGGCACTAATAATGAAGGTACATTCTGATTTCTTATCAAATTTTGGATTCTCTCTGTAAATAACTTGTATATGCACCTTTGGCATTATCGTCAAAAAGGGGGAGATATGTATAGAAGGAGAGATATGTATAGATTTGTATAAGAAACAGTTAGCACATTGAAAGGGGGAGACAATGTATAAAGCCCTATAACAAAGACAAATTTTGAAAAATCAAAATAAAACTCAGCATGATTCGTGTATATAAATTTTGGCCAATAAGTGTTTTTGTCACTAATGCCAAAGGGGGAGATTGTTGGCATTAAGCAGTATTGCCACTAGTGACAACACTTATTTGCATTCTGGATGTAAACCGAGCAGACAGTGAAAACCGAGCAGACAGTGCAAACCGAGCAGACAGTGAAAACCGAGCAGACAGTGCAAACCGAGCAGACAGTGCAAACCGAGCAGACAGTGCAAACCGAGCAGACAGTGCAAACCGAGCAAGTTAGTACAAACCGATCAGGACAATGTAAACCGAGTAACATCTTGTCTACCGAGTCACCAATGCTTACCGAGTTCAATACCTACCGAGTGATCAGTATGAACCGTGCCTTCACTTCTACCAAGTGCATGACGATGCCGAGTAATGCAGTAGACGCCGAGTATCAGAAAGTCACCGAGTCAGTTTGAAGGAACCGAGTAACCATATTTGGGCCGACTTAGTAGCACTTATGTTTATTTGTCAAGCCGACTATGTAATTGTAATTGTAATTAATTGTTTGAGACTTGTATATAAACAATGTTGTAAAAAAGATGAAAAATAATCAAGAAGAATATATGTGAAAGAAAAAGAAAGGCAGAGATAAGCGAATTGCAGAAGGCTTCAGAAGTATAAGGTTCAGCAAAGACAAATTCATCACAGAAGGTGATCAGTACATCAGAGAATCTCAATCAGCAATCCAGTTGCAAAGCAGAGATCTACTGTTTCATTCTAACAGGTGAATCAGTACTAAATCCTTTAACCGGGTAGACTTAACAGTCTTTGTATAAATCTCTTTACCGAGTGCATACTTCATTGTATGTTTGTAAATCCTTTAACAGGGTGGATTTAGCAATCTTTATTGCTCCTAACAGGGCAGATCATCAGAAGTGATCAAATGGTAAGCCTTAACCGGCCAACTTTATTCTGCAGTATTAAAGCTTTGTGGGATTCATCCCCACCCCAGTTTTACTTTCTTTTGGAAGGTTTCTGGGTAACCAAATCTATGTGTCATTATTGTGAATGCTTTTAAGTTTCATGCTTTCTGTATGCAAAGGTTAAAAGGTAAAATACATGTTAAAATTGTAAGAAAATTTGGAGTTACTGATTCACCCCTCCCCTATCAGTAACTTGGTTAATTCCTGAATATTTCCAACACATACAACTTTTCCTTTGGAAGGGAACAATTCTTGAGCATAGAAGAATAAACAGACCAGTAAAGATCCAAACTTACATGGATTGTTTTTGGAAGTTTGAATGCTTTCCATGTTTTTGTTAAACTGTTTTAACAATAAGTCTGCTAGGTCAAATGATAAGTTATTCTTGACCACTTTGTATGCTAGGTTAATGGCTTCACAGGAGACACTATTCTGTCGACTTGAACTGTAAATCTTATGGGCAATTATGTGTGTACCAAACTTCAGTTCAGCATCGGTAATGCTGCTAACTTTCATGCCTCTACCGTCCCACTCGGCTAGGGTTTTCTTCTCTAGTTCCGTCCGACCTAGGGTTTTGGTAGTTTTAGCTTTGTTCAACATGGGAAGATTGGTGATTTGATGAATCATCTTCTTGGTGATCTCTATGGGTTGCTCAAGCCAAATCTTGCCATCATGTACACGGCTGAGAATGTATCTAACCCATTTCTCCTGAAAGTTTCGAGGTAGATGTGCAATGTGAACTAATCCTTTATCTTCCAGATGTTTGTGCTTGGGTTTTAGAATACCATCCACACACAGTTCCTCACGCATAATATCTAGCTCTAGGTTTCCCATTTCTTGAATTGAACAGTTGAAATGATTGTCGATATCGTTAATAAGTAGTACCTTAGGAGGAATCTGAGATTGAGCTCCGTTCGGATCTAGGGCTGCTGCAATTGCAGGCACGATCTTGAAATCTGGTGCTCTCCATTCCCCTTGGACTAACATTTCTGATCCTTTCTTTGCTGAAGTACTGGATGATGCCATGGTATCTCACAGAAAATTCCTTTTGCAAAAGTATTTTAATCGCTGGGTTGCTCTTGAAATTTTTTGTTCTCAAAGTGCTAAAAGTTCGCGGTAAAGAATGAGTTCAATTTCTTGCCTTTTGTTTACAACTCTATCATTAATGCTCAGTACAAATTAGGGTATGAATTTTGACAGACTGTCACCCACTAAGAATTAATTTCTTGGTAAAGACTTCGCAACTCGGTGAACTCGAGAATTCATATTGCTCCGACCTCGCTCGGTAAAGACTGGTACCGACCTTGCTCGGTAAAGACTAATACCGACCTTCCTGTGATCTTACTGCATCTTGTATGCTGATTTAGATCTTTCTTTTAATTCGGTTCTGGAACTGCTTGAGATTGGTCTATGAGAATACAGTTCCAGTGCTTTCTTGGAAATTTAGTTTGAGTCAGTAGAGCCACCCATTCCATTACTTGGACTGGTTTGCTCGGTAGATTTAGGAATCCACTTTTGTCTCACCTGTTTCCTGACCTTAGTTGCTTCATTCTTCTTTCCATCTTCAACTTCACTAGCATTCATGCAGTTTCTGGCTATGTGACCGAGTTTAGTGCATTTGAAGCATCTTACGGTAGTATCTCTTTTCCTTAGATGATGTTTTATGCAATTCATGCCAATGTGTCCATATTCTCCACAGTAATGACATCTACACCAGGTGTTGTAGTCCCATGCAAACATTGCTTTCATAATTTGTTCTACTGGATTGAATGTTTTGGATCTGCACTCAGATGCCTTATGACCTTGTTTGTTGCATTTGTGACAATTACCTTTGAATCTTGATTTTTCCCTGCATTCATTTGCTTTGTGACCATGTTGATTGCAGTTGTAGCATTTTCCATTGAATTCTTCTTTTTCATTGCTCCAACATTTATTTGAAGTATGTCCTATTTTACCATAGTGATTACAAGTAGGTTTCTAATTTCTTTGAGTACCTTGCTTAGAAGATTCACCTTCTCCTTTGTATCCCAGTCCTACTTTTCCTTTCTGCCTATGAAGATTTCGCTCATACAGCTGATTTAAGTCTTCTTGGCTTTTCAGCATTCCTTCATTGATTTTTTTTTCGGCGTTTAGGTCATCCACCAATCTTAGATTGATTTCCTTTTCAGATCTTAGTTCTTCTCTAGTGCTTTCTATTTCTAATCTTAGATTCAAAATTTCCTCATTTGTATGAGAGATCTGATCAATTAGGTTTTCTAGCTGAAGGGTTTTATTTTGGACTTCAATGTTCCTTCCATCTAATTCATCTTTCAACTTCTTTCTTTGTTCTAAGATCTCACAAAATCTTGTTGAGTGTAGCTCTTGTTCTCTTTTTAATTTTCTCACTTCTTCCTGCAGAGACCCATTCTTTTCTAGGAGTTCTTTGACAACATTGTTTGCTTCATCTGAGGTATTTGAGGGAAAAAGATCTTCAATCTTTTTTTCAATGTAATTCTGATCATTCATCTGATTTGCAAGTTCCTTCCTTCTTCTTAGGGATTGGGAAAGATGTTCTTTTGCTTCTTTAAGTTTAGCTATGGCCATTTCCAGATCTAGCTTTTCATTTTCAATCACCTTGTTCAGTTTGAATACCTCCATTGTCCTGGATCTTTGCTCAAGCTGGTTAAGCTTTATCTTGAGAACCAATGCTGCTCTGATACCAATTGTTGGAAATATTCAGGAATTAACCGAGTTACTGAGAGGGGAGGGGTGAATCAGTAACTCTGAATTTTCTTCAATTACAGATGTATTAACATATAATTCACTTTAACCTTTTGCATATAGAAAGCATGAAACTTAAAAACATTCACAATGATGACACATAGATTTGGTTACCCATAAACCTTCCAAAAAGAAAGTAAAACTGGGGTGGGGATGAAACCCACAAAGCTTTAGTACTGCAGAATAAAGTTGGCCGGTTAAGGCTTACAATTTGATCACTTCTGATGATCTGCCCTGCTAGGAGCAATAAGGATTGCTAAATCCACCCTGTTAAAGGATTTACAAACATACAATGAAGTATGCACTCGGTAAAGAGATTTTACAAAATACTGTTAAGTCTACCCGGTTAAAGGATTTTAGTACTGATTCACCTGTTAGGATGAAGCAGTAGATCTCTTGCTTTGCAACTAGATTGCTGATTGAGATTCACTGATGTAATGATCACCTTCTGTGATGAATTTTTCTTTGCGATTCCTTATATTGCTGAAGCCCTTTGTAATTCGCTTATCTCTGCCTTTTTTTCTTTTTCACATTCATACTCATTACATATATCTTGACATTTTTACAACATTGTTTATATACAAGTCTAAACAATTAATTACAATTACAATTACAAAGTCAGCTTGACAAATAAACATAAGTGCCACTAAGTCGGCCCAAGTATGGTTACATGGTTCCTGCAAACTAACTCAATGACTTTCTGATACTCGGCGTCCACTGCATTACTCGGCATCATCATGCACTCGGTAGAAGTGAAGGCACGGTTCATACTAACCACTCGGTAGGTTTTGAACTTGGTAAATACTGGTGACTCGATTTACACTATCCTACTTAGTTTTCACTATCTTGTTCGGTTTGCACTGTTCTGCTCGATTTGCACTGTTCTGCTCGGTTTGCACTATCTTGCTCAGTTTGCACTATTTTTCTCGGTTTGCACTATCTTGCTCGGTTTGCACTATTCTACTCGGTTTGCACTATTCTGCTCGGTTTGCACTATTCTGCTCGGTTTGCACTGTCTTGCTCGGTTTGCATTGTCTTGCTCGGTTTGCACTGTTCTGCTCGGTTTGCACTATCTTGCTCAGTTTGCACTGTTCTGCTCGGTTTGCACTCAGAATGCAAATAAGTGTTGTCACTAGTGGCAATTCTTCTTAATGCCAACATAACTGAGGTTTTTATAGGAATTAGAAACTCTGGAGGCACATACACTAAAGAAGAAGTGATTACAAAGATTTTGAGATCTTTGACACTATTTTATAATAAAAAGGTTCAAGCAATTGAGGATATCGTTCCACTCATTAAGAAATTCAACAAAGAGATGTTGATTTCTAAACTAACCACCTTTGAGACTATGAAGTTATAGGTGGCATTACCTAAAATGGAAACTGCATTAAATTATACTATTCACAATGAAAAGAAGGCATTATTAGGCCTTGCAAGCACTAATAGAGGTAGGATACATGCATAAATTTGAGAGTATGCAGATTATTTGGTTGAAATAGAGGAAAAAGAGAGAAATCTATATGACCTTGTGTCTATGATCACAAAGAGGGAAAAGAGAGCTAACAGTATTTTTGAAGGAAAATTACACTTAAAATGTTTTTCTTGTGTCAAATTGGTCACTTTAGATCCAAATAAGGATAAGGACTATTATTCTACCAGTGAGGGTATTTATGATGATGATTCTACAACTGATGAGGATGAGATTGGATTTGTTGCAAATAAGGATAAAGAGACTGTTCATGAAGAAAAAGCTTTAGTTTCACATGTGGAAAAGAAATCATAATGGATTATAGATAGTGGTTTCTCTCATCACATGACTAGTGATAATGAAAATTTTGTTTAGCTACACAAATATGATGGTTGAGTGGTTAGATTTGGTGTTAACACTCCTAGGTTGATCATTGGTAGAGGATCAATCTCTCTTAAAGGAAAAAATAATACTAATGATGTCTTGTTTGTTGATGGCCTTAAACATAACTTGTTAAGTTTTGTATAGCTTGTAGACAATGGTTACTACTTGCAGCTCAAGAATGGGAAATTCACTATTAGATCTAGGACAGGGGACTTGATTGCATTTTGTAGAAAAATAAGAGGTAATGTATTTCAATTGAATAATGTTTAGTTTATTTGTTTTCTAGAAATGGTAGATGATAGTTGGTTGTGGCATATAAGATTATGTCATATAAATTTTGATAACATTGTACAGACCTATAACATAAATGAAATCAAATATATACCAAAGATTATCAAACCTACCTACACTAGATGCAGAGAGTGTGTGATCGAGAAACAAACAAAAAGAAAATTTGAAAGTAAATCATTTTTAGAAAAGGGAAAGTTAGATCTAGTGCATACATATCTATGAGGTCCTATAAAGACAATGTCATACAATGGTGAAAGGTATTTCATTATTTTTGTTGATAATTATTCCAAGATGATGTGGGTTAATTTCCTTAGAGAAAAGTCTAAAGCTTTTGATAAGTTCAAAATTTTTAAGGGAAAATATGAGAATGAGTCTTATCTGAAGATAAAATGTTTGAGGTCAGATAGAGGTGGAGAGTTAACATATAATTTATTTAATTCATAATGTGAAGAACATGGCATACATAGATAGATTTCTACACCTAGGAATCTATAATAGAATGGGATAGCAGAGAGAAGGAGTGGAGCTATATTGGATTTTTTAGGACTATGTTGATTGAATGAAACATGGCACACATGCATTGGAGGGAAGTAGTTAAAACTATCATCTACACTTTAAATAGGGTTTAGATTAGATAGGGTACTAGTAAGACTCCTTATGAACTATGGTTTTTGCATACTACTACTATGAAGTATTTAAGAATTTTTGGTAGCAATTTTTATATCAAAAGAGATGATGAAATAGGAAATTTTGATACAAGGAGTGATAAAGGTATCTTTCTTGGGTATCCACTAAAAGTAAGATATATAAGTGTTTCAATATGAAATTAAGGAAGACAATTGAAATTTATAATGTGAAGATTGATGAGAGGTTTTAGATTCAAGAAAGGATGTATGAATTTGATCCAATTCCTAAGACTGAGAACAAGATTGAGAACAAAGAGGTAGGACAGATTTTTGAGATTGACAATGGTATACAAGTTTTCTTGAGTGAACAAAAGGAAGCTCCCAGAACACAAAGGTATGTTTTGTTAAACCATTATGAAAATTAGATTATTGGTGATGCTAATCAAGGTATGATGACAAGTTCTAAGGGTAGAAATGAGCTATGTTTAATCTCGCAAGTTGAACCTATGACTATTGAAGGGGATTGTAAAGATTACATGTGGATTAAGGGAATGCAAGAAGAGTTGGATCAGATAAAGAAAAATAAAACTTGGGAGTTGGTTCCTAGGCCTAAGGAAAAAAATGTAATTGGAACAAAATGAGTTTTTAGAAATAAAATGAATGAAGAAGGCTTAGTTGTGATGAATAAAGATAGACTGGTCTGTAAGGGATATTCACAAGAAGAAGGTATATATTTTAAAGAAACATTTGCACCTATTGGGAGGTTACCGGTAGTAATATTATTACTTTCTTATGTAACACATAAATTTTTTAAGGTATATGAGATGGATATGAAGTCTGCATTCCTCAAATAGTGATATTGAGGTAGAAGTATACATAGAGCATCCTGATGGATTTCCCTTGACAAAATATGGTGGCATTGTTTGTACATTAAAGAAGGATTTATATGGACTAAAGCATACATCAAGGGCCTTTTATTCTTGGATTGACATGCATTTATTGCATCTTGGTTTCAGAAAAGGTAGTGAAGATAGTAAATTGTATTTGAGAACTAGTACAAATGGTATTTTGATTATTGAGGTGTTTGTGGAAGACATTATCTTTAGAGGTAATGATCAAATGAGAAATTAATTTTTTGAAGACATGAAAGTGAGTTTGAAATATCAATGATTGGTGAAATCAAATTCTTCCTTAGTCTGCAAATAAATCCAAACAAACATGGTATTTTTGTCTCACAAACTAAGTATCTTAAGGAGCTTCTAAAGAAGTTTGGAATGGGGGATTGTAAACTTTTTGGGACACCTATGGTGACTGGGTGTAATCTTTCCTCTACTAATGAATCTAAAATTCCTTTTCAGAGTAATTATAGGTCCATGATTGGAGGTTTTAGGTACTTGACATGCACTAGGCCGGACATAGAAAGAACAGTTGGAATTGTTGTGAGGTTACAAACTAATCCTAAGGAGACTCTTTTTTTTGTTAAAAGAATATTTAGATATCTAAATGGAACAGTAGAATATGGTTTCTGATATGATATATCTGATAATTTTACATTACATGCTTATACTGATGCATATTGGGTAGGAAGTGTGGATGATAGGATGTCAACTAGTGTAGGATCCTTTTTCCTTTGGAAAAGGCTGGTCTCTTGGTTGAGAAAAAAATAGGATTGTACAACTCAATCTAATACTAATTCAAAGTAAGTGGATGCTACCATAAATTGTACATAGATTGTGTGGATGAAGAAAATGTTGAAGGACATTGTGGTAAGCTTGTAAGAGCTTATTGTAATACATTTTGATAATACAAGTACAGTAAACATGTCAAAGAATCTAGTGATGCATTCTAAAATCAAACATATTTTAATCCAATCAAATTTCCTAAGGGATAAGGTTGCAGAGAAGGAGTTTAGGTGGGAAGACATTAATAAAAAGAAGAAAATAGTAGACATATTCACTAAACCCATTCCAAATGATGCTTTTGAATACCCCAGATATGTGGTTGGGGTGAAAACCTCTCCTTGTGAGAACAAGATGATGTTCGGATACATCAATCTAGTGTCTATTAGAGCTCTATCACTTTATGGACTGAATTATTGGATCCACTCATCAAGGGGAGTGATCATAGGTATATAATAGACCATATTTAGGTGATCAAGCACCTAATTTGTTGCAGGCATGAAGATTTGAAAAAGCTAAGCCTTGCAGAGGTGATCTATTGTAGATATGGAGAAGAAGATGAAGAAGAACTTTGAAACTGTTAGAATTTAATCTTTCCTTGGTATATATTTGTATTTAAAGGATAAACCAAGGTATCCTAATGTATTCATCCTCTAGTCCAAGTGGGAGGACATGTAATATTTGTAATTTCCTTTATTAAGGAAAATAGATATTCCTCCTTATGAGGAATCCTACACTTGTCTGACACACTAGTGAAATGTGGTATACACAGAAATGGGAGTTACAATGTAACTCTTTCTCACATCTCTATTAAGAGATGGCTCTCTTTCTCTCATCTGATGAGATTCTTCTTCTTTTCAAATATTGTATAAGCTTTGCTCTCTCTCTCTCTCTCTCTCTCTCTCTCTCTCTCTCTCTCTCTCTCTCTCTCTCTCTCTCATTATTAGGCATTTGTTACCACTTTCATTAATATCATGGGGTTTTTTTTATGTTTTTCCCCCTTCAAAATCTTGTCTCCTTGTTACTTGGGTTTTTGGTGAATGCTCCTAGTTATTGCATTATTTCGTGGTAAATCTTCTTACTCCTAACTCATTGGATTAAACAATTTCCTGCAATTCTTTACTTTGTGATTCTTATTTTAACATGGTATCAAAGCAGGTTGGTTTAATCTTCTTTTGAGTGTACAGGTGAAGGAGCTACCACATCTTGGAGAACTCCAATTTCAGAGACTCTTGAGAGAGTTATTATTAATATATTCTTTTGATCTGATTTCAGGAAATAAAATCAAAATTTTGTTTTGGGTTTGGCTGGTTTACCGCCAAACCCGGTTTATCTATTTGATTGTTTTGCCTTGTGCATTTTTGGATACTACTTAATAAAGAAAATAATTCAAATTTAAATTTATCAAAATTTAATATTATAATTTAAAAGTTTATAAGTTTACCTTTTTGTTCTTATATCATTCATACATGTATAGAATATTTCTGTAATTATTATTTCTAATCTCGGTTCTTCATTGCTCTTAATTTCTATCACTTCAATTCTTACAAGTGTATGTATACATTTTTTAAAAAAACTAAAATCTTTATAATTGTTTGGTTACATTCATTGCCTTTAATCATTGCAAAATCTATTTTTAATGCTTAACTGTCACAATAGGTTAAGTACGTGATTCTCTAGGGTTTCTTTTTTTATCTCGAGTCTTTCGTTATAGATTTTTAATTCTTTCATTTGCTCATTTTTTGTTTCTATTTTTTTCACTTCCATTCGATAAGGCAACATTTTTTAGTATAAAGTTTTTTTTGAAGCTCCTTCAAAGTCAATCTGGCTACTCTGTGCATTTGTCCATCAGAAACTTAGAATCATTGAAATGCCTTTCATTACCTGTGCAAGATCATTCTATAGATATTGATGCTTAAACTTTCTTTCAATTAGAATAAATATGTATGCTTCATTCAAACTTCATGGAAGGATAATAAGAACATTGTCAAAAGTTTAGTAGCAACGTTGTTTATTTGTAGTCATTTTTTTTCTCGTCCTTCTTTTCTTTGGTTGCCCTATTATTGGGAGGGGCTATTGGTAGAATCCTTTAATATTTCCTTGTTATGTGGACTGGGGTAAGCTTGGATGACATTTCAATATAGCTTTGATTCTTTTTGTATTCAACTATGTTTCTCTTTTTTTTTTTTTTTTTCTCAACCTGCAACAGTGGTGCCTTGGTGGATCGCGCTAAGGAGGAGAAGTGGCGGTGGAGGGTGTTTGCTTATCATTTTTTTTTCCATAAGCTTGCATGCTAAGTTAAGTCATTCACAAGTTTGCATATCGGAGTTGCATGCTAAGTCAATCTTTTTTCTCCTCCCTTATTATTCTTCATCTTGGCTCGCTCCTTATGTGCAATTGCATACACGACTTTGCTGAGGATTGACCTCAAAATCTGACCTTTTTCTATTGCTTGAGTATTGATATTTGTTTTGTTGTTAAACATCTTTGTTAAACATATCTATTAAACATATTTGTCTTAATCAGTTCCCTTAAACCTATTTGTTTTGTTGTTATCGATAATCTTTTTTGTTTTGTTGTTCATCTTCCTGCAAAAGGAAAATCCAAGCCATTTTTTGTTAGTGGTGGTGGATTTGTAGAAGTAGAATTCAAAGATTTTGTTGGATTGGGTATTGATTCAAGTGATTTCAAATAGAGGCTTTGCTTAGCTTTTTTTTACTATTGTTTTGCATGCCGAGATTGAAGAAATTGACTACAAGTTTAGCATAAGGGATTTGTAGTCTTTTGTGTTGTTCTATATCAAAAGTTCTTATTTAGAATTCAATTCATTAAAATTTACTTTATTTATATTAAATAGTTTAGATTATTTCTATATCAAAAGGGGTGTTTTTTTTATAGTTATATTTTTAAATTTTCAATTAAAGTTTTTTAAATTTTTTTTCAAATTAGTTTTTTTAGTTAGATTTTTTATTATTACTCTAGTTTATTGTTAGACTAAATATTTTATTCAAATAAATCTTGTCATTTCTTGTCTTAGATTATTGTTTTTTTAGTTTGGTTTGGGTAAACCTAAATATAAGGTTGAAAGAATTTGTTTTCATCGTAGTAGTTTCCTTTCTCTATTCATCTCAATCATCCTTTTTTCTGCAACGATCCTTCATATGCATGTGGTCTTTTTGTAATCTGCATTTTATTGGCTTCGATTTAGCTAATGTCTTTTTCTTGCAGGTTTGAATTTTTAAAAAAAATTTCAGGTTCCTAACGTTTTGTTTTGCAGGGTTGTTTTAATTTTTTAGATTTAGTTCCTATTCTTACTTGCAAGAGATTCTTGGGTTATCTGTTAATCTATAAAAGCTTAACCAAGATCTTTTTTTCTCTGTTGTGTTCTTACTTTCCTTTTTTCCTCGGGTTTCTTTTTCCTTGCATGCCTCTTTGGTGTAAGCTTTCATAGCTTTCTACTATTACATGCAAGTACATTTAGTTGATCTAAGTTCTTTTCAAGATTTTGTTAAGTTTTTATATCCCCTTTTAGTTTTCTTTATTTTAAATCCCTAGTTTAGATCTTTGTTTTTCATCATGACTACCCTGATGCCAGAAATGAAATTAACTAGTACCAATTATCATGCATGGAAAATGCACATGACCTTCATATTTAGGTTTAGACACATTTTAGAGATTGCTACTGATGCCAGTTCAAAACTAGCAGCCTCTGCTCCTCAAGCTGACCAAACTGCTTGGCAGACAAAAAATAAGGAAGCACTTGGCTTAATCAAAATTTCCATAAGTCCCAAGTTGTATGTTTTAATTTCTACTTGCATAGAAGCCCATCAGGCTTAGGACATCCTAAAAAATACCTATGACAGTGCAGATGAAACCTGAAAAATCCAGCTTCAAGACCAACTTGAAGACCTTAGGTATACCGATTTCAACTCTGTTGATGATTTCTTTCTTAAGCTTGATTCTATTAAATTTTTACTAACTGGTTTACAAGTTCCTCTATCTAATTTAAGGATCATCCATATAATTATTCGTAAATGTTTTCCTAGACTATTCCAATAGTTTATCACTAATATTTATTCTCAATTAGCTATTCCTTCTTTAGCATCTCAACTAACTTATATTATTTTTCAAAATATGTTGCGTCAAGAGGAAGCTAAATTAATTCAATTTGGCATACTTAAATCTCATGAACATGCATACGTCTCTCAATCTCATAATAATAATAGATCTTCTAGTACTAATCAAAATAACCAACATTATCAAAGATCTAACAATTCCAATAATTCAAATAATAACTCAAGACAACACTTTAATGATCATTACAATTCTAGGCCTTCTAATAACTATCATAATAATAATCGGTCAAATAGGCCACATTGCACCTATTGCGGTAAAAATGGTCGCTTAATACATAACTATTTTAAGAAACAAAAAGATGATCAACATAATTCTCCAAATTACTCAAATGGAAAATCCAATGGAACTCAATCTCATTCTGCTTTTACTGTCTTCTTTAATGCTTATAAACCACCTAAATGGATTATTGATAGTAATGCATCTCAACATGCTCAATCCCATAAGGAATTCTTTGATTCTTTGCAACTTGATTCTATGAATATTCCTATTTCTTTAGCTAATAATTATTGCTATCAAGATGAAGGAACTGGTAATTTTTTTGTTCCAAATGGTAAATTACATGATGTGCTTTATGTTCCTGTTTTGAAAGATAACCATATTTTTGTTTCTGCTCCTAACATTAAGGATAATACTAATACTCTTCAAAAGGATAATGATGAACATGAAGATAGTAATGACACTCTTAATGATTTTGTTCCTCCTAGTAGTGATGATAATGATAAAGGTAATAATCTATTTACTCCTCCTTGCTCTCATGTTGATGATATGTTTGACCAAGAAGAGGAAATTATATCTCACTTTCTTGCTGTTACTTTACAAGATATGCTTATTACTCAAGATGAAATTCCTGATGATAGTACTAATCCTATGATTACTATGGAGGCTAATGATAATGATGCTTATATTAACTCTCATATTAATGCTTCATATTATGATGAATACAATATAGATTTGTCTTATGCAACTAATGATTGCATTTCTGATTCTATGACTCATGATTCTCATTCTGATGAACATGTTTCAAATTTGGTTTATGCAACTGAAGATTTCATTTATGATTCTATGACCCATGATTCACAATATGATATTTTCCAAAGTGTTACTGATTCAACACTAGGTGATCCCAATGATGGGCACTCTACTAGTTTTTTTTGCCTTATTGCAGGCAAGTATTGATTATGCTCCACCTCTATTTCTAAATGGAAATGAATATACAAAATGCATTAATGCATCCCAAGAATCTCAATGGTCTCTTAAATATTTGGGCTCTCCTCAACATGCTCTTCACTTTGCCAAAAGTCCTATGTACAATTCAAGCTCCGAAGCACAAGTTGAAGACATGCAAGATGATCAAGCCAAAGACATCCTAGTGAATACTCTTTCAAAAGGAACATCTCAAATTCATTGTAAACATTTGGGTTTGATACCTATTGATGTAATTACCCCAACTAAAGATTAAAGGTGGGTGTTAGAATTTAATGTTTCCTTGGTATATATTTGTATTTAAAGGATAAACCAAGGTATCCTAATGTATTCATCCTCTAGTCCAAGTGGGAGGACATGTAATATTTGTAATTTCCTTTATTAAGGAAAATATATATTCCTCCTTATGAGGAATCCTACACTTGTCTGACACACTAGTGAAATGTGGCATACATAGAAATGGGAGTTACAATGTAACTCCTTTCTCACATCTCTATTAAGAGATGGCTCTCTTTCTCTCATCTGATGAGATTCTTCTTCTTTTCAAATATTGTATGAGCTTTGCTCTCTCTCTCTCTCTCTCTCTCTCTCTCTCTCTCATTCTTAGGCATTTTTTGCCACTTTCATTAATATCACAAGGGTTTTTTTATGCTTTTCCCCCTTCAAAATCTTGTCTCCTTATTACTTGGGTTTTTGGTGAATGCTCCTAGTTATTGCATTAGTTCATGGTAAATCTTCTTACAACTAACTCATTGGATTAAACAATTTCCTACAATTCTTTACTTTGTGATTCTTATTTTAACAGAAACTCTTTTTCCATTGATTTCAAAGGGGGAATGTTACAGGTGAAAAACCCTTACTATTTTAGGGGTAGCACTGAATGGGATATTGAGAAGGTCATATTGAAAGGGTTATTTTTGGGTTCATAGTTTTTCACATGTGTTTTCATTAATGAAAAGGGGGGATATTTTTGGAATTTTGGTTGTTAGTGGTGTTGACATTCATGTTTTTTCCTTGATGTCAACATATGTTTCAATTGGTTTCTTCAAGAGTCTCAAATAGACTGATTATGATAGGAACATGATGATCTAACATGGCGGTTGTTAGTAAACAGATTTATCTTCTTGAAACATCTTTACGAATGACCTCTAAATGCCCACAATGAGAAGACAACCGAAGTAATAGTTGACCTATTTGCAATGATATGTGCAAACACTCTCTAAGTTTAGATATGAAGGCTCAACTTCCTTCTGAAAGATATTCAATGAATTAAAATGTATTATGTCTTTAACCAGAAGACATGAAGGCACTAACATTCACTCATCAACATGAAGTGAATGTGATCAATAATTTACCAATTTAAAGAGAGAGAAATATGAACAAACAACCATAAGACTACTTATTCAATCCTTCACATTATAGAGGAAATGGGAGAAACTGAACATTTTATTCTGCAAGATATGAATATGTGAACCACATGATTACATATAGCACATGCTTAATATAATAATGGAGGAAGATATTTAGAAACTCAAAAAAGACAACCACATGATTAATCTTAATCTAGAAAAATAAATAAACATACCACATGATCTGTGACATAAACTCATCCTTATTTCTATGTATAAAAAAATAACCACAGGATCATTTTGTGTCATGCCATTACAAAGAAAATATAGAAAACATAAAATAAATTTCCCCCTCTCCTCCCTCTACTACAATCAATACAGATATATCCTACCCCCTGTAGCCACAAGACTACTGCCAAAAGAAGAACTCCCTCTTTGTCTTTCTATTGCATATTTATCTTATTTTCCTCCCGATGATCTTTTTCAATTTTTATAATTGAATCTTTCGTTTCAATAAAAATATCTTCATCCACTTTCTTTTTCTTTATCGGGCCTAATGTTCTTAAACATTATGTTTGCAAGGGTAGTAATAAATACACCTTCCTAATTCATAATATGTGCATCTTTAGACACATGATGTATAGTTTAATTTTAAAACTTTGTCAAATTTAACCTCGGTGTTAATTCTTCGTATGATGTATTTCATAATCAAGATAGCTATGTTTCTATTTGGAATATTTTTGAGACTTCTAACTGATGATGACATGCTCTATGCTCCATTTCAAAATTACTTTGAGGTCTTAGACCCAATCTGGTAACATTATCTTTTTTTATGCTCTACCTTGTTTCTGCAGTTAGAACAAGAAGTTGGTGGCCTCTTGGATAGACCTTTACACCATCATGTGTATCTTTTTAATGTGATCAAATAATTCTACTCACTCTAGTCAAATCCTACAAAATTTGTGTCCCCGCAACATATCCAAAACTTGGCTAAATCCAATGGTGGAGTAAAGATTTATGGCCCTCACACTGAGACCTATTTTTTCATTCTTCAAAAAATTTGTCATTATAGGCTGATGAAAAAATCTTTGTGCACAATCAATATTTCTCTCAAGGTATACCATTATAGATTGAAAATATCTCTTCTCCACAAGTATATTTTGTGATTCCAGTTACCACTTTATCAAAGGAGTATCCATATCACCATTATGGTACTTGGCTATTGTAAATTACATATGAGTTTCAATAATGATCTGGTCCCTAGCTCTTGGAAAGTTGTCTATAATGAGATATATGACTAGATATAGTGTTTTCATTATGGCAAAAAAGTCATATAGTATTTTGGAGTTAGCGCACTAAGTGTAAAGATCAAAAATTAGTTAAGTGTTGAAGACTGGACAGCATACAGATCACCAGAGACTCAGAGCATCAGTGCATGTGTGTACAGATCAATTATGGTATGTGCCCTAGAAGTTAAGGTTGTTAGACTATAGTTATGCTTATTCTAAGAGCGCATAAGTAGATATGCAAAGATGTGAAAGTTACAGTTAGTTAAAGTTACATAGCTAGTGTGTGCCAACAAAGAACAAAGCATAGAGCTGACAGTGACTATTTTGGTTTGCGATTATAAATTAATGTTGTAAAGGCTATGCGCCCATTGTATTTAGGTTGTCAAAATATGTACATGTATAATTGTAAGTATGCTTAAGACAATTATTTTGGAAGCATTATTAGTAATTAATTATAGGACCGACCTAATTCTATATTTGGTATGAGTGCATAAATATAAGGTGTGCCCATTGTATTTGGTATGGAAGTTATAATAGAGTTGTGATAAGAAGAGAAAAGGTATGCGAAGTGAGCATAAGATGTATTAGAGCTTTTCTAGAGGTCAAAGCATTAGCACACCAAAGGAACTGATCTGACAAGCAATGTCATAATGATAGTTCACCTACAGATATAGTTGTAATACCTGAAAATTGGCACCTATTTAATTTCATCAATTTTGGTGCATTATCTCAATTTTACATCACCAAAGTCCTAGTTCCCTAGGCAATTTTCTCTCTCCTACCTGACTTAATTTGACTTGATTTTAATTGCAAAGACCATAAATTGCAATAATTAAATATTAATATTAATTCCTAAATTCCTTGACTTTAATTAGCTAAATTACCTCTATGATAATTTAATTTAGTTCTAAAGTCCTAAGCATTTTGAATAAAATTAAAATCTACCCCTTTGGCTAATTACCCTTAAAAAGGAATTAATAAATATTTTGTTAATTGTATGGACACCTCTTTATTTGAATTTAATAATTCAAATTACTCGGAAGGTCACTCCCCACATGTGGAAAATTTCATTCTTTTAGTTAAATAATTCATACCTTTTTGTCTCAAAGGGGAATGAAGAGTCAAAAGTTTCAAATCAAGAAACTCTTCATTCCTCTACGGGCTTCTCTATTTAATGAACCTCTTTGTCTCCTTCAAGAGGGAGCTATTTTTGAGACCATCTACACCATAGACATTTTTTAGTCTCATTTGATTCATTGTTTTCAAAGTTTTTTATTGCATTTATTAGATTAATATCTCATTATTAGTATAATCTTTGCATCACATTTTAGACTAAATTTGCTTATTTGTTCTTAGTTTAATATCATATTTGTTTCAAGTTCTTAGATTAAGTTGCATCTCATCTTTATTTTCAAGCTCTTAGATTAATTGCATCCTCATTCTTAGATTAAATTGCACTTCATCTTAGATTAATTTCATCTTGCTCATCTTTATTGCTTCTTGGAAATCCTCCATTGTTGAATTGGTCTCCCAACTATTGGCTCTCATTCTGAGAGTATTCAAACACCCCATTCACATAGAAGGCAACAAGTCACCTCACCATGGAATTTGGATTGAGTTCTTCATACTCTCTCTCAAATTATATCAAGTGAATAATGATCATGTTGTGTGTGTGTTACATTTGAGGTCCACATTCAATCATACACATTTTGGTGCCCACCGTGGGGTAGAAAAGGTCAATTTTTGGCCACATTCTTGATTGGTTTTTCAATTTTAGTGTTGGTTCCAGGCTTTGTACGGCCATGTATAGCTTAGAAACCCTATAATATAGGAATGGATGGATAGAATGATAAATTCTCTTTCTCATTCTTTTGGTTTGGTTCATTTTTATAAAGAAATGAATAAGTTATGATCATTTTGGTGAAAGTGGGTATTTGCAGATTTGAGATTCCTTGAATACAGTCAGATTGAAACATTTGGTATAGAAAAATTGTGAAGAATCAGGACCTATAAAAATATTCATTGGAAAGATAAATGAATTAGATTTCATTTCATTTTGTTTTGAGTCATTTTTATGAAGATTTGTGAAAGTTATGGGCATTTGACTGAAAACTGATTTTTAACAATCTGTATTGGAGTTGTAGGCAATGATTTATTCTTAGAAAATGATTTATGAATGGGAAAAATAAATTTCTTACATATTTGGAAACTAGATTCATTAATAGTTACTGTAAAATTGGTTTGGTTTCATTTGAATTCTTTTTTAGAATGATATGAGATTCCCTAGGCAGGGTTTGGTATTTTAAATCTGAATTATGACAGGGATGTGGATCAGAATTTACAGTCTAAAAAAGAAATTGTTTGAGGAATCAAATGAGGTTATCATACCTTAAGATTTTATGAGGTGATAGATATGGTAATTATCTTCAAACTTTGTATTTTCCAGAAATTTTGGTTTGGAGTTTTGGTGGGTCAAATAAATCAATATTTAAAGATTGTCTTGAAGACAACAATGTTACATATGTTAAATCAAAATCCTAACAATTGATTTTCATATCTAACCATCTTAGGGTTTGCATAAGTTGGATATACATTGCATATCTTGTTTTCTTATTTTCTTTTCTTGATCATTTGAAGGTTCATGGCTTGCTTTCATGGAAAATTCTTAAAACAAAATAAAAAAAGGTAAAATCTACTAAGCGCGTTGCGTTGGACTTGAGGTATTTTGTTACATCTCTACAACATTTGAATTTTGGAAATAAGAATGAACCTCTCATGTGTTTGGCTTGAGTGTTTACATGCTTTCATAGAACACATTTCAATTGATGCTCTTAATGGGAAATTAAAGAACATAGATTTGTTTTTACAAGTTTGTGTAAGTGTATGCTTGCGTTTAAACCATAAGTAATTCTTGGTTTCCAATATCAAATATCTCATTGAGTGATTGAGGGTATGGATTCATTCCTTTTTTTCATAGGGATTTAAATGCACCACTTTGTGGACTCACTCTATGTTTTCTTGGAAAGTTAAATATTCAATTGATTCAACCCTTTTTGACTTGTGAGTAGTATTGATAAGCAACTTTAGAGTACTTTTGATTGAGCTTGTTAGCTAAATTATGTGTTGGACTTGCTTATTTCTAATCACCCCTCATTACCGCCCTTTGGATGTAAGGTTAGCATTCATACATAGGGGAGGGATCTACTTGAAAAGAGCGTTAAGTGTTCCACAAATTTTCTCCCTTTTTAGGCTTTCTTGAACTCATTAGTTTTCTAAGGTGTGGACTCGCTTTGAGTTTGTGTGAGGAGTTAAATGTTCCACTTTTGGACTCACTTTGAGTTTGTGTGAGGAGTTAAATGTTCCACCTTGTGGACTCACTTCACACTCACTTGAAGAGTTAAATGTTCCACTTTTTGGATTCACTTCACATTTACTTGAAGAGTTAAGTGTTCCACCTTTAGTGCTTTCCAATACTTTTGATAGTGAATTACTTACTTTTTTATTTTTAGAAGGCTTGCTTGGGGATTTCATCACCTCAAGGGACAACATTAACTCTTGTGTTCCGGTGGAGTATAAATAGTAGGTGGTGAATCGAAAGACACCTCTCTTGGGAATGAGTTAGATTTCACTCTTGGCTAAGCCTCAAAGAACTTTATACCTTTGAGAAGTGAAAGAGGAGATTTGGCTTACTGTCTCCCCCCGACTGTGTGATTTTAGATTCTTCTTATCTACAGATTTGGGCCTCACACACCTTACGTATATCAAGGACTCCCTTTAGAAGAGCTATGTATAGCCTTGTAGACAGCTTGCTAGGATGTTGTTGTGTTTTAAGTGCCTGCTAAAACATTCTCAAGAATATACACAAGTAGAGTCCTTAGGGAGTAGAAATAATAAGTCACTATTCATGTTCATGCGCAAGGTTGCTTTGTCCCTTGCCCATTGCTTGAAGACTATTTTCTTGAACTCCTTGATTGTTGTCTTACATGCTTGATCAATGACATAAATCTGATCTGCCTTTTGTCTGTGATCTATTTTTCTATTTTCCTATCATTCACCATCAGAAACTGGTTGTCTTGAGTTAGGAATCGATCGATCTTTTCTTTGACTCACATTGTCTCTAATCTATTCATCTTATCTCTTTATGCCTTTTGTACCTCATGTTGTGATAGTCTTATCTCAGCTGTTCTAGCCACTTCTTTTGATGATTCATTCCAGGTCCATCTTGCATCTTGGTTGTTCTAGCCATTCATCTCCCCTTCATTATCTTAGAGATAGAGTCTAGCTTTATCCCGAATCTTTTCTCATCACATCTTTGTTTATGACTGTCACAACTCGAATTGGAAAGACTTTCCCCATTCAGAATATTGATCAAGATAGAAGTGAATCTCCTAATCAAGACATAGGTCATCTTGAATCTATTATGAAATCTGAACTTTGTGAGAGATTCTCACATTCCTCCTCATTCCAAGAGTATTATAATCCATTGTTTTAGATACAGTCTAAATTATTATTTCAAGAATATTATAACCCATTGTTTGAAGACCAGCAAGACTTTGAAGGGTCACTTTCTAAAATTGAACCTATCGACTCTTTCATGATCTCTCAGAATACTACCAACAATATGGGAGATCCATTCCACTTCCCAAGGGGAGGTAAATTCAGCGCTAGTCATAAGCAATATCCAAACAACCAAGGTCAAGGTCAGTCTCGAAATGACAAGAGTTATGATCAATCCCACAAATTTCAATATTCGATCAACATCCGAGACCTTTTCAATTTGAAACAATGACAAGGGGAGCCTCTCCTAACATTTCTCTAGAGATGGAGACAACTATGCATGAAGTATCTACATGAATTACCCGAGTCTCAAAAGCTTGATATCTTCTTGGACAATCTTGTCCCAGATTTTGGATACCAAGTACGATTGTAAGGTCCCCTCACTTTTATCAATATGATTAGGTGGGCTATGAGGATAGAAGCGTTTATGGTCAAGAAGGGATAATTGACTTTGAACAAAGACAACAAGCAATGACCTTCTCCCTCAAACATGGATAAGGATAAGATTGTCAATAGAAACATAGATGTTATGGATGACAGGGTTGTTGACAATGTGATGCCAAAACCCTCAAATTATGTCTTTAATCTTAGCTCTAGCATACAAATGATCAAAGCCACTGAGAAGGCTATGATAGAAACTCGACCACCTTCAAGATTCACTAGAAACAAACCTGGGATTTCTCAACCTGAGCATGACTCCACTTCCTTGGGAAAACCTCTCAATGTGGTTTATAGGACTTTGGTACAAAACCATAACAGGAATTCAGATCATCAGGAATTTAAAGACTCCTTTCCTCCTCATGGGAAAAGTGAATTATCCAAGTCTAAAGGTACCAACAATGTGGTCAACTATACGTATGATACTAGCGACATTGTCACCAATGAGATTAAACCTATTGATGTTGAATATTGTGACATGATCATTGCTCCAGGGAGCAAGGATACTCCTAAACCCAAAACTCCCTTTATCTTGCGAGGCCCTGCACCTCCCTCTTATAACTCCACATAGTCTCCATCTTGTGTGAATGCTATCACTTGATCTCATGCTAAAGGTCCCGAACCTTTGACATCCAGACCAAAAATATCTATGGATAAAACCCTCGCTAAGGTAAACATCTGCAAAGATCTCAATCTCGACTAGTTTCAATCTATGGTGGGTCACTTGACTTCACCTCATTATTTATCCTTCTCTGAAGAAGATGATCACTTGCTGAGCCACCCACATAATTCTCTCCTATACACTAAATTTATGATAGGCCCCAAGAGTATCCCTCGCATCCTCATTGACAATAGTGCTAGCCAAAATACTTGCTCTTCTAAGATGCTTATCCAAATGATAGACATCTTTTTTTCCCGCCAATAGAGAGTCCACTGAGTTCTATGATGCTAAGCTAAAAGAAATAGAAAAGACCTTGAAGATCAAAGATATTGGCATGGGGGAATATCAGTTTGAGTCCATGTTGACGTTGACAACTCTCCCTCCATCTCCACGTTCCTGTGAGGAACCTTCTGAAGACAAATTTGGTATTAGCTATCAGAGCTATGAGCTTGACCAACCTAGTTGCAGCTTACACTCACATGAAGAAACACAGATTCAGCCTATGACATATGAAAGACCTTTGAATGATCAAAATTCTAATTTAGACTACCAAAAAGAGTCTTATCTACCTTCTCAAGTGCTTCAAGAACATGATCTTGGTCCTCACCAGGAGGATTTTATACACTCTACTGAATAGATTTCTACTACTACAACTACTACTAAATATGTCATTGCCTCTAATGGCATGCATACTAATTGGGAGCAACTGTTGGATGCTTCCCTTATCTTGGGTATGCCTCAAGGTATGCCTATTCTAGATTGTTCCACGACTTCTGCTATTGAACAGACTCCTACTACTACCAACTCCAATGGCACACATACTAATTGGGAGCAACTGTTGGACACTTCCCTCCTCTTGGGTATGCCTCAAGGTATGCCTATTCCAGATTACTTTGCTACTTCTACTATTGAACAAGATCCTACTGTTAAAGAAACACTTCCTATATTAGATGACAACAATGAAGAAAGTCTTCCTTCGACTATGTCTCTAGCTGAATGGGACTCTATATCAGATGCTACTATGGAAATACCATTTGATGCTATGCACCTATATGCTAGTCTTAACAACTCAAAAAGAGGAGAAAGTTATGATCCTCCAGATCAAGCTATTGATGATGATCCTTTCCACCCTCCTATGGAGATCATTCCTATGGCTCCTAGGCCATCTACTCCAAGCTACACTCCTACTGCTCCTGTAAATCAGGGGTGTGTAAGACCCCATTCTATTACAACTTCATGGAATATTGGTAGATCTAGAATTGAAATGGTTCCTATTCGTGCACTCTTACCACCTGAAAGGGGACCTAACTCTTGGAATAGACCATCTTGGTTAGGCTCACATAATATTCCTCCAAACCTATCTGACTCTTCTAAGATGACTCACAATTGACAATGCTCTATGGAAGATTACTTTCTTGATCTAACTGATGCATTCATGAATGATGAGGATGATACTAATATATTTTCACTTGAGCCCATCACATCAACTTCTCTTCCCTCTTCATCTCCAAGAAAAGTGGTCCATCCACTTCCATTTCCACCTCTCCACCTGAACCATTCATATAAGCCTCTTTCATCCACCATTCCTGAGTCTTTTGGAAGTAACTTGGATGTGCAACATAAAAATAAAAATAATGAGAATCCACTTATATCTCAAGGTCACCATGTCCCATCTAATCGACATGTGACTACGAAGAAAGGAAAGAAATGGAGGTGTTCAAAAGACCGCAAAGGTCCTCAAAAAGAAGAAGACAAACAAAATCCAAAAAATAAAATAAAAAATGGATCTTGAAATCCATTCTATAGGCATTGTCATCAAAAGCACCTCAAAGTAAAGAAGAAAAAATTCAAAATCTATGTGGATTCCAAAGAAAGGAAAAATCAAAGTTGTCATTCGAGCTTCCAAAATTCTCATACTTCCTTCCATTCCATCACCCTTGCCTCATACTTTACCCTCTTCACTCCATCTTGCCTTGTCCCAAAGTTCATATCAACATCTCCTCATTGCTAATGACATGACTAAGAGAAATCTACAACGTACTCTCCCTAAGCATTTAGAGCATGGGAAATCTGATAAAGAGTTAAGGTGTGTCCATGAGAATATTTGTGGGTCTCACTTAAGTGATCTTTCCTTGACTATGGATCTCTTGACAGTTGGACACTACTAGTTGGCTCTCCTATTACTGCTACAACATCTAGTTTTGATTCTGCTGACTACTACTACAAGTGACTGTGTTTCTAGAGATCACCACTAAAGGAGAGAAACTCAAAGAGCCAATCAATGCTCTTCATCTGAAGAAGTTCTATAGTTGACATTCTCTATGTGCTCATGTATATACTTATTGGTCCTAAAAAAATTCTAAAAATGGTATATTGCAAAAATCCTAAAAATTGCAAAATGTCCTGAAAAAAATGATCATCTTAGTGAAAACTTGGTAAACAGGCACTTTGATGTATCTATTATCTTGGTGAAAATCTGGTAAACATGCACCTTGATAATAATAAAAAAAATGGAAAATTGAAAAAAAATACAAAAAAAAATGAAAAGATCAAAAATACAAAAAAATGAAATATTCAAAAATTAAAAAAAAAGAGAAAAGTACAAAAAAATTGAAAAAGAAGAAAATGTGCCATTGATGAAAACCTAGTAAACAGGTGTCATGGTAGCAAAAATAGAATCTCTCCCAAGATGGTGAAAACCTGGTAAACAGGAACCTCTTTTTTCCTGAAGCTACATCTCCTCTCAGCGTCGCTTAGCTTTTAGTTTCCTGCTTTAGTTTTTTTCTTTCTTTTAGCTCATTTCCTGCTTTAGTTTGCCAACTCATGCTCTTGCCTTTAGTGGTCTTCGAGATTTCCCTTGACTCTTCATGGATTGGAACTAGTCATACTTGGGGGCATCTCCCTAGTCTAGGGGGCATTGTCCTATCTCTTTCGAAAGATTCATTTGTGCATCAGTCACCAGCATTTCGCGTTGTGTTTGCCTGCTGATGCCTAGCTACTTTTGAGATCTCTCCTTAAGGATCTCTCATGTATCAGTCGCCAATGGTTCTCACTGTGCCTGCCTACTAATACCTAGCTCTCATTCGACCTCTCTTTTCAGGATCTCCTTCTTATATTAGTCACCAGTGGTCCTCACTGTGTCTGCCTACTGATGTTTCATTCATGTTTCATTCTCTCTTTTGAGAATCTTCCTTGTATCGGTCACCAGTCGTTCTCACTGTGTTCGCCTACTGATACTTGGTTTGCACTTTGATATCTTCTTGAGACTTTGTCTCTCATGATGATCACTAGTGGTTTTCCACTATGTCTACCTATTGTCGCTATCCCGTTGAGACTTTGAATGTTGTTCACTTCTGATTCAACTTCAATCCGCTTGAACACAAATGTAAACTGAAACTAAAACTCTTTGTGTGTTCTTGTGCAGTGTACTAAGATTCTCTCTTTCTTTTTTTTTTTCTTTATCATTTCCCCTTGAGTGAATCTAAGATGTCTTTCTTGACTAAGAAATGCAAAGACTGGGGGCATGATCTTTTCTTTGTTTTCTGCTTGCTGGTTTAGTTCCAATGATTCAAGAAATCTACATAAGAGGGGTGTCCATCTATAAGAGCCTTCATCTCATATTGGATGGCCATGCGTACCTCAACTCCTTTTATATGGACACCTTAGTGAGGTTGGTTCTTCTCCTTGTTTGTTTTGAGTGACTTTTTTTGCTACATTTGGAATTGCTAACGCTCATCTTGCTAAGTGAACGTAGGGGTCACTGCAAGCACTTTTTGGAAAAAGAAAGATCTCTCACATGTTTGGTGTGTTTGTTCACAAGAGACATTAGGTCAATCTAGCAAATGTTCTTTGATGCTTATGTTAACTTGCTAAATTAAAAGGAATAGGTGTTCAGGTCATTCTAGCTTCTTGTGCCTTAATGCTTACACCTCATTCCGACAAATTTAAGACTTATGTCATATTCATATTCTCATGTTGGGGAGAATTGTATGGCATCTTTCGATTTTCTTGTGCTTAAATGAACTCAATGATGGTAAATATGATGAGTCCAACAGCTGAGTCCAGAGGATTGTATTTGTTCATCCTAGGCCTGCATTTAGACTTGCATCTTTCATTCTAGGCTTGCATTTGGAGTGCTTTCTTGTTGCTCTCTTGATTGCTTTCTTCTAGATTTGCTCATCAAAGGTTCTCATCTTTTGTCCCAGTCTCATCTTGGTTGCATCCTTTTTCAGGATCAAAATCAAAATCTGACATCTCTAAGTGGCTCAAAATCATGTTTTAAATATTGGACTCCTTCTGGATCGGATGCTTGTGCAGTCAGCCTTCTGGTGTCATCTTCCTACCAGATCCTCATCTTTGCATCATGTTCTCAAATCTTTGCTTCTTTTCATCAAGTCAACCCTAGTCAAAATTTGGTCAACCATGGTCAACTATGGTCAAACTTGGTCAAGAAGACCTCTGCTTTGCTCCAATTCGCTTCTGCAGCTTCGTGAATCTAGTCTAATTGCTTTTGCTCTGCAATCTCTTTTTGTTTATCATCCTTCTAACATGTCATCTTTTGATTTCGCTCCCGAGTGGGCAGGATGATTACATCATTTGAATCTTGTCTAATCTATTCTTGAATCAATCTAATTTGAATCATTAGTCCTCATTGCTAGGGGCATCTTCACACCTCGCATCTTGTCATCTAGAAATCTATCTCTTAGGTATTTGAGCAATCTAACTCAGATCCTTGAGGATCACTCTTCATTCTGGAGATGGTTCTTGAAATATTTTGGGTATTGGGGCAATCTAACCCTGATTCCTAGGAGTCAATCTTCATTCTGGAGATGACTCTCAAAATCTCTTTTAGACCATTATCTGGGCAATCTAACCTGGGTCTCAAAGGGCTGAGCTTCGTATTGGGGCAATCTAACCCTAATTCTAGAGACAGTCCTAATCTGCATCTAAATCTCACTCTGGGGCATTGGGGCAATCTAATCCTGATTCTTGTCTCTCTCAAGAACCATTGTCTTTGCAATCTAACTTAGACTTCAAAAAATTCATGCTTTGATCTACTTTCATCTGTCCCTTCAGACTATTCTTTAAATCAATGCGCTGCTCACACATCAATTCAAAGAGGGGAAAATGTAATACCCCAAAATTGGCACCTATTTAATTTCATCAATTTTGGTGCATTATCTCAATTTTACATCACCAAAGTCCTAGTTCCCTAGGCAATTTTCTCTCTCCTACCTGACTTAATTTAACTTGATGTCAATTGCAAAGACCATAAATTGCAATAATCAAATATTAATATTAATTCCTAAAGTCCTTGACTTTAATTAGCTAAATTACCTCTATGATAATTTAATTTAGTTCTAAAGTCCTAAGCAGTTTGAATTAAATTAAAATCTACCCCTTTGGCTAATTACCCTTAAAAAGGAATTAATAAATATTTAGTTAATTGAATGGACACCTCTTTATTTGAATTTAATAATTCAAATTACTCCAAAGGTCACTCCCCACATGTGGCAAATTTCATTCTTTTAATTAAATAATTCATACCTTTTTGTCTCAAAGGGGAATGAAGAGTCAGGAGTTTCAAATCAAGAAACTCTTCATTCCTCTCTGAGCTTCTCTATTTAATGAACCTCTTTTTCTCATTCAAGAGGGAACAATTTTTTAGAGCATCTACACTATAGGCATTTTTTAGTCTCATTTGATTCATTGTTTTCAAATCTTTTTATTGCATTTATTAAATTAATATCTCATTATTAGTATAATCTTTACATCACATTTTAGACTAAATTTGCTTATTTGTTCTTAGTTTAATATCATATTTATTTCAAGTTCTTAGATTAAGTTGCATCTCATCTTTATTTTCAAGCTCTTAGATTAATTGCATCCTCATTCTTAGATTAAATTGCACTTCATCTTAGATTAATTTCATCTTGCTCATCTTTATTGCTTCTTGGAAATCCTCCATTGTTGAATTGATCTCCCAGCTATTGGCTCTCATTCTGAGAGTATTCAAACATCTCATTCACATAAGAGGCAACAGGTCACCTCACCATGGAATTTGGATTGAGTTCTTCATACTCTCTCCCGAATTCTATCAAGTGAATAATGACCATATTGTGTTGTGCCTAATTTAGAGGTCACATTCAGTCACAAACAATATTGTGTATCTAATTCAGAAGGTTGTAGCCTTCATCATTCGAGCAGTGAGCTCTAGGACAGTGAGTCCACTCACCTAACAGGGATCATTGTAAAAGAATCCTAATAGGATCTGACCCTTAACAAGGTCTACTATACTAAAAGCATTGTAAAGCTACTCCTAATAGGGTAAAGGATCAAGGATTACAAAACACTAGTGCAGATTATTAGTGGGTATCAAGTCTCACCGGGGTTTTTAACTATTTGGGTTTCCTCATAACCATATTAGTGTCATGTGTTGATTTCATGTTTCATGTTTATATGAATGTTTAATTCATTACTTAAGGATTTATAATTCAATATTCAGATTAAAGTAAAAAGTTAAAATATAGTGAACACTAATTCACCCCCCCCCTCTCAGTGTTCCCATTCCTAACAATTGGTATCAAAGCTCTGGTCCTCAGCAAAGAAGTTTAACCACTTAAGGAGATCATGGACAAAGTAGATATGAAACATTTGAAGAAGAATCTTGAAGTAGCTCTTGAAGCCCTAGACAATTTAGAAAGAGAAATTGAAGAACTTGTTAGCACTTGCAATAAAATTCATGGCTATGTAAGTTTTCCTTGGCCTCTGCAATGGTTTTCTTTGTCTCTGGCCCTAAAAGCCTGGTTCAATTTTCAAATTTCTAGCTGTTAAGTGAAAAAACCCTAGTTTTCCCTGGCCTTATTATATCCCTGCGTTACCTTTTTCGGGCCACTTAAGTTCTTAAAAACCCATGTGCTTTAATATTTCCCTAAGTCTAACTACTTGGCACTTTAATTTTTCCTAAGTTCTGCCTTTCATTTTGTGTGGTTTTCATTGTTTCACAAGGCTTCCTCTTGTTAGAGTTTTTGACATGTGGTATAGTGACAGGGTGCCATCTGTGCCAGTGGGCCTAGCATTTCAGCCTCTTTCGATCCTACGATGGGTGCATGATCTCATAGAATATTCTTCCCCCATGAGATCATGCGCCAGCCATCCAATCAGCCAGTAGTATGATGTTCCTCAGTGCGTCTAGTGCTAGGTCACACCACTATATTCATTTCTTATTGGTCGACATGGATAGTGAGGTGGAAGTATGTCAGATGGACCTGTATGCAATAAAAGTGGTTTGTCCACCTGCCAGATTTTGTGATGTGGTGTTTCCTTATTGGTTAGCGGGTTTGATGATTTGGAAAGTGTCAGTGGGAGCTAGTTGCTAGCGTGTCCTTGAGGGTCCTGACATCCACAGAAGATCTACGGTTGGCATAAGTTCTCATGGGTTTTGTTAGAGCTATGAGATCTTATGCCAACCATTGATTTTACCTTTTTCTCAGGTGGCAAGGGGAGGGGTGGGTCCTCTGATAGTTAGTGTTGATGTGCTCATTTTTCATTGGTTGTTGACTGCTAGTGTGGCTGAGGAATTTTCAAAGGGTTCATGAATAATATGGGGATTAATGTGGACCACCTGATTTGCCGCGAAGGTACTAGGATCGATGATCATGTTTAAAATTTGGCTGGTTAACCGTTGCTTTTTGAAATTCAAATTTTTAGAGGGTTTTCCAGTGATAGAAGGACTAGTTTTTATTGCTTGGTGGCTGGATTTGGTGGAACTGGTGGCGCCTATTGCTGTAGAGTGGTCCAGAGAGTCCTAGGATTGTTTTCATAAGGTTTGTACATTGAAAAGGTGGGTTTGTATTGTGATGGAGTTGCTCAAGGTGTGTTGTAGGTGGATAATCTGCCTATTTAACATGGTAAAATTCATGAATTTATGATCTTCAATACGCAAGTCAGAGGAATTAACATAAGTGGAGATCATTGTGGATCTATTTGGTATAGGTTTCTTGGTTTTCCCTCCAATGAATTTAATTGTGATTGATTTTTTGGTTGGTTTGGTGGTTGAAACCCATACCCTAATCATCTATAGCTTGTTGCATCCTATTTTGGGATCCCAAGATGATTAGTGGTCATTGGTAGAGGATGCTAGAGATTGGTTTAAGAGACTCCCTGACAGATGTATTGGTACATGGGATTCTTTTGAGAGATGTTTCAAAGAATAGTATGGTGACAGGCCTAATGCTAGTTTCATGTTGAATGAGTTCAACACTATAAGGAAAAATTAGAATGAGTTTGTAGCTGAATTCAATATGAGATTTCAGAAGGGTATGCATAAGTTGTTTCAAGTCATGTGGTTAGATGACAATGTTTGTTTGACCACATACTTCAATGCCTTTGATGGAAAAATGGGATATTTTTTGAGGGACAAAGAACCAAGAACTCTTAGAGATGCTTTTAGGATTGCTATCAATATTGAAAACAATATGAAAATATCAAGAAAACTGGGTGGAAAGAGAGATGATCCAAAGTTATTTGGAGATTAAAAATACAAAAGGGATAATGAGAGAAATGTTGGAAGTAAGAAACAAGAGGAAGATAAATTGGATAAGGTGTTGAATGCATTGAAGGATTTAAGAGCAGCTGCTAATAGAATTAATAATGCTCCTACCAATGAAAAACCTCAATTCAACAACAATTTCAATAGGCAGAATAGATTGCAGAATTATCCCTACAACACCCAATGGAAGGATGGAAAACCTATTGTCCCTGTTGCAAGAGGAAGTAATCATAAAGTTGTCACTGATCCTTTACAAAGATCCTTTGTAAATGTTATAGAGGATACACCATGGTGTATAGCATGTCAGTCCCCTCATTCTATAGAGCATTGTGTGGTTGCACAGTCCATGTTAGCATATCAAGATGATAACAATGAGGAGTTAGATCAAGAAGAAAATCATGATGACATTGGATGCAACATGGACACTTCATATTTAGGATATGAGGATGATTTTGATATTGATAAAGAAGTAGATGTGTGTTTGAAAAGACACAATAGGTCACTTTTCCATCAGGAGGTTTTCTCTGATAATGATGACATTGATGAAAAGACATGTAACATGAATTCCTCCTAAGAAACAGTAAATTTGAGAAGACCTTCAAAGGAAGAAATGGATAGAATTACTAAAGAAATGATTGCCCAAGTGCAAACTAGAGGCATGGTGGCAAGGGATACAAATGGGAAAGCTACAGGAATGTTTATAAAAAACAACAACTCTGGGGAATTCAGTGGAAATAGACCAAAGGATGATCATATGGCAAGGTTCAAAAATGTAAAAGGTAAGAAGTGGGAACCTAAAGGGGTTGGAGTTGAAAAAATTTCTAATGAAATAGAAAAGCCTGTTGGAAAAATGGCTAGAGCTGAAAAGGTAAAGGTCACAGCTACAAATAACATATCAGATAAACAAAAAGATAATAAAGCAATGCAGATTGAGATTCCTCCCTCTGCTCCTCTTGATATGCTGGCTATGTTATCTCAAATAACTATCAAGGTTCCATTGTCAAAATTGTTGAGGATCCCTAAACATAAGGATAGGACTATTGCATGGGTAGATAATGTTCATAATAATGATATTGCATGCAATGAACCTTAGGATAAAGTTTTGAAAGAGGTGGAGGTCTAAGGATTGGTATCTCACATACCACCTATTTACTTGGATAATTCTGTCAATGCTAGGCTTGAGAATATAGATCCAGTCTTCTTGAGTATCCTTGTGAATGGAATGAAGTTAGGAAATTGTATGATTGATTCTGGTGCTTCCAATACTATTATGCCTTTCAAGATCATGGAAAAGTTAGGTCTCAAAGTTGATACAGATCAAGGTAGATGTTGTGCAATGGATCAGAGGGAAGTACCAGTCATTGGGACTATAAATGCAATGCCATACAGATTGGCAGCCTATCCAGAGAAAGAATTGACCATGAGTGTCTTGGTGGTGGATATTCCACCCAATTATGGTATGCTATTATCTAGGAAATGGAGTGCTTCCATGGGTGGATGTTTGCAGTGTGATCTCTCTTCTGCAACTTTCAAGATTGATGATCAATTTGTTAAAATTGAAAGAGAACCAAGGGTAACTTATATGATTGAAAAGGATATTGATAATGAGGTTACCTTCTTTATAGATACTGATGTCAATGCTTTCAAAGCTGAGGTCACTATACTTGAAAAAGAGCCTATATTGCCATGTATTGCTAAAGAGATAGGTTCTATCTTTGTGAAGGGTGATTTGTGGGTGATGTACTTTGATGGTGCTAGCTACAAAGATGGAGCAGGAGTAGGATTTTACTCATCTCTCCTAATGGGGGCACCTACAAGTTTTCTTTCATATTGAACTTCTTTTGTACCAATAATATAGCAGAGTATGAAGCATTATTGATAGGATTGAGATTGGCACAAAAGCATGGAATTAAATGTATAAAAGTTATTTGGGATTCTGAATTAGTTGTGTCACAAATAAGGTTAGTATATGCTTCCAAGAACAAGAAGTTGAAGCATTATAGAAATGCTATTTGGGATTTGATTGAGTGTTTTGATGCCTTCAATATTGAGTGGAAGGATAGAAGTAATAACAAGATGGCTGATTTGTTGGCCAATATTGCAATCAATCCCAGTGATATTACTTTTGCTGGCCTCTCTAAAGTTGAAATTTAGACTAGGCCTAGTATACCAGATAATATTGAGAATTGGCAAGTTTTTGAAGATGACCAGGATATATTGAGATTTTTTAATTGTGAAGATCAGTATCATGGTCAGGAGTTAGATTGTTTAGCCTTGGTTGAGATTACAGAAGGAAGGGAGGTTGTCCTTGGTAATGAGGTCATCCAACTTAAAACTAACAAGGTTCCTAAGGGACTTGTTGATCTAGAAACTGTGTTTGATAATCAGGACAGAGTTCAAATAGGCACCAAAAAGGAGGATCATATAAATTTGGAAGAAATAAATCTTGGAACACAAGAAGCACCTAAGAAGGTCTACATTGGTAGAGAGATGTCTCACAACGTAAGGAAGTCATTGGTGAATTACTAAGAAAATTCAGGCATGTTTTTGCATGGTCATATGATGACCTAAAGGTTTATAGAGAGGACTTATTCCAGCATGTTATTCCTTTGAAAGAAGATGCCAAACCCTTTAGGCAAAAACAAAGGCCTATAAATCCTACTTTGGCACCTAAGATGCAAGAAGAATTAATGAAGCTAAGAGATGCTAGAACTATCAAGCCCATTAGGCATTCTTCTTGGGTTTCAAATTTGGTTCCTATCAGGAAGAAGAATGGTGACATCAGACTTTGTGTGTGTAGTACCCCGCCCCTAGTCCAATTTTATAAATGTTAGGGAATCATTAAAACTTATGACTTTACTGACCCCATACTTGCATGTGTATGGTTGATGTGTTTGTTTTACATTTATGTTTGACGTGCTTGATGTGGTTGAGGGACGGAGTCATAGTTACTTGCTTGTGAGATCCACACAATCGATCAATCCCCACCATTGTCTGTTATATCTATATATATGTACATGCTTGTCTTTTATGCAAATTTGCAGGTATCGGGCATCGACTTCCTTGAATTGACAGGATGAGCGTGCCCTATCGCTAATCTCAATGGTAAAAGAGGGGAGATAATATTCAATTCCAAACCCTAACCTAAGCCAAATATTGTCCTAAAGTAGGGGATAAGATTCTGTGTTTCCACCTTTCTCAACTTGTCCAATTGGCAAGAGTTTATACCTAAGTCTTGAGCATGAATGTGGGTTCTTAGGTCTTTTTGATTCTTTGATTTGTGGCATTTGGGTGTTTTCTATTTTTAGATCATTCTATTTTTAGCTATGGCATAGTATTTTAAATGGTAATTCAATAAATGTATGTATTTAGTTTATTTATTATTTATATTATATATTTGATGCATAAATTAATTAGAAATTAATTATATGCTAATTTGAGTGTAGTTGAATTATTTAATTAATGTGAATTAATTAAATATCCTCACTTTTGATTTATTTAAAATCATGAATTAACCTTTGCTTAATTAAAATATATGTATTAAATTGAAAGTTATTTTGGCATGTGTTATTTATGTTAACTAAATTTTTTAATTATTAATTAATTTAATGCATTATGTTGCACATTCATAATTGCATAAAATTGAATTAGTAATTCAAGTTGAAGTTTCGTTATGTGTTTTCAACTCAAGTCAAAGAGGAAGGGGGACTCCAATTCAACTGAGTCTTAACTATGAACTGAAGTTCATCTTCATGCAAAGCTCTTTTGGAGTTGACTTTGAATTCATGCATGAGAAACGAAGTTTCTTTAAATATTGGGGGTTTTGGCCATTATTCGAATACACAGGTTTTGGAGGAGGAATTTTGGAGACAAATTTTCTTCGTTCTGGACATCATCGAATTTCTATAATTTTGATTTGAGGTAGGTTTTGATTTTATCATGGTTATTTTGTTTCGGATCTTTGTAGGAAATTGTAGAAAGTGTCTTCCTCGTGCTTGCTGGTATTGATTGTTTGAGTAGCATAGCGTTGTGGTTATCAGTTGCATGTTATTTAGAAAAGATATTTTCAATTGCATGTTATTTAAGGAAGATATATTCAGTAGCATGTTATTTATGAAAGATATATTCAGTTGCATGTTATTTATGAAAGATATTTTTAGTTGCATGTTATTTAATGAAGATATATTTAGTTGCATGTTATTTAATGAAGATATATTCAATTACATATTATTTATGAAAGATATATTCAGTTGCATGTTATTTATGATAGATATATTCAGTTGCATGTTATTTATGAAAGATATTTTTAGTTGCATGTTATTTAATGAAGATATATTTAGTTTCATGTCATTTATGAAAGATATTTTCAGTTGCATGTTATTTATGAAAGATATATTTAGTTTCATGTTATTTAGAAAAGATATTTTCAGTTGCATGTTATTTAGGGAAGATATATTCAGTTGCATGTTATTTAATGAAGATATATTAAGTTGCAGGTTATTTATGAAAGATATATTTAGTTGCATGTTATTTATGAAAGATATATTCAATTGCATGTTATTTAGAAAAGATATTTTCAGTTACATGTTATTTAATGAAGATATATTTAGTTGCATGTTATTTAATTAAGATATATTTAGTTGCATGTTATTTATGAAAGATATATTCAGTTGCATGTTATTTAGGAAAGATATATTTAGTGCATGTTATTTAAGGAAGATATATTCAGTTGCATGTTCAATTGCATGTAGTGGTTTCTATTTTTAGAAAATTCTATTTTTCGAAATAAATAAAATTCGTACATGAGAATTCTTTTAGAATAAGAAAAATAAGAAGAAGAATAATGTTATATAATTAAATATTATTTTTATGAGATTTTCATAATGATGTGTTTATTATTGGAGTGTTTGGTTTCTTTTCATGATTTCTGGTATGGGTAGCATTAATTTATCTTTTAGGAGATGTAATCCCAAAGGTGGGGTTTTAGATGTTTAATCTATCTTGTTTGGTTGTTGTGCATATTCCGTTGTGTCGGTGAACTTGTTTTATTATGTATCTGGTTTTACATGTTTATGGTGTTGCATGTGGAATCTAGTTGTTGAGATTCATGAGTTGTGATAACTTAGAGTTCTTAATGTTCATGTGAAACCTTAGAGTAGATCATCTAAGTTTATATCAGGAAGTGGCTTGTGAACTGGTGCCAGAGCCCAGAAGTGGCTACCAAGAGATCCCATTACAAGTAGTTTAATAAGTGATAATTAATAAACATTGGGAATATAAAATGAACCTAATAAGATATTGTGTGCCTCACCCATGCTTGAGTTCCTAATTTAGTTTGACTAGGATGGGAGTTGAGATGATGCTTGCTGCCTATATAGATTGGATATGGCATAGGTAGTACATTGTCTACACGAGAGGTTACTATAAACACATAGAGTCACTAGGGTGCCAGGGTCTGAAGGGACTACCAGGATAACCTTAGAGTTGACTTATGTGATGACACTTCTTGTATGTATCTTAGGTTTCCTATGTGTTTTGTTTGCCTCTGGTAGAGTATGTTATACCTTGTTGTACTTTTTGGTATCCTTGAGTTAGAATTTTTTAGGACCTCTTCCATGGTTGTTGTTTGTTATCCAAGTGGGTTCTGATGTTATCTTCTCAGTGCGGTGGGAGTGGACCATTTAAGTTCACAAGGTTGGGTGGTAGAGGCTCTTTTACCATTTGAGATTCGGACGTTCGTGCAACAAGGCTGGATGATCCATGTGGCAGTTGTTCTTTCTTGTTCTTCCTTATTCATGTGATCTTGTATCATTGTTTCAGATATTCAGAGTTATCATGTTGTATCTCTTTTCAGTTATTGTATTCACATACCTTGCGACATGTGTAGTGGATGCTTATTATTATGGTCACCTTAAGGTACCAATTGTATTTATGTAATCATGCATAGGATGTTGTATTTATCTTTCACATGTAATCTTGGGATTCATATCTTTATCTTATATTAATTAATTATCTCTTTCATAATCTACATCAAGGAACCCTTGAGAGTTGTAACCTATGTTAGTTGTTTATTGTTATGCTTTGCTTCCGCTTTGTAAACTTTGATGTTATTGATTGTTAACTTAAAAAAAAAATTATTCTACAATCTTAGTCACTTGTTTAGGTTAAGTTCTTCTGGGTTCCCTGGCAGGGCATTACAATTGGTATCAGAGCACCGGGTTCTACACTAGGAACTCTGGGAAGTTGTGTGCCTATTAGATGTCTAGGCTGTTAAAATTGAAACCAAACATAGACATATAACCTTTTTTTATTTTGAAAACCATTAAACTACATCTAAACATTTATGTTTTTCTTTCTCTTTAATGTATTTGAGATATCACTGGCCTAGTGATTGTCATAGGTGTTTGACTATTTAATGTGTATGGTTACCTTCTCTAATGCATCTAGGGTGAAATACCTTGGATGTCATGAAGTGATTATGCCCTTGAGTGTGGCTACTACTAGTCACCTTGTTATGTGCATTTGTTATGATTTATAATTCATTTTTGGTTGATTTATGAATTGTTTGTGATGTGTATGGGCTAGCATTGAAATTTTTAAAATTTCTTATGATTGGATTAGTCACCTAACTCTCTTTTCGTTATCTATTTTTGTGATGCTAGTCACACTTGATTTATTGTTGAAATTGAGATATCTTATGATTTAATGTTGGACTTATGTTTCCCCACTTGGATTTTGCCTTTGTGAGTTATTATGGTGGCTACTCCGAATGTTTGTTATTGTTAGCCTTGTTCTGTGATAAGTATTGTTTCTATCATGTTCATCATGAACCCCTAATAGTATGTATAAGGGAGGACATCGCAGAGATGGTGCTATATGTGATGTGCGATATTAGTATCATTGTGCATTCTTATGATTGCATAAGTGTTGCATGAACTAGACGGTTCTTCATGAACTTCTCAACTCATTATTTGTTATAGATATGAATGTGTTCTTTATGTGATTGATCCTAGATGTTTTCTATGATGATGTATGAATAAAAGTTTAGATTTGATTTTTGAATTGTTAATGAATTATTGATCAATATGATATTTTAAGTTGTTCCTAAACTAGATATTATAATGTTCTTAATGATTGTATATTATGTTCTTATGTTATGACTTGCTTTCAAAAGTCATGTTTTACCTTTAGTAAATGCTTCATGTTTGGGGGGAAATATATCCTCAACTGTTGTAGGCTTCCAGGAGTAAGCCTAATCCTAGGGGGGTAGATGTAGTACCCCGCCCCCAGTCCAATTTTATAAATGTTAGGGAATCATTAAAACTTATGATTTTACTGACCCCGTACTTGCATGTGTATGGTTGATGTGTTTGTTTTACATTTTTGTTTGACGTGCTTGATGTGGTTGAGGGACGGAGTCGTAGTTACTTGCTTGCGAGATCCACACGATCGACTGATCCCCATGATTGTCTGTTATATCTATATATATGTACATGCTTGTCTTTTATGCAAGTTCGTAGGTACTAGACATCGACTTCCCTAAATTGTCAGGATGAGCGTGCCCTATCGCTAATCTCAATGGTAAAAGAGGGGAGATAATATTCAGTTCCAAATCCTAACCTAAGCCAAATATTATCCTAAAGTAGGGGATAAGATTCTATGTTTCCACCTTTCTAAACTCGTCCAATTGGAAAGAGTTTATACCTAAGTCCTGAGCATGAATGTGGGTTCTTAGGTCTTTTTGATTCTTTGATTTTTGGCATTTGGGTGTTTTCTATTTTTAGATCATTCTATTTTTAGCTGTGGCATTGTATTTTAAATGGTAATTAAATAAATGTATTTATTTAGTTTAATTATTATTTATATTATATAATTGATGTATAAATTATTTAGAAATTAATTATATGCTAATTTGAGTGTAGTTGAATTATTTAATTAATGTGAATTAATTAAATACGCTCACTTTTTATTTATTTAAAATCATGAATTAACCTTTGTTTAATTAAAATATATTTATTAAATTGAAATTTATTTTGGCATGTGTTATTTATGTTATCTAAATGTTTTAATTATTAATTAATTTAATGCATTATGTTGCACATTCATAATTGCATGAAATTGAATTAGTAATTCAAGTTGAAGTTTGGTTATGTGTTTTCAACTCAAGTCAAAGAGGAAGGGGGACTCCAGTTCAACTGAGTCTGAACTGTGAGCTGAAGTTCATCTTCATGCAAAGCTCTTTTGGAGTTGAGTTCGAATTCATGCGTGAGAAAGAAAGTTTCTTTAAATATTGGGGGTTTTGGCCATTATTCGATTACACAGGTTTTGGAGGAGGAATTTTGGAGACAGATTTGGGAGAATTCTTTGAAAAGCTTAGATTCTATTTTCTTCATTCTGGACATCATCGAATCTGTATAATTTTGATTTGAGGTAGGTTTTGATTTTATCATGGTTATTCTATTTCGGATCTTTGTAGGAAATTGTAGAAAGTGTCTTCCTCATGCTTGTTGGTATTGATTGTTTGAGTAGCATAGCATTGTGGTTATCAGTTGCATGTTATTTAGAAAAGATATTTTTAGTTGCATGTTATTTAAGGAAGATATATTCAGTTGCATGTTATTTATGAAAGATATATTCAGTTGCATGTTCTTTATGAAAGATATGTTTAGTTGCATGTTATTTAATGAAGATATATTTAGTTCCATGTTATTTAATGAAGATATATTCAGTTGCATGTTATTTATGAAAGATATATTCAGTTGCATGTTATTTATGAAAGATATATTAAGTTGCATGTTATTTATATAAGATATTTTCAGTTGCATGTTATTTAATGAAGATATATTTAGTTGCATGTCATTTATGAAAGATATATTCAGTTGCATTTTATTTATGAAAGATATATTCAGTTGCATGTTATTTAGAAAAGATATTTTCAGTTGCATGTTATTTAATGAAGATATATTTAGTTGCATGTTATTTATGAAAGATATATTCAGTTGCATGTTATTTAGAAAAGATATTTCCAGTTGCATGTTATTTAAGGAAGATATATTCAGTTGCATGTTATTTAATGAAGATATATTAAGTTGCATGTTATTTATGAAAGATATATTCAGTTACATGTTATTTATGAAAGATATATTCAGTTGTATGTTATTTAGAAAAGATATTTTCAGTTACATGTTATTTAATGAAGATATATTTAGTTGCATGTTATTTAATGAAGATATATTTAGTTGCATGTTATTTAATGAAGATATATTTAGTTGCATGTTATTTATGAAAGATATATTCAGTTGCATGTTCAATTGCATGTAGTGGTTTCTATTTTTAGAAAAATCTATTTTTTAGAAAAATTTATTTTTAGAAAATTCTATTTTTAGAAATAAATAAAATTCGTACATGAGAATTCTTTTAGAATAAGAAAAATAAGAAGAAGAATAATGGTATATAATTAAATATTATTTTTATGACATTTTCATATTGATGTGTTTACTATTGGAGTGTTTGGTTTCTTTTCATGATTTCTGGTATGGGTAGCATTAATTTAGCTTTTAGGAGATGTAATCCCAGAGGTGGGGTTTTAGATGTTTAATCTATCTTGTTTGGTTGCCGTGCATATTTTGTTGTGTCAGTGAACTTGTTTTATTATGTATCTGGTTTTGCATGTTTATGATCTTGCATGTGGAATCTAGTTGTAGAGATTCATGAGTTGTGATAACTCAGAGTTCTTAATGTTCATGTGAAACCCTAGACTGGGTCATCTAAGTGTATATCAGGAAGTGGCTTGTGAATTGGTGCCGAAACCCAGAAGTGGCTACCAGGATATCCCATTACAAGTAGTTTAATAAGTGATAATTAATAAACATTGGGAATCTTAAATGAACCTAATAAGATATTATGTACCTCACCCATGCCTGAGTTCCTGATTGAGTTTGACTAGGATGGGAGTTGAGATGATGCTTGCCACCTATATGGACTAGATATGGCATAGGTAGTACCTTGTCTACACGAGAGGTTACTATAACCACATAGAGTCACTAGGGCTCTAGGGTCTAAAGGGACTACCAGGATAACCTTAGAGTTGACTTATGTGATGACACTTCTTGTATGCATCTTAGGTTTCCTATGTGTTTTGTTTCCCTCTAGTAGAGTATGTTATACCTTGTTGTAATTTTTGGTATCCTTGAGTTAGAAGCTTTCAGGACCTCTTCCATGGTTGTTGTTGTTTGTTATCCGAGTGAGTTTTGATGTTATCTCCTTAGCACAGTGGGAGTGGACCATTTAGGTTCACGAGGTTGGGTGGTAGTGGTTCTTTTACCATTTGAGATTCAGACGTTTGTGCACTGAGGCTGGATGATCAATGTGGCAGTTGTTCTTTCTTGTTCTTCCTTATTCATGTGATCTTGTATCATTGTTTCAGATATTCAAATTTATCATATTGTATCTCTTTTCAATTATTGTATTCACATACCCTGGGACATGTGCAGTGGATGCTTATTATTATGGTCACCTTAAGGTACCAATTGTATTTATGTAATCATGCATAGGATGTTGTATTTATCTTTTAGATGTAATCTTGGGATTCATATCTTTATCTTATATTAATTAATTAACTCTTTCATAATCTACATCAAGGAACCCTTGAGAGTTGTAACCTATGTTAGTTGTTTATTGTTATGCTTTGCTTCTGCTTCGTAAACTTTAATGTTATTGATTGTTAACTTCAAAAAAAAATTATTCTACAATCTTAGTCGCTTGTTTAGGTTAAGTTCTTCTGGGTTCCTTGGCGGGGCATTACAGTGCGGATTTCAAAAATTTGAACATCAGCTCATTAAAGGATAACTATTGCCTACCCAATATGGAGGCTATGTTGCAAAGAGTGACCGGATCTGAATTAATGTCTATGATGGATGTTTTCTCTAGTTATAATCAAGTAATTGTAAAAGAATCAGAACAATTTAAGATAGCTTTTACTACACCTTGGGGGACTTATGTTTATGTGAGAATGCCTTTTGGTCTCACAAATGCTGGTGCAACTTTTCAGAGGGCAATGGATGTTGCCTTTTCAGATTTTATAAATGATTTCCTTGTTGTTTATCAAGATGATTTAACTACTTATTCCAAGAAGGAAGAAGACCATTGTACTCATCTAGAAAAAATATTTGTGAGGGCTTTGGAATATGGCATTTCATTAAATCCAAGGAAATGTGCATTTGGTGTCACTAAGGGTAAGTTGCTTGGCCATTTCGTTGGAAAGCAAGGAATCAGAATTGATCCTGAGAGGGTGGCAACCATTGATAAGATCCCTAGACCAAAAAATGTTAAAGGAATTCAGTCTTTCTTTGGTCAGGTGAATTTCTTGAGAAGATTTGTTACAAACTTTGCTGAGGTTACCAGGCCAATATCCAAGATGTTGAAGAAAGGCTCTGAGATCGAATGGGAAGGTGAGCTTGATGAAGCTTTCAAGAATATCAAGTAGGCTATCAAGGATGCATCTATGCTTAAGGCACCTGATTACAATGTCCCAATGCATATCTTTTCCTTTGCATCTTTTCACACTATTGCTCCAATATTGTTGCAGAAGAAAAAGATATGCATTGTGATTTCCTTTGTGCCTAGTGCTACAGTAAAAGATATTTTTTCACAGCAGGAGGTGTCTGGAAGGAGATGTAGATGGATAAATAGAATTTAGGAGTTCAATATTGATATCCAAATTACCAAATTGGTCAGAGGACAAGGATTGGCAAAGCTGATGGCTCAATCCAATCTTGATGCAAATCAGATAAACCAAATGGAGATTGATTACACTTGTGATATGGATGATTGTATCTGGTATCAAGATGTTATATTTTACTTAAGGAACATGAAATGCCTAGCAGAAATGAATGATAATCAAAAGAGGACATTAAAATTATAGGCCATCAAGTATGTGATTGTGAAATGTAAATTGTATAGGAAAAATTTGGATTGCATACTTTTGAAATGTGTTGATGAAAATCAGGCTGACAAGTTGTTGAAAGAAATTCATGAGGGAGTTTGTGGGGGACATTATATGGGTAAAATTACTACTCAAAAAATCTTGAGAGTAGGATTTTGGTGGCCCACAATCTTCAAGGATGTAGAATAGTTGGTAAGGAGATGTGATGCTTGTCAAAGGTTCTCTAGTAAGCTTAAATTTTTAGGCAATATGCCCTTAAGGCCAGTTGAGGTGCAAGCTCCTTTCCAACAATGGGGAATGGATTTCATAGGTGAGATACGAAACAAGTCTAGTGGAGGGCATTCTTGGATCTTAGTTGCCATTGATTATTTCACTAAGTGGGTAGAGGCTATCCCCACAAGGAATTCAACTAGTAAGGTGGTGACTGATTTCTTATTGAATAATATTATCACTGGGTTTGGTTGTCCTGAAAGGATTGTCAGTGATAATGCAATGTGTTTTAGGTCTGCTGAATACAAAGATTTCTACAAAGGTCTAGGAATTCAGATGTCATACTCTTCACCCTATCATCTACAAGGGAATGGACAGGTAGAATCAACAAATAAGAGCTTGATAAAAATCCTCAAGATGATCCTTGATAAGAATAAAAGAGCATGGAGTTCAAAATTGCCATTAGCTGTATGGGCTGATAGGGTAACTGTGAAGAAGGCAATTGGTTGTGCACCATTTAACTTAGTGTATAGGCTACATGCAAGGATGCCTCAGAACAACTTATTGGAAATGTACAGGTTTGTTCATTTATATGATGATGATATAGAAGATGAAATGCAATTGATAATTGAAGACCTCATTAGGCTGGATGAAACTAGGAGAGAATCAGTTTCGAGAAATACCAAGTTGCAATTGGAGGTCAAGAATTTGTATGACAAAAGGACTGTTGACAAGAAGTTTGACCCTGGTGACTTGGTATTAATTTGGAATGCTATATTGGAGGATAAGGGGAAAAATGGAAAATTTGACCCAATCTAGCTAGGGCCATATCTAATTCATGAAAAATGGGGCCATGATTTGTATATTGTAAAGGAAATAAATGGTGACGTTCAAGAATTGCTAGTTCATGGACAATGTTTGAAGAAATACTTCAATTGAAGGTATCCTTCTTTCCATGAATAGTAGTTAGGTCTATTTTTGTTGTACATTCTATATAGTGGTGTGCCTGTTCCCTGTTTCTTTTGTCTTAGCTTGTAGGGTTTTGTCCTTTTCTCTCTGTTGTTCAAGGTTTTTGTCCAGTTGGTGGTCTGCTTCACCTAGTAATTTTGAATTCTTGCATAGGCATAGGCTGCCCATCATCCCTAGACATAGCCACTGTTAGCACCTGCAATAAAATTCATGGCTGTGTAAGTTTTCCTTGGCCTCTGTAATGGTTTTCTCTATCTCTCGCCCTAAAACCTTGGTTCAATTTTCAAATTTCTAGTCGTTAAGTGAAAAAACCCTAGTTTTCCCTAGCCTTGTTATATCCTTGCATTACCTTTTTCAGGCCACTTAAGTTCTTAAAAACCCATGTGCTTTAATATTTTCCTAAGTCTAACTTCTTGGTGCTTTAATTTTTCCTAATTTTCACCTTTCATTTTGTGTGGCTGTCATTGTTTCCCAAGGCTTCCTATTGTCAGAGTTTCTGACATGTGATATAGTGACAGGGCACCATCTATCCTAGCGGGCCCAGCATTTTAGCCTCTTCTGATCCTATGGTGGGCACATGATCTCATAAAATAGTCTTCCCCCATGAGAGCATGCACCAGCCATCTGATTGTCCAGCAGTATGATGTTCCTCAGTGGGTCCAGTGCCAAGTCATGCCACCATGTTAATTTCTTATTGGTCGGCGTGGATAGTGAGCTGGAAGTATGTCAAATGGACCTATATGCAATAACAGTGGTTTGTCTGCCTGCTAGATTTCATGATGTAAGATTTTCTTATTGGTAGATGGGTTTCATGACTTGGCAAGTGTCAATGGGACCCAGTTGCTAGCATGTCCTTGAGGGTCTTGACATCTACAAAAGATCTACGGTTGGCGTAAGTTCTCATGGATTTTGTCAGAGCTACGAATCTTATACCAACCATTGATTTTACCTTTTTCTTAGGCCACAAGGGGAGGGGTGGGTCCTCTGACAGTTAGCGCTGATGTGCTCACTTTTCATTGGTTGTTGAGTACTAGTGTGCCCAAGGAATTTTCAAAGGGTTCATGAATGATATGGGGATTAATGTGGACCCCCCGATTTACCGAGAAGGTACTAGGATCGATGGTCATGTTTTAAATCTGGCTAGTTAACCATTTCTTTTTTAAATTCAAATTTTTAGAGGGTTTTCCAGTGATAGAAGGATTGGTTTTTATTGCTTGGCGACTAGATTTGGTGGAACTGGTGGAGCCTGTTACTACAGAGTGGTCTAGCAATTCTAAGGATTGTTTGCATAAGGTTTGTACATTGAAAAGGTGGGTTTGTACTGTGATGGAGTTGCTCGAGGTGTGTTGCAGGTGGATAATCTTCCTATTTAACATGGTAAAATTCATGAATTTATGATCTTCAATACGCAAGTCAAAGGAATTAACATAAGTGGAGATCATTGTGGATTTGTTTGCTCTAGGTTCCTTGGTTTTCCCTCTAATGAATTTAATTGCGATTGATTTTCTGGTTGGTTTGGTGGTTGAAACCCATACCCTAATCATTTGTAGCTTGTTGCATCCTATTTTGGGATCCCAAGATGATTAGTGGTATATATGGTTGAATTTTTTCTTTTGGTAGTGTTTTTGATGTTTTATTGAAAATCAATAGAAAGACCAAACAAGGAGAGCCTATATTTTGGGTCTTGTTCCTAGCAGTTGTCATCTTAGTAATGTATTGATTCTAAAATTTTTAATGAGAATACACTTGAATTCCTGTCTCAAATTTATGATTGTCTTCTTGTCTTGATTTTGAATTCATATATGTTAAAGTCACAAAGTGAGTTAGCATATGGTAAACAAAGAGTATTGTGATATTATCTTGGAGTTCCTAACAAAGTTAGGATTAAAGTCTTTAGGGTGATTTTAGTAAGTCCATGGTTGGATAAGGATCTTGATGATTAGGTTTGGGAGTGAGAGGGATAATAGGCAAAGCACTTATCCTAGGTTTAAAGGTGTTTGAGTTAGGGTTCTCAGTTATTTTATGTTATTGGGTGACTCTTTACCCTAGGTTAAGGCACTGATCCATTCTCTGGAAGCAGTCCATCATCATCTACCATAAATACAAATCATAAAATCTTTAAATTAGTTAGTAAAGGGTATAAATGTATAATATTTAATGATTCCTTTCAAGAATTGAATAAAAGGTACACCCACCTATGCATCTAGGCTCAAAGTGTAGGAGGATCTCTTTGATCCTTGTTAATTGGCCCTTTTCCTTGCAAACTTTGGAGTGGTGATAGAGTCAGTGACATAAATTTGTCAATCATAGTGTAAACCTGCAAGTAGAAAGAAAAGACAACCAACTAAACTAAAGGAAAAAGTCAGTGATGCTCAATTACTTATCAAAAGACTAAGAAAAGATTTGAAAGGATGCTCTAATAGTGAACTTGAAGAAAAAGTCAAGAATTTGAGTGAAGAAAATGCATCCTTGTTAAGTCATCTTGAAGAATTAGATGACAAACTGATGAACAATCAAGATGTCTACAATGAAAAAGTCAAAGAGAACCTTCAACTGAATGAAGAACTAAAGGAAGCTAACTTAGAAATCTTGGAGCTAAATAATATCAAAGAGAGCTTGGAATCTGAATTGAAGAACTCAAAGGATCCTATTGAAAAATTACATACCAGTGCTGAGTTGGTATAATCATAGTTGTATGCAAGAAGAATCAAATGAGACACTAGCTACATTGGGTAAAATGAAGCACATAATCAGATTGATAGTATGCGAGCAAGAAAGGACTCACAAAAAAACTCTACTGATACTAAGAAGATTGAAGATCAAACCAAAGACAATAGTGATCCTCCTAATGAGCGCAAGCCTGTAGAATGCATCTTTTCTGCATGTAATAAGCATGGACACATTGCAAGGAACTGTACAGAGGTAAAAAATTTCAATGGTTACTATTATACATGTAATAGATTTGGTCATAGAGCAATAAATTACAAGACTAGTAAGAAGAACAGGATTCGACATGATCAAAGAAATTAGAATCAAACCAATGTAAGAAGTTCTCAGAATGTTACATGTCAGATATGTAACAATAATGGTCACTCAACTAGAACATGTAGAATAGTGACTCATGTCAATGCGCCTAGGAATAATAGACCTCCAGTGATTTTCCACACCTATAACAAGGATGGACATATCTCAAAGTTTTATAGATCAATAACGCAAGGTCAGGAAAGCCCTAAAAAGGCCAAAGAACTAGTTTTGGATCCTGAAGCATAAGTCAATTTTTTGAAGGCCTTAGAAGATGTGAGCTTGATTTGGTCAAAAGGAAAGGACAATGTTGTTGAGAATGTATTAGATGCATCCCAAGTGGATGCACCCTCTACATCTACATAAATAGCCCTCAGGGTCATAGGGGGATCTAATTTAGCTCTAAACTCCTATGTGGTTGGTATACTCATCCTCAAAGTATGCACCTTTGGACTTAAGCTATTAGAGTGTCTAGGAACCTATGAAGAGAAGACTAGAGAATTTGATGCTAAGCTGAATAGTTCTGCAACAAAAAGAAAGGTTGCAAAGGTCACATCAAAGATCCTAAGAATACATGGTGTATCACAAGTAGACCTTGATAAAGCAAGGGATGAAAAGATTTCCCTAGAATTGAAAAGCGCAATAGAAGAACAAGAAGATCCAAAGATGAAAAAGATAGAAATAGAAAAAGATGACAGTCAAAAGGATAAAGAAGACAATACTCCTTTTGTGCCCAAAGATACTCCTCCAAAGTATAAGCCTTTATTCAAGAGGAAGAAAGAAGCTATAACTAGTCATACATCCTTGCGAGCATTAAGGAGAAAGAAAATCACTCAAGCACCTCCTCGGGCAGGATTTAGACCTAGCCTTAAAGTTTTAAATGCAAGCATTGTTGATGAGGGAAGAATTGATCAAGTAGGAAAGTTCTATGAATCTTATAGTGAGATTGACAAATCAGAAATTCATAGTATGATTGTCAAACACATGATCAAGTTCAAGAAAATAGTTCTTGAGTTAAAAATAGAAATTCAAGATAAAGTATGGGATATATTAGAAAACCTAAATAGACAAGCTAATGAGGAATATCAAAGGATCAGAGAAAAAGTATTAGAAGATACTATGCCTGTATGTTCTAAAGAAGAAGTGGAACTAATATTGAATTTGGTGAAGCTACACATTAGAACAAAAATGAGAACTCTTCATATCATGAACAAGGACTATGAGTTGATAATCAAGGAAATAGAGAAAGCATTTGAGAAGGTGTTGTTAGAACAAAAGATCAAACCACCTACTATGCCCATCACTTATGCACCCATCAGGGAAGATAAAGTGGCAGAGCCCACTAATGTACCAATGACAGGTCCTCAGGACTCAATGCCCATAGCATAAACTCAAAAAAAAGAAGATCAGTCTATGCCCATGACAAAATCACCCAAAGACAACACAATTATCATAGACAATGTGGAAATAACCATGGTGGCTACTGATAAGGAGTTAGACAAGTTTGAGGAAGCATTTCTCAGCACCAAGGAAGCAAAAATCCTATGCAATAATATCCCTCCCACTTAGCAAGAAGAAGTAATCATAGAAGATATATCTGATGAGAAAAGAGAAGAAAAGAAAGAAAGAGTAGTGGTAGAAATGAAAGATGAATCTTCTATTGATTTGGTCAAGGTGAAGCAAGAGGTGATGGATAGAACTCCCATCACTCCCTCCTCAGCATTGTTGTCAATTTTCACACCTGACACTAGCAATTTGGACTCTTGGAAGGAAGAAGACCTGATTAAGTTCAACATCCTAGCTATGGAGAAGGCCAAGGAGAAGCAAGTAATGAGAAATCCTCTCCTAGTGGAATCAATAAATATTTTGAATAGTTTTCTGCCAGAGGATAAGAAGATGGTAAATGTACATTCAATTGATGATGTGAGCATAGTCATCTCTTAGTTCAAAGTCAATTTTTCAAGCCTAGAAGAATCTACGGCCATAGTAGCAGAGAAGAAGTACTTAAAGAAGAGACTCAATGAACTGATGACTAATTTTTCACTACACTTGAACTCTCTTAAGTCTGGTCAGGCATCACTGAAGGAATTTTTAGATCAAGGAAGGAAAGTCATTGCAGAATCCATGGATCAGGATAAGTTCACTAATGCCCATCTTAAGAAGATCAAAGATGCAGAGGCAATGATTAAGAAGGTGAAGATTTCAGTGCTAGACACATCCACTAATGTGAACATGTGTAACAATGTCTATTAAGGATAGTTGGATATAATTGAGAAGGCAGAAAAAGAAATGGAGAAGATAAGGTCTAGATGGACTCAATTGAGGAATGCTCTTGTGCCCTCTCTAGATATTCTCAGTCAAAACATAAAGGAGATTGATGTGACTATGATAACCTATGATCAAGTTCTGAGCATAGAATTGGAGAAGATGGAGAAGCTACAATATGTATTATGTACCCATCTACAGATAGTCAATTCTATGATAACCTTTTGGAAGAAGGAGATCCAGAAACTCAAGATTGCATATCTGGATGTTTTCCCTCAGTAAGTGTATGTACATGAATTTTTTGATGCTCCTTTTTCATTAATGTCAAAGGGGAAGTTGTATAGAATATGGAGTACATATATGTATAGGGAGATATAAGAGTTTGTATAAAATGTATAGAAGACAAAAAGTTTTGTGTAAAGGGACAGCTAGAGACTTGGCCATATTCCTTTGTTGCCATCAATGACAAAGGGGAATATTTTTGGTAAGTTGTCTATATAGAGATATATGACTAGATATAGTGTTGTTATTATGGAAACAAAGTCATATAGTAGTTTGGAGTCAGTGCACTAAGTGTAAAGATCAGAAATCAGTTAAGTGTTGAAGACTGGACAACATACAGAGCACTAGAGACTTAGAGCATTAGCACATGTGTGTATGGATGAATTATGGTATGTGCCCTAGAAGTTAAGGTTGTTAGACTATACTTATGCTTAGTCTAAAAGCACATAAGTAGAGATGCAAAGATGTGAAAGTTACAGTCAGTTAAAGTTACACAGCCAGTGTGTGCCAGCAAAGAACAAAGCATACAGCTGACAATGACTATTTTGGTTTTTGATTTTAAATTAATGTTGTAAAGGCTATGTTCCCATTGTATTTAGGTTTCCGACATATGTACATGTATAATTGTAAGCACACTTAAGACAATTATTTTGGAAGCATTATTAGTAATTAATTATAGGGCCAAACTAATTTTATATTTGGTATGAGCACATAAATATAAGGTGTTCCCATTGTATTCGGTATGGAAGTTGTAATAGAGTTGTGATAAGTAGAGTAGAGGTATGCAAAGTGAGCATAAGATGTATTAGAGTTTTGCTAGAGGTCAAAGCATCAACACACTAAAGGAACTGATCTGACAAGCAGTGTCACAGTGATAGTTCACCTGTAGATATAGTGTGTATCTGATTTAGAAGGTTGTAGCCTTCATCATTTGAGCAGTGAGCTCTATGATAGTGAGTCCACTCCCCTAATAGGGATCATTGTAAAAGACTCCTAGCAGGGTCCGTGATCAGGATTAAATTGGGAAAATACTGAAATCTAATTTTTCAAAATTTCATATGTTTTAGTAAATTGAAATTTTGAGGGTCTTCAGTGCATTTCTAGGCAATTAGGTTCAAGATTATTTGAATACCTTTCCAACACATCAAACAGTTTGTAATTCAGAGCCAGGATGAGAAAGTTATGCCTTCTCCAAGTAGACCTAAATTCTATATATAGTTTTTTGATAAATTTTGATAGTTTTAATATTTTAATTGTAATAAACATTATGATGACTCTTCATTTCAATTCCAAGGGATTTGTGTGACCATTGGGATCCACTTGAGTTGTATAAACTCCAATTTTGAATAGAATGGAGATGGTTTTTGGTTTGCAATCTTGTTGTTCTCAATTTTCATGTTGAATTCTACAATACTGCAGGTATCACACCAGGTATTATAATCTAGTTTTCATTAATCAAATCAGTCTGACCCTTAATAAGGTCTACTATACTAAAATAATTGTAAAGCTACTCCTAATAGGGTAAAGGATCTTCTAACAAGGATCACAAAACACTGGTGCAAATTATTAGTGGGTATCAAGTCCCACCAGGGTTTTTACCTATTTGGGTTTCCCCGTAACCATATTGGTGTCATGTGTTGATTTCATGTTTCATGTTTATATGAATGTTTAATTCAATACTTAAGCATTTATAATTTAGTATTCAAATTAAAGTAAAAAGTTAAAATATAGTGAAGACTGATTCACCCCCCCCTCTCAGTGTTCCCATTCCTAACACTAGCTTCTCAAATCATTGAATTAATTAGGACCCTTTGTTGACCCCAAAGATTACAGAGAAATGGAAATTTCAATACACTACAGCATGTAGTCATATCATGTTGGTTATAAATAAAATTCATCAGGCACCAGTTAAACTGGAATCTTTATGATAGGCATTTTACGTTTATGCATTCCACATTCACCATTCTGAATCTGAACCTTGAACTTGGGGTTTTTGCACCTATAATTTCAAACTTGAATTTGCACCAAAATTATGAACTTGAACCTTGAACTATGAACTTTGAGGTTCAAGCTCAAGCTCAAAAACTCTCTTCATTTCTTCTTTCATAAGATTTCAACTTACAAAGTGATTATCAGTAAAAAAAAATGGCATAACTCATAAGAAAATTGAGGTACATATTTTCATAAGACTCAATTTTAAAGTTTTGATGTTGGGTGCCAAAAGAAAGCTAATAGCGGTGCAAATAGTGTATAGTATTCTAGAGTACATGGGCTTGTATCTGTAAAGTATGATGTGTGTAAAATTTATTTCTAAGGTTGCATATCATTATCTGGTTATTTTGATGATTTATGGATAATTTGGTAGAGACTAGTTATAGTGCAGTGATAGAGGATTATGATAGATATGGACTATGACTTTTTAGTATAGTTTGGATGCAAGCATGGATTGTGGTATGTGAGCTTGAGGATTAAAAAAATACACGAGAGAAAATTCTACGAGATTCTTGGGTCACTAGGATCATGGTGATGTCAAATGTGGTGTGTGATCTTGCAAAGACCTATCTGGGGTCGCCCAAAGATGATAACATGTTCATAGGATTTATAGTATGGATTGTGGATCTTATCATGCATTGTATGACTTGTATTTTTTGAATACTTGTTTAATATACTATGTGTATCTTAGAAAGGGTCTATGTACTCATTTATGCATTGGGGAAGTCCTAAGAGGTTGACCTGATTTGTTGTTGTAACTTGTATAAAGGAAAGTTATTCTTTGAGTGTTGTAATGATGTTTTAATGGGTTGAAAACTTGTGGTTAAGAGGTGTGCTACATGTATAGAAAAGATCATTCATTGAGTACTTCATTGGAATTGTATAGGAAAGGTTAGTTTCTATAAGTCAATTCATTATTGTTATTCTATACTCTTATACATTTATTTGGACAATGGATCTAGAAGGTGGGTTTAACATTTAGAATGTTGATTTGACCTTAACTCTAGGCAATAAGCTTAAGCAGTGAGCCTACCTTTGTACTCAACTCCTAACAAGGTTGGAAAGACTCATAACAGGGTCTATCCTTTAACAAGGACATGTATTGGATGTAATAATCAGCTCCTAATGGGGCTAGATCTCCTAACAGGGACATAATATTTATAGTGCATTATTTATGGGTTCTATCCCCATCGGGGTTTCCCTTAACAAGGTTTTCCTTGACAAAAAATCCTTGTGTTATGGTATTCTGATTTGCTATTGTTCTTGTGATTATATTATTGTAACAAGTAGTAGTTGGTGTTGCACCAAAATATCGACATCTTAATGCCTGATACAACCCCTAGACTTATAGAAGATACAGGAGGTGGTTAATGATAACATGCAACTGATTGAATATCTTGATGGAATGAATGAACAAGTGAAAGAAAGTGATTAGAGATCACCAAGCTGCTAAAGTTATATGTAAGGAAATTAAATCACTCAATATATTGTCATTGATGTCAACTAGTTTTGATTGTACTTATCAGGATAGCTACAAACATTTGAAGAAGAAAATGGTAAAGGAATGATATATCTACATGAAGATGAGATGGATATGAAAGATATGGCTAAGTTATACATTGGGTAACTTATTGATGACTCTATGGCATTAACTTGTTGACTTTATTGTGTTACATGATTTTGTTATGTATTAAAGATCACAATTGAACAAGTTTATGTGGTCGGTAATTGAATATTTTTATATACACCGAGCTAGTGTAGTGTATACTGAGTATAGTATTAACCAAGTAGGTATTTACTGACACATTCTAGTATTGAATGAGTGAAAGAGACAAATAAAGTTTATAACAACCAACTAAATTGATGAGGTGGAGAATTGCTTATGATTCTGAAGTAAAAGATAAACTTTGTTATGATGAACTAATGGCTATCAAAATTCAAGATTGATTGAATGGAGAAGGATGAAAAGTGTTATGGACACAACTGTCAAGGATGCTTGAAGCAGAAAAAGGAATGATGAAGATTAAGAGGCAAAATCTAACAGATGAAAAGAAAATGGTTTATGCTATCTATTTAAAGAGACATGGAATTTATTATTGAGTCTCAAATTATTGACACTACAAGAGAATTGGCATGAAAGAAATTTTTTCATGCACTGCTAATCAAATAGGTTACAAATAGAACCGAGCTAAATTGCAGACATTACTGAGTGTCAGGAAATTAGTCATCGAGTTGAATAATTTGGAGGATATGAAGGATTGAATTGAATATTGATTAGAGGAGGTATTTTGATCTTAGGATAGATCTAAAAATATGCAAATCTTAGTTTTATTTGAATTAGATCATTATTGTATCAATTTAACCATTGTTACAAAAATTCGTCCTAACCAAGTGGACTTAACTATCTTTTTGTATTTCAATATGACATTCAATGAATGTTTATTATTTTCTTGTTGACCCCATAGTGAATGTTGGTCAAGGGAGAACAGTTAGTGATTAATCCTCTAACTAGGTCACACCTTATAGTGTGTTTTGTAACCTTTGACAGGGTTGGCTCTTAACCAAGCTCACTTCAGAAGAGTGAATTATTTTGGGTTACCACTCCCAGGTGGTTTTCCCCCTAATAGGTTTTCCATGTTATAAATCTATGTGTTATGTGTATTTGATGTGATTGGATTGTTATTTTACTTTACACATTTCATAACTAGTCAGATCAATAAATACAGTATTGAATGTATTGTTGATTGGTAGATGAAGATAAAAATATTATTGATAGCTTACCAAGTTGATAATTTGATTGAAAATTTTGAATAGGTACATCTAGGTGTTTTGGGATAGTAAGATATATGGAACTAACTGATTCACCCCGACTCTGAGTTATCTAACAATTTGTATTAGAGCATTGGTTTCTTGGAAGGAAAGTTTAAAGGACTTAAGCTAAATATCACAAGATGTATAAGAGAGAGGTCCCAAAGATGAACAAAGAAAACTTCTCGACATGACAAAGCATAATGAAGTTGTATATATTTGGAATTGGAGAATCTATAGTATTTTACTTGAGAAATGATTACATTCAATCGATGATTCGACCTTTAACTATTGATTAGTTGAGAGATAGACATGAACATAATATGACAATGATAGAGATTGTCGTCGCCTTAACAAATGCTGAATTTGAAGATATCAAGACATGTACTTATGTCAAAGAAATGTTGGACAAACTTTCCCTAGTTCACAGAGGAGATTTGAATGTGATGAGAGCAAGAGTTGAAAGTCTTAGAGAAGAATTTGATGATACGAAGATGAAAGAAGGAGAAAAAATTTCACAGTACAACAACTGAATCAAGGAGATTGTCAATGCTATTCGAGGAGCAGGAGGTGTTATTGATGAAGAAATTACATCAACATTGTGAGTAAAATTCTTAGAACCTTTCTTCCTATCTATGCTATTAGAATCTCTATAATTCATAAAATGAGATCAACCCCAGGTACCAGTCTTACACGTGATAGCCTAGTCAATAAACTAACTACTTTTGAGTTGAATAACTATGACAAAAATATTATTCCAAATGTTGAATCTACATTTATGTCTTCCTTAAAAATTGGCAAATCAAGTAGTAAACACATGATAATAAATGAGAGTGACAGTGACAATGATGAGGATGAACTTGATGAACTTGAAGCATTAATGGCTAGGAGACTGCAAAAAGGTTAAGGAAGATACAAAGGGAAATTACCTCTGGTATGTTTTAACTATAAAGAGATTGGTTACATTATAGCTAGATGTCCTAACCAAAAATAAGATGACAAAGATAATGAACCATCTAGTGATAGAAAGTCTGACATGAGAGATAATCGAGATTGCGGAGGCAACCGACAGTATGATAGAAGAAGTAACTAAGACTAAAAAGATAAAGGCAAGAAAGCATGTTACCTTATTGAAAATGATGATGATTACATTGACACTGACACTGATGAAGAAATTGAGGTGGTATTTGTAGCTTCGAAAGAAGATTCAGAAGAAGAAGAAGAATGGTATGTTGAAACAACACTTATTTCTAAAGATAGAAAGAATGATACATGGATTATTGATAGTGACTATACTCATCAGATGACTGGTGATGAAGACAAATTTGAATACCTTTAACATTATAATGGAGGATCTGTTAAAATGGGAAATGATACACCTTGTCTATTAAACGGAAGATGATCTATCTTGTTGAACAATAAGATTAGTTGTGAGAATTCATATTGGGTGAAGGGACTTAACTACAATTTGTTGAGTGTAGCATAGGTGAATAACTCAGGTCACTGAGTTGCATTTAAAAGTAGAAAGGTGAAAATCTATGATGAGACTGGAAAGTTGGTCAATACTAGTGAGCAATCAAAATGTAATCTATTCTATTTTGACAATGTTGAAACTTCTTGTTTATTGGCTAGAACTAAAGATGTGTGCTTATAGCACAAAAGTTTATGGTCATGTGAATTTTGACAACATGGTTAAGATTAGTAAGAAAAGAAAATTTAGAGGCTTACCAAGCTTATCTAAACTTGACCATGTCATGTGTTAACAATGTCAAATGGGGAAAATGTCAAAATCTAGTTTCAAGGGAAAGACCTATTCATCTAAAGCTATGTTGGAGTTGGTTCATACCGACTTATGTGGTCCTATGAGAACTCAAAGTTATTATGGTGAAAGATACTTTATTTTATTTTTTGATAACTAGTCGAGGATAGTTATGTTTTTTAAAGAAAAATATGAAGCTTTCAAGATGTTGAAATGGTATAAAGCTAATGTGGAAAAATAAAGTGGAAAAGAGTTAAAATGCTTAAGATCAGATAGAGGTGGTGAGTTTATTTCTGATGAGTTCACTAAAATTTTTAATGAGCATGGAATTAAAAGACAAGTTTCTGCACCAAGAACACCACAACAGAATGAAATTGCTGAAAGGAGGAATAGATCCATAGTTGATTGTGCTAGAATACTAATGATTGAAAAAGATGTTGCACAAATGTACTGGAGAGAATTTGTTAGTACTGTTGTATACACATTGAAATTAGTGCAGCTGAATAAATATTCAAACAAGACACCTTATGAGTTATGGTATGGGTACACACTGAATGTAAGTTATTTAAGAATATTTGGAAGTAGATGTTACATTCTGAAAGATGATAAAAATGGAAAATTTGATTCAAAAGGTGATGAAGGAATATTCTTAGGATACTCTACTAAAATAAAAGCTTAAAAATGTTTTAATAAGGTTTCTAACAAAATGATTGAAAGATAAAATGTCAGAGTTGATGAGTTTGCTAAGAAAAATGATGAAGAAATAAAAAAGCAACTAGAAGACTATGGTAGATTCACATACATTGAGCATCCTGACATTCTACCCAAGCCACAGGCTAAAATTACCAAGCAATAGGATAATGACACCGAGCATCAACCTATGGAGACCAATAATAAGGAAATAGTTACTAAGGTAGATCTTGATCCTACACCAAATGATGAACAAAGAAGAGAACAATTGTTAGAAAAATTTGTGAGAAGACACCGGGTATGTGCAAGATCATGAGGGGCCAAACTATGCCCTTAAGTGGCAATGAAAAATCAGCAAATCAGGGTTAGTCAACTTGACGTGAAAATTTCAACTAGCTATGAACCTAATATCAAAAAGTTGTAAGAATGGAATCTATATAAAATTGAATTTAGTTTCTAAAATACTAGGCCTTTTTTGAGAAAAAGTTAGTATGATTGGTGAAAAGTATAGATTTCAATGCAGCAGTACAAAAATTTTAGGAAAAAAATAAGAAGTAGGTGTATGTCTGACCACCTTAATCATAATCAAATGATAATATTTTATTATAATATTTTATATATAAGTAGTAGACTCATGCCTGGATGTGACGCATATTTTTTTGTAATTTTATTCCAAAAAAAAAATTAATTATGAATTTTTTGCTACAACATTTTCAGAATAAAAAAACTCCCGTGTCTAACCACCTTAACTCATTCAAAACTTTACAAAATTCAATTTTTTTATTTTTTTTCCTTATAGTAGGAAAAGCATAGAATGTGACACATTTTTTAGATTTCAAAAATGTTATACCGTCTGAAAGTTATAGTCATTTTTCAATCAGTATATAAATCAGCACTTTAGACGTAGCTCAATTAGAAAATAACTAATAATTACTTATCGAATTCAAAATTTGACAACAATTATATCGATAGAAAGTTGATAATCTCCTTAAGATACCCTTTTCATTTTATCAAATTTGGGTGAAAAAAAAGTCGTCAGCTACATTGTCAAAGTTTTGAACTAACATTGCCACTTTTTGGCCCCTCATGATCTTGCACATACCCCACCATCCACAAAATCAGATTATAGGTGGCAAGCAAGATGGCGTGATGACACAAAGTAAGTTGATAAATAAAACATGTTTAGTTTGTGAATTTGAACCTAAAAATGTTAGAGATGCACTTGAGAATGATGAATGGATTAAATAAATGAATGAGAAAATTGAGAAAATAATGAAGAACAAAACATGGATATTGGTACTAAGACCGAACAATAAAATTATTGTTGCAACCAAATGGATATTCAGAAATAAGTTGAATTAAAATGGTGAAGTCACTAGGAATAAGGCAAGACTTGTATGCATAGGATATGCACAAGAAGAAGGTATTGATTATGGTGAGACTTTTGCACCAGTGGAAAGACTTAAAGGAGTCAGAATATTACTCACATATGTTGCCTATAAAGGATTTAAAGTATCAAAATGGATGTCAAATATACATTTTTGAATGGGATACTTGAGGAAGAGGTATACATTAAACAACCTAAAGGTTTTGGTGATCCAAATCAGAAAAAAATGGTATGTAAGTTGTACAAAGAATTGCATGGACCCAAACAAGCACTGAGAGCATGGTATGAGAGACTGCATTCATATATTATTAGTATTGGATTTGTTGGAATAAGTGACAACAACAATTCATATTAGAAAGGCTAAACTGATGACAAGATTCTTATTGTTGAAATTTTTGTTGATGATATCATATTTGGAGGACATGATAATATATGCAAACTATTTGCTGATGAAATAAGAAAAGAATTTTAAATGTCAATGTTTGGAGAGATTAAATTCTTTCTTGGTTTGCAAATTCTACAACAAATTGAAGGGATATTCATAACAAAATTAAAGTACATGAAAGAAGTGTTGTAGACATTTGGAATGGAAGATTAAAAATTGGTTGGTACACTGATGGTCACATGATGCAAATTAACAAAGGATGATCAGTTAATCAAGGTAAATCAAACACTATACAGATCAATTATTAGAAAACTGATGTATGTTGTGCATAGTAGACCAGATATTGCACATGTAGTTGGGATTGTAGCAAGATTTTCCCCTAATCCTAAGGAGTCACATATACCTATTGTTAAGAGGATTTTGAGATACTTTAAAAATATAGAGAATTATGGTTTATGGTACAAGAACAAGGGAAATTTTGAACTAGAGGTTTACACCGACGCAAATTGGGCTGACAACATTGATGAATGGAAGACCACTACTGGTGGAGCATTCTTTTTGGGAGAGAGATTAGTTACTTAGATAAGAAAGAAACAAGGATGCATTTCTCAGTCTATTGCCGAAGCAAAATATGTTTCTACCACTGCTAATTATTCAAACATTGCATAGATAAAACAAGTTTTGAAAGGGATGAATGAGGAGATCATTGATCTAGTGATAATATATTGTCACAACACAAGTGCTATAAAAATTTCTAAGAATCCAGTGATACATGCAAACATAAAGCATATATCTATTAAGTATCACTACTTGAGGGAACAAGTACAAGAAAAGAAAGTGAAATTGGAGTTTGTGAAATCAAAAGAACAACTTGCATACATATTTACCAAACCCTTGTCTAAGGACACATTTGAGTAATTAAGGACTAGACTAGGGGTCCATCCCCTATCTATCGGTCACTAAGGTGATCAGGAGATTGTATCAACCTATACTTTATCATAATATCAAATGATGTTGATGCATATTGTTCACACTTTAGGTTTCCTAAGGTTGTGAAAGGTAGAGCAATGATCATTGCATATCGCTATATAAAGGTACTTGATCTGAATCAAACACCAAAGATAATATTTTTGCTACTACAGAGTTGTTTATTATTTTTTCACATTTCTATCAAAGAGAGAGAATAATCAATGAAATATATATCGAGTGGGAGATAAGAATCAAAATGGGAGAGAAAAAGATCAAATCTACAGGGATAGTTTGCATGAAATGTTGTACAATGATTAAACATATTAAATGAACAAGCTATGGAGGGCTTACTGATCTACAACATTTACGTATATATTTGTAGAACAAATATTTTGTATTCTATGGCATATTTCATATTATCTTGCCATCAATGCCAAAGTGAGAGATTGATAACCTACAACTGAATGAATAACTTGATGGAATGAATGAACAAGTGAAAGATAGTGATTAGAAATCACCAAGCTACTAAAGTGATATGTAAGGAAATTAAATTGCTCAATATGTTGTTATTGATGTCAACTAGTTTTTGTAGTACTTATCATGATAGTTAAAAATATCTGAAGAATAAAATGGTAAAGGAATGAGATATCTACATGAAGATGAGATGGATATGAAAGATATTACAAAGGTATACATTGGGTAACTTATTGATAACTCTATGGTATTATGTTGTTGACTTCATTGTATTACATGATTTTTATATGTATAAAAGATCACAACTAAACAAGTTTATGTGGTCGGCAATTGAAGATTTCTATATACACCTAGCTAGTGTAGTGTATACCAAGTATAGTATTAATCGAATAAGTATTCACTGACACATTTTGGTATTGACCAAGTAAAAGAGACAAATAAAGTTTATAACAACTGACTACATTAATGATTTGTACAATTGCTTATGATTCTGAGGTAAAAGATAAAGTTTGTTTTGATGAACTAACGGCTGACAAAATTCAAGATTAATCGAATGGAGAAGGATGAAATGTCTTATAGATATAATTGTCAAGGAAGCTTGAAGTATAAAAAGGAACGATGAAGATTAAGAGGCAAAATCTAACGGATGAAAATAAAATGGTTTATGTTGTCTATTTAAAGAGACATGGATTCATTATTGAGTTTGGACTTATTGACACTACGGGAGGATTTGCATGAAAGAACTTTTTTCATGCACCGCTAATCAAACAGGTTACAAATAGAACTGAGTTGAATTGTAGACATTATTGAACGTCAGATAATTATTCACCGAGTTGAATAAGTTGGAGGATATGAAGGATTGAATTAAATATTGATCAGAGGAGGTATTTTGATCTTATCATTAATCTAAAAATCTGAAAATCTACAAATCTTAGTTGTATTTGAATCAAATCATTACTATATCAGTTTAACCATTATTATTGAAAAATATCGTAATCGAGTGGAGTTAACCATCTTTTTGTATTTCAATATGACATTCAATGAATGTTGATTATTTTCTTGTTGACCCCATAGTGAAGGCTAGTCAAGGGAGAATTGTTAGTGATGAATCCTCTAACTGGGTCACACCTTATAGTGTATTTTGTAACCTTTGATAGGGTTGGCTCCTAATCGAGCTCACTTCAGAAGAGTGAATTATTTAGGGTTACCGGTCCCAAGTGGTTTTTCCCCTAACAGGCTTTCCATGTTAACAATATATGTGTTATGTGTATTTGTTGTGATTGGATTGTTATTTTACTTTATATATTTCATAACTAGTTAGATTGGTAAACACAGTATTGAATTTTCTCTCAATCGGTAGATGAAGAGAAAGATATTATTGATAGCTTACCAAGTTGTTAATTTGATTGAAAAGTTTGAATATATACATCTAAGGGTTTTGGGACTATAGGATAACTAGAACTAACTGATTCACCCCCCTCTTAGTTATTTAATAGTTAAGCCATGCCACGAATCCTGATGGGAGCACTGACAATTTTTCCAACAATCTCCCCCTCAGCTTTACCCAAGGGGATTCGAACTTGTGACCAAGCTCTGATACCACTTGTTACAAATAGTTGTTTATGTTACACAAAAAGATTGACCTGTTAATGCCCAATAAAACCACTAGACTTATAGAAGACACAGGAGGCAGTTAAGCCATGTTGTGAATCCTAAGGAAAGCGCTGACCATTTTTCCAACAATTACTATCTCGGTTTGTTTAAATTAATTAGTTTAAAAGGATTTAAGTTTCATATTTTTCACACAACTGATTCACCCCCCTTCTCAATTGTGTTGGTGAGTTGTTATTGCTAACAATTCTTGCCAATAATCCCCCCTTTGGCATTTATGGCAATACTTAGTGAAAAATGGCTAAGTGTCCATCCCAAACTGCCAACTCTTCAAAACCCAAACTCCTCCTAAGGTAATAATTTATCCTATACAACATTTTTTACTTACCTCTTCCCCTTTACAATAAATGGAAAAGGCAAGGCCAAAAACTAAAAGACTACCAACATCCTATATTGTCAACATGATTATATACAAGTGATAATACCATACTCACAAAAAATTGAATAAATCTAGATAAGAAACTATTTGATGAAGGGTGCTCCCCTTAATACCACAAACACATAACAGAAACAAAGAAACAACAACAATATGCAAGAACAGAAAATGGGCTTCTTATTATCTCCACAAATGTGGAATTACAAACTTTCAGAATTACAATATGCAAAGCCATATGGGCATTCCCTTACAATATTCTATAGGACAAAGCCTCGAATCAATACCAAGATCTACTCCCACAATTGTCCCGAACTGCCTAAGACAACACTACAGGCCTTCCTTATATAGGCAATTTCCACCGCCCGAGAAGGTTCCATAAATTTAGCCCTAAAGGCCAACTATACATAGAATTATTTTATTTTCACAATTTTTACAATAGGGTCAGCTCAAAAGAAATACAAAATATGCTTTTAGGTAGCCCAACTTTCGGAGGCCATAACTTTTTAACCATAGCTCCATTTTTCTATTGTAACCACTTTTCAAAAATGCCATGATGATATCTACAGTGCCTTACACACGCTAGTGCCAGTCAGCCGGGTGTCGATCACGATCCAAAGCCTCTAAGGCCTTCAAAATTGACCTAAAAGATTTCATACCCAAAAACCTCAATAACTTCACCAATACTGATGATGTGGCAATGAAACTCAATTGGTAGGCTAAAATGACTAGGATGAACCTCCAACTGTGAAATCAAAACATTCTAAGATCATATGACCAACTTACTAAAAATAGTAAGTTTCCATAAATAGCAACTCTACACAAGATAGCCATTATTGAAAAGAAACCAGAAATATTTTTGGGTGATGCAAGATTGCTCTTACACCCAGGATGCTCCTGGATCACTATTCCTCAAAGCTACCCAATCTGTGTTATGGGTCTTATTCAAACTATCCAAATTACGGATCTTCCCACATATGAAATAAGTTGATACCTTTGCATGAAGAATATTAAGTGGGGAAGGGATACTTGTCTTCTCTACTTACTCAATGATTCTCTATAAGATATCTATCTTAGGAACTATAAGATTCTTCAAATTTGAAAATCTACTAAGCATTCTTTGTCTCTCAACTTCTCGACTTCTGATCTTGTCATTTATCCTCACTATCTCATTCATGTAATCAAAATAAAATCCCTATGAGAAATGAAATTCATTTTCTCTATCTTCTAGTAGTTCTTGAATTTCCTTAATAGTTTTATCAATGTTAGAAACATGAGGGAATGGATTAATACACAAATTTAATACATTAGACCCATCCTTAATAGTTTCCTTTAACTGATTTATTCCATCATCTAGAAACTTTCTATCTTGTGCAATTAGAGAACATAGATGATGAAATCTCTTTAAAACAAAATCTATCTGAACTCTATCTTGTGCAACCTTCTCTAAAGACTCAAAATGAATATGAATTTTTTTTAAAATTTCTTCCAAGTGATCATAAACTGAATTTATTTGATTGATTTAAAATTAGCCATTATCTTTTCAAGTATTTCAACTTCCCTAGGTATAATTTTTTTCCCTTTCTCACTCTTGCTCAAAAATTCTACCTTAGCTTTGGCATGATCCAAAACTACAACTTTCATCAATTCACCCTCTTCCATAATTTCTAAATTAATTGGTCCATGTCTAATAATTCAAATGAATTGAGGGAATCTCTTTCTAATAATGTTTCAACCTTACCCAAACATGACCCTATCTCTACCTGAACTTGACCTATTTGATCCTTTTCACTAGGAATTTCTTTTCTTTTCTTATTATATGATTTCTCTCCTTATCTCTCATCTACTCCTTTAATAGCCTCAATGTCCATTACACTAACATCATGAACAATATGTTTATTGATCTCCTTGTCTAGTTGAGCCTCGACCTTAATAGGTTTTTCTTTAATGGATCCTTCTCCAATGAAAATCTCTCTTATTTCATCCTTAGTCATTATGTTTGCAAGATTGATAAATGGATATTTTTCTTTTTCTTCACCTTGCAAATTATCATCGTCCTTCCTGTCAAGAGTAATAGGTACTCCTAGAATGAAGGCATCTAGTTCCTTAACTATAGATATGAATAGTTCATCAATGAATAGTTTATCTTCATTCCTCTTAGTCCTTGACTCTTTCCTTTTCTATACATCAGGTCTGACTTTTATTAACATTTCACTAAAAATTTCATTAGTCTCTCCAATAATTAATTCTATCTTTCCATCCATTAACATGTTGATTATTTTCTTTGTCAATAACCTCTTCTTAGCTTCATCAAGTAATTTTTTTATTTAATCATTACTAACTACTAGGAATATCTTAGCTATAGATGCCTCACTTATCCTTTTGTCTTCCTCGCACTACTAATCTTCTCTCTTCCGATCTAGCATATAGATGATCAAGTATATGATCCTTTATTTACACTAAAGTCTTTCTAAACTTGTTCAGGTAAACTACAATTCCATCTTCTATCCTCTTCCTTTGATCTTAATTATTGAAATAATTGTAATACTTCTTGACTTAACTAAAATGTCATGCATAATCACATTTTACAAAATCTTATCTATAGGGTCTTCATTCTTACTGATACTCAAGGGTTTTTCAATGACCACTTTATCTATTGTTTCTCCCTCTATCCTTACTTTCTTCTTTAACTAATCTAATTTTGTGGAAGAGTCATAATTATCTACCTTTACTCTCTTCTGAGGTCCTTTACCCTTTTACTTGGGTCTCTTTGGTGTATGAGTTGTCTTATTCTAAAGAGGTGTAATAGAATATTTAGTTGCACTCCTGGTAGTCCATTAACTAGATGGCATAGAGATAGATGGAGGAGGAGTAGCCTATTGGAATATTTTTTAGAATGCCAGAGTTTCATATTCATGTGTGCTAACATTAATTTTTTGACATTGAAGTCAATGTACTAATTGTTTTTTTTAGATAGTATGTTCAAGATGTTGGGTTGAGAGGATTTAAGTTGATCAAATGAAATGTTTGAGATCTTAAGTTACGAGTGTAATTTATTGTTTACATGTGTATGCAAACCATCTATAGAGGTTCAAAGAATTTGGTATGATAGTTTGAGTGAGGAATGATCAATTTTCTAGTTGTTGGTGTCAGAGCATTCCTGTAAACTATGGATGGCTATTTAGTTTGGTATGACTTGAATTTGATATTTTAGAGGTTTTAAAGTTGGTGGTTAGATGGTGCTATATCATTGTGTTCACAACTATTATTTTTCATGATTTGTAGTACAGCAAGATATCTTTTTTTATGACTAAGTTTGGTATTTTAGTATTTTAGTGATAAAGATGAGTTTGAATTTTGTATTGGAGATGATGCAAATGTTATGGATGGTATTCATGTTTCTTGTTGGTTTTCTTTGATCATGTAATGATTATGTTGTTGGTTCGTATTGGCTGAGGTTATCACATTTTCTATTTTGGGGGTGTATTAGTGTTTCTTCCTTTAGGTCTTAGCCAACTTGATCAAGTAATGTGTTATGATTCTTATGTTGTCTTGATGACATATATTGATTGAGTGGCATTCTTGGGTATTCAACAAATCTGTATGGTGGTATGTTGAAGTGGTTTTTTATTACTTGGTTTGTAGCTTTGACCGAGGATCTCGGTCATTGAAGGGGCTCAATCATTGAAGGAACTTGGTAAAACCTCTTGTTCTTGGTGGAACTTGTACTTGGAGATGCTTGTGGTGCTCGGTCGACATGCTTTCTCGGTGATGCCTAGCATGCTCAGTTGTTTTACTGGCACTCGGTAGTTCTGGTTTACCAACTGGAGTTCTTGGAGTTTTGGTTGGCTGACTTGATGTATTTAATGTTGGTAGCTTGTGTTGTATTCTCCTATGTGGATCTTGAGGCTGACATGGAGAATTAATTATTTATAAGGATATTTGAGAGTTGACTATTGTTGCATTTAATATTTCTTTGCTATAGAAGCTGACTTGTCTTAGGAGATAATTATTTCTTCTAGCCAACTTGTGGTTGAAGACATGTATTTCAGGAGTGTTTGGATAGTTGTTTAGGAAGTCAGTAGGGGATCTAGATAAGGCTAATAATTGGATCCTACAAGATCTTGAAGATCAGATTGTTTGTCTATTAGTTTTAATAGAAGAGCTAGTGGTTTCCATTCTTGGAGACAAGGAGATTTATTGGTGCCTTACGAGCTCAAGTTTAGATCTTCCTTAGTGTTTCCACTAGTTTTTGGCATGCTTTAGAGCTAGACTAGCTAGGAGGTTGTAGATATACTATTATAAGTGTTTGTATTTGGCCCTAACATTGAAGACCTTACAGTTGGGCATGTTCAATGAAATTATGTTTGCAGCATTATATTATTGTGTATTCCATTGTGGTTATTGTTATTATTATTTTTTCTGTAGACTTGGACTATCCATTTAGGGTTATCCATGTTGCACTGCATCATGTGGTATTAGACTTTGAAGTTCTTGAGTGTGTAAACCGATCACCGAGTTGAGTCAGTTTGCACCAAGACCTTGGGTTGGTGATTTGTTTCCTTTGGTTTTCAAATATCTTGAAGGATGCTTCTAAGAATATTAGACCCTAGGGTGATTGTAGATCTCTATGATGTTGTAGAATCAAAGATTACAAAGAAAGTTAAAGTAGATTTCAAATCTGAGATGGAGATGATGAAGAATGACATGATTGCTGAGATCATGAGGGCTATTACTAGTATGCCAAGGAATCTTGGTACTAATGATGGCTATGAGGAAGCTATTGAAGACTTTGAAGCTTTTGGATCTAGTGGAGATGATCGGAGGGACATATATGGTGAAGAAAGAATTGGTTGGTTGTATAGATCCGGAGCAAGCGGTTAAGTATTAGTTACCGAATGGAAGTTTCTAATTTCTTTGGTACTTTGAGGCCTAAGGATTTGATTGATTGGATTGGTGAGTTAGAAGATTTCTTTGAGCTTCAAGAAATTGAAGATCCTATTAGAGTAAGTTTCGCATAGACTAAGTTGAACAGACACACTACTCTTTGGTGGAAATAATTACAAAGAGATGTAAAAGATGAAGGTGAAATGAATATCAATCGGTGGAGGTTGATGGTGACTAAGTTGAAAGCTAAGTTCATACATGTTGACTATAAGCTTGAATTGTTTAAGAAATTGAAGAATCTAAATCAAAAATATTTGACTGTGGAAGACTATACTGAGGAGCTCTATAAGTTGACTATTTGGTCTGGACACAGAAAACATGGTAAGGAAAAGGTAGCTTGGTATGTGAATGGTTTGAGATTCAATATTCAAGATGAGCTTGGTATGCTAAAGATTGATTTGGCTGAGGATACTTATCAGTATGCTCTGAAGGAAGAAGATATGTTGAAGAGGAGACAACATGGTAACTCCTGAGGGAAGGAGAAGCTTGATCACTCAGTGAAGGATAAACTAACTGTTGAAGATGAACTCAAACCTATTGAACCAAAGAAAAGGAAATGTAGGGTTATCTTTAAGGGTACTTGTTATAATTATGGTGAAGAAGGACATCAATCTTTTGAATTCACACAAGAAGCTCAATAATAGTAGGAATGTTGTGGTGAATGAGAACATTCTAAATGAACCTGAGACAGAATTAGAAAACTTGATGTTTTGAAGAACATTGCTCGGTACTAAGGTAGAACCTTGTCAGAGGACTAATTTGTTCAGAACTCAATGCAACTCAGGAGGTAAACTTTGTGATGTGATTTTGGATAGTGGTAGTATTGATAACCTTTTAGCTAAGGAGATGGTTTAGAAACTTGGTTTAAATAGAGTGAGACATCCTTATCCTTATAGGATTGGTTGGTTGCAAGATGTTCATGCTCTAGAAGTGAGGGAGAAATGTCTTGCTGATTTTTAGATTGGCCAGTATAAGGATCAAGTGTTGTGTGATATTGTGAACATGAGCAGTTGTCACATATTGCTTGGTAGACCTTGGTAGTATGATTTTAGAGTTGTGCATGACTATGTCAAGAATGTATTTACTATTGAGAAGGATGATAGGAATTTTTCCCTAATGCCTTTGCTCGGTATAACACTTGGTAGGAGAAAATTGAGCTTTGGTAGCCAAGATGAGTTAAAGGATTCTGAAAGGATTGATGAATATGGATAATAGACCTATGGACTATCAAGGAAAGAATTTAAAAGATAGAGGAAGAAGAAGTGGAAGAGTATGCAAGGTGAAGACTTGAAGGACCTTTATATGAAGAACCAGTTCGGGGTTTATGTGTTGAATCCCAGAAGATGTTCTTCCAACCTATGAGAACATCTTTATGAACTTGGGGTGTCTGTTGTAGTGGTATTCTTGGTTATTCAAAAAATCTACATGGTGGTGTGTTGAAGTGGTTATGTGTTACTCAGTTTGCATCTTTGACCAAGGATCTCGGTCATTGAAGGGGTTCAATCATTGAAGGAACTTGATAAAACCTTTGGTGCTCCATGGAAATTTTACTCGATGATGCTTGTAGTTCTCGGTCAATGTACTTTCTCCATGATGCCTAGCATGCTCATTTGTTTTACTAACACTTGGTAGTTCTGGTTTACTGACTAGAGTTCATGGAGATTTGGTTGGCCGACTTGATGTATTTAATGTTGGTAGCTTGTGTTTTATTCTCCTATGTGGATCTTGAGGCCGACATCGATAATTAATTATTTGTAATGTTATTTGAGAGCTGACTATTGTTGCACTTAATATTTTTTTGTTGTAGAAGCCGACTTGTCTTAGGATTTAATTATTTCTTCCAGCTGACTTGTGGTTGAACACATGTATTTAAGGAGTGTTTGGGTAGTTGTTTAGGAAGTCATAAAGGGATTTGTAGTGTTAGAATAGTTGAGAGGGGGGTGACTCAATTAGATCAGTTATCCTATAGTCCCAAATACAAAGATGTAACACTTTAAACAATTTCAACAAATTATGCAACTCGATAACATAAACTATTAAACTATCTGTGCCTTTTACCGATTACCAGTTAACTAACTCACTGTAATTAATGACCAAATCAAATATGCAGTATGTAAAATATGACAATAAAACAATCATCATAGAAACACATAACATAATGATTTAATGTGGAAACCCTATTAAGGGAAAAACCTCCTAGGACCGGTAACCCAAAATAATTTTCACTCTTCTAGAGTGAGCTCGGTGAAGAGCTAGCCTTGTTAAAGGTTACAAACACACTGTTAGGTGTGACCTTGTTAGAGAATTTAAGACTAACAAATTATTGTTCAACTAGCATTCACTATGGGGTCCATAGGATAACAATGTGCATTCATTGAATGACATAGCGACATAACATAAGATGGTTAAGTCCACTCGGTTAAGAGATTTTTCTGTATCAATGGTTAAACTAAAATAGTAGTTGATCTGATTACAATACAACTCAATTTGTAGATGTTTAGATCTATTCTAAGCCCATAAAAATCCTCTAAACAATATATCAATTCAATTCCTCCACTTACTTTTACTCGGTAATCGCTCTCTGATGCTCGGTACTGTTCTGTAGTTCAGTTCTTCTTCAACCAGTCTGATTAGGCATGCATGAAACTATATTCATGTGAAATCTCTACAGTCTTCTTTCTTCTAGCATAGTTTCAACAATGAAACTCATATCTCTTATATAGACAAATAAACTATTTTCATATCAACCATCAAATTTTGCCGCTTATTCTCCTTCATTGATTTTGCCTCTTAAACCTTCCTCGGCAGATGTGTCAACAACAAGTTTCAATTCCATCCTTTAGATCTTCTCCAAATTTTATTAGTCATGGATCCCATAACAAACTTTATCCTCAATTTCAAAATCATAACAATTTCAAGCTCATCAATTTATGTTGGCTAAACTTAAGCATTTAATACTTTCATCCATACTCAGTTAACAAAGAAATGCATCGATGAAGACAAGCTCGGTTAATACTGTTGCTCAGTATACACTACACTAGCTCAGTGCATACTGAAGTGCTTCATTTACCGACCACATTGCCTTGTACATTTTGCTTCCTCCTTCATAATAGATTAATGCAACATAATCAAGTCAACAATATGAAGTCATAGACTCATCAATAAGTTACCCAAAGTATTCCTTATCCTCATCTACCATATCCATCTTTCTCAATGTAGATATCTTAGTTCTTCATCTTTTCTCTCCTCTTTATAGATGTTTAGATGTATGTAACCAACATGATAAATACTATCAAAACTAGTTGACATTAATGACAACAAAATGACTGATTTAATTATCTTACATATTATTTTAGTACTCGGTGATCTCTAATCACTAATCTTCAAGTCATTCAGGTATTCAATCAGTTGTAGTTCATCAATCTCTCCCTTTGTTATTGATGGCAACACAAGAAATATGAAATATTTCATGCACATACCAAACATGTATTCTACAACTATGTAAGTAAATCTTGTAGCTCAGTAAGCTCTCTCTAGCTTGATATTTAATGTGTTTAATCACTATGTTACATATTAGCATTACAAGTGCAAACTCTCCTCTGTGGATTTAATCTTTTCAGGTCTCAAATTCCTTCTATTCTTAGTAACAAATATTCAAAACTCTCCCTGACTTTCTCAGATTATCTCTCCCTTAGATAGATATTCCATTGATCTCTATGTTTATCTCTCCATTGTTTATCTCTCCCTTTGGCAATAATGCCAAATAAAAACATAAAATATACATCTTTGCAATAGCTAAGTAACTCTTTGTTATTCGGTGCAAACAATATTTCTTTCTATATTGTTATGCAAATCTATGTTCTAGCTCCTTAAATCATTCACAACCTTAGACATTATCCAAAGTGCAAGCTATGTTGCATCAACATGAATGATTTTCTGATAAGAATAGGCTGATGCAACCTCTAGATCACATTAGTGATCAGTAGATAAGGGACGGACCCCAAGTCTCATCCTCAAGTATTCAAAAGTTTCCTTTGGTAGAGGCCTGGTAAAAATATCACCAAGCTTCTCCTTTGATGTAACATATTCTAGTTTGACTTTCTTCTCCTGTACTTTTTCTCTTAAGTAGTGATACTTAATAGAAATATGCTTTTTCTTCGAATGCATTCTAGGATACTTAGAAATATTTATTGCACTAGTGTTGTCACAATGTATAATCACTGGATCAATGATTACCTCATTCATCCCTTCCAACACTTGTTTGATATAAGCAATGTTTGATCAATTTGTAGCAGCAGCAACATACTCTTCTTCGGTAGTAGACTGATAAATACAAGGTTGTTTCTTACTTGTCCAAGTAACAAGTCTTTCACCAAAGAAAAATGCTCCTTTGGTTGTGCTCTTTATGTCATCTATATTTTCAGCCCAATCTGCGTTGGTGTAGACTCTTAGTTCAAATTTTCCTTCCTTAGGATTCCATAAGCCATATTCCTCTATTTTCTTTAGGTATCTCAAGATTCTTTTTACTGCAACCATATGTGAATGTGAGGCCTCACCCCGAGCCTGTCATAGTCTTTCAATTTCTACATTTGAGATAGACTTATTTGATACTACATTTTGATGCATTATGGTTTTCAAACACTTTATATTATGGATTTTATTACTCTAGTGGTTAGATGCACATTATGTTATGTTTATTTTGATGATTACTATGATATCAATATGAATTCTACTTGTGTGATTAATTCAGTTTTATGAATATTATGATGTCAGGATGATATTTAATTTTGCAAATGAATTACTTATGCAATGATTATGTTACGATCTTAATTAAGTGATGAAATTTCATATTACATGATGAGTTGTATGTATGTCAGTGGTGAATTATTAAGCCATGTGAATTATGACTTGATTAGGAATATTGTAGATGAACTATTTTGATCATGAATGTTATGAATTTACATGTATATTTCCTTGGACTACTGATGTTGGATTTTAGTGTGTAGGGATTTAGACCATGGTATATTCGAGGAACCAAAGCATAGACATATGTTAATTCAGTTAGCCAAGGTTGCATCTAATAAGAGAAAAAACCTCATTCTATGGTATTTTATTTGTGAATGTTATATGCATGTGTGTATTTAATTAATATGTTTAAATTGTTAATGTTAATTGGTTTTGAGAATGCCCAAGTGGATATGCCACATGTCTTGTGATGTGTCATTCTTGTTGTGTCACTTGACACTTGTATGTGTACTTGTGGCTATGACATGTCCACTTGAGGATTGGATGCCCACCAATCTAGGATAGTACCATGAGGATCCCCATGTGCAAATTTTTTGGTTAGGGAGCTTGAGGTAGTGTCAACTCTAGGATTTCGAATTTGAACTTAACATGAACTTTTGGAGGGTTAAAAAGGTGCCTAGGGTGTGTTTAGGCCATTTTTAGTTAGCCCACTTGGTATACCTATGGATAAGGGTCATTTTTCACCATATGACAACCCTTAGTTGACCAAATGACCCATCCAAAAGTTGGTTTTCCAAGATGGCCGAAAATCAACTTTTGGGACCAAGTTTTAGTAAGAACACCATCCATTAGAATGGTAGTCCTTCTTCCACCTTTTTAGCTTACCTTTGTAAAAGATCATTTTTAGAAAGCCTGTAAGGAACTTAGGAAAGACCACCCAATGGGAAGGAAACCTTATCCCTAGGAGTTTGTGGGGAGACGTGTGGAGGCTTTTTTAGAGGGGCCTTTTCTTTTGGAAGAGTTTGAACACCCACTCTCTAACTTAGAGACATTGCTAATTTTGAAGGAGACTTAGGAAAAAAGGAGGCTCTTCATCAAATATCTTCCATAAGCTTGGATCTAGGTTGGTGGCTCTCTTTATTCTCTTGTTGATACTTCCTTGATGAAAGTGATCTTATGAAAATTGTAGTATTCTTGTGCTTGTAAGAAATATTGTTGTTGTCATGTTTTCATCTCCATTATTGTATGGTTTTTCCTTTGTGTTGTTTTGCAAGTTTTCCTCTTTGTTATGTAAGGGAGTCTCAAGGGCCACTCACCCTTGGGAGGGAAGAGTAGCCTTGGGGGTGAAGGTTTTAGGATAGCTCATGGGTGTAATGTCTCTCCTCAAGGAGGAGAGGGAGAAATCATGGAGTATTGTAAGGAAACTCAGGTGCGGAAACAACTTCCTACGCTAATCTCTATAGGAGAGTATTGTGCAAATTCTTATAAATCCTTACAATTTCAGATTTGTTAACTACTTTAACAAAGATATTGAAACCACATACCATGCATACAAAAAAATAGAGAATGACACAAAGATATACCCTGGGGAAAACCTTTCGGTAAAAAACCCCAGCACTCCAAAACCTGCACAATGTATTATCTTCAACACAAAGATTACAATACACTTGCAATGCAAGTTCTTTCAGGAGACGAGAGACAAAGTCAACAAGACTTAAACTTCTGTTATATCTCTCCCATAGGAGTAGCATCATATATATAGACTCCTCTAGACCCAAAAATAGGCACAACCACCAAGACCCATGCACAAAGCCACATGTACACAGTTGTTACATGCAATCCCAAGAATAGGCATCCATCCCTAGAATAGACTATGATAGCTTGTCATAGAATCCGCCAAAAATAATGGTCACAAGAGAAGTGTAAGATAATCTATCATACCAACCTATTTTTGGCATATTCTCTTACACACACCAACCACTTCTTCTTAGGTGCCCAAATAGGCTTAATTTATAAGATGCTCTTACACCTGTCATAGCACATTCCTTAAATAGTTCTTACGCATCATAGGAATCCATCATGACCATTTCAGTCATGATCTCCTTACGCACAAGATGCCGACACATCAAGTGGAGTGACACATCAACATGCCAACTAGACATGTACACTCACACTTAATTACATTATTTGCAAAAAAATACATTTACAAAAAAAATAATAAGAATAGGAATTATCCAAGGTTGAGACACCTTATTCCTAACATTCTCCCACTTGTTGAACACCTTGTAAGAGAAACAAGAACTTTAACCGCTATAGGCCAAAAGGCCCATAGACTCCGAACACCATCTAAACTTCTTAGTGCCCACTGGTTTCATTAATGCATCTGCAACATTCTTCATAGTATCTACCTTCTCCAAATTTACCTTTCCATCTTCCACCATATCTCTCACAAAGTGAAACTGCACATCAATGTGCTTCGTTCTGGCATGGAAAGTTGGATTCATTGCAAGGCAAATAGCGCTCTAACTGTCACACCAAATAGTAATCTATTCTACATCAACACCAACATTAGAACACAATCTTCTAAGCCAAATGGCTTCTTTACAAGCATGAGTAGCAGCCATGTACTCAGCTTCTGTAGTGGAAAAAGCAACCACAGGTTGTCTCTTACTCATCCAACTGATGGCACCACCAAACATAGTGAACACATAAGCACTTGTGGATCTCCTGCTATCAATATCACCTGCCCAATCTGAATCCACAAACCCATGAATACAAACTGAATGCAGAGATCCAGAAGATTTACCATGATAACATATGGATTAATCTGATGTACCCCTCAAATATCTAAATACTCACTTAATTGCATCCTAATGTACCCGTCCAGGATTAGCCATAAACTGACTCAGGACTCCCACTGCTTGGGCAATGTCTAGTCTAGTACAGACCATAGCGTACATAAGACTGCCAACTGCACTAGCATAAGGTACTCTACTCATGTCCTCCACCTTACTAGGAGATTTTGGACAATCATCTACGGATAAATTTGTTCCCACAGAAATAGGAACACATAGTGGTCTACAATCTGCCATGTTGAACTTGTCCAACACAAACTTCACATACTTACTCTAACTCAACCAAAGTTTTCTGTTAGACCTGTCTCTACTAATTTCCATACCCAAGATGTACCTAGCTACCCCAAGATCTTTCATCTGAAATTGTGCTGACAACTAAGATTTAAAATCAGAAATCATACCCTTACCCTTCCCAAACAGCAACATATCATCAACATATAATGCAACAATAAGAAGGTGATCATTTTCAACTCTGAAATAAACATAATGATCTGATTTTAATCTTACAAATCCAATTGACAACACAAAGGCATCAAACTTAAGGTACCACATCCTAGGAGATTGCTTCAAACCATATAGAGATTTCTTTAATCTACAAACTAAGGATTCTTTACCTTTAACAATGTAGTGCTCAGGCTGTGACATATAAATCTCTTCCTCCAAATCACCATGAAGGAAAGCTATCTTCAGATCCATCTATTCTATCTCTAAATCATATGATGCAGCAAGAGATAACAGAAATCTAATGGATGTCAACTTTGCAACAGGAGAGAATATTTCACCATAATCTATTCCCTCTACCTGTGAATACCCCTTTGCAACCAATCTAGTTTTATACCTTTCAACACTACCATCTGCACAGAATTTCTTCTTGAACACCCATTTACAGCCAACAGATTTTCTCCCTTTAGGCAAAGGTACAAGGTCCCAAGTTTTTTTTTTCTCCAATGAAGCCATCTCATCATCCATAGCCTCAATCCAGGAACCTGCATCTTCCATGCCCAAAGCCTCTTTCATAGATCTAGGTTCATCAATGTTAGTAATCAAAGCAAAGGCACAACTAGAATCTAACATAGAATAACCAAACCTTTTTGGTTGCTTTCTTTCTCTCATGGATCTCCCCAAGGGTTGTGGTTGAGGTTGTTCTTCCTCTTCTTCTAAACTATCAAAGCTCTCCTCATCATTAGGCCCAACATGGTCTCTCTATTCAGTCTTCTCAGGGGTAGGAGGCAACTAAACAACATCTTTTTCCTTTTCTTTTTCATCTAGTTATAGCACAATAGGAGAAGATGTTATCTCTCTAAAAATAACATTTCTACTATACAATACCTTACTATACAATGCCAAAGCTTGTATCCTTTCACACCAGCACTGTATCCAATGAAAATACATTTAACGGCTTTGTTTTCCAACTTAGATCTTTTCTCCTTTGGAACATGTGCATAAGCTTCACAACCAAAAACATGAAGATGTCTAATTGAAGGCTTCTTACCAGACCACACCTCCATGGGTGTCTTACCAACAAGGGCTGATGTAGGAGATCTGTTAACCAGATAGCAAGCAGTGGCCATAGCTTCGGCCCAAAACCTTTGTTCTAAACCAGCTCCACTAAGCATACTCCTAGCCTTCTCCATCAGTGTCCTGTTCATTCTCTCTACAACTCCATTTTTCTATGGGGTATAAGGAGTTGTCTTATGCCTCTTGATACCTTGTTCTTTACAGAACTGTTCAAACTCTGCTGAGCAAAACTCACCACCATTGTCAGTTCTCACACACTTAATCTTCTTACTAGTCTGATTCTCTACAAGAGCTTTAAATTCATTGAACTGACTAAAGACTTGTGTCTTACTTTTAAGGAAATAAATCCACGTCCTTCTACTATAATCATCTATGAAAGATACAAAAAATATAGACTTGGAGATTGAAGGAACTTTTACAGGACCAAATACATCAAAATGAATAAGATCCAAAACATCAGAAGATTTGTGAGAACTAGAGTAAAACTAAACATGATTTTGTTTACCATAGACACAGTGTTCACACAAGTTGAACATGAGATTGCAATCATTTAACCCCTCAACGAGATTTTTATTTTTCAGGGTTCTGAGACCCTTTGCACCAATGTGGCCAAATCTCATATGCCACAACATTGTCTTTTCTGTAGGAAGCTTAGCTTCCAAAGTGTTTGCACTACCAACGGAACCAATAGCCACAGACTTCTTCACTGCTTGTTCAGATGGTGAGGATGAAGAACTATTACATAGAGGAATACATGCATCTAGCTGAAATAAGGTACCTCTCCTAGTACCCCTTGCAAGCACTATCGATCCTCTCATCATCTTGCATCCTTCTTTTGAAAAAACAACTTTCACACCTACATCATTCAGCATACTTACAGATAATAGGTTTCATGCCAAACCCGAAATGTGCATAACTCCGTTGATTCCCTTTACTTGTCCATCAGGAAATTTGATAGTGACCCTTCTGCATCCAACTATCTTTAGGTGAGAATCATCACCCAAGTACACCTTTCCACCATCAAACTCTTCATATTTTGAGAACCAGTTTCGATGAGAGGTCATGTGAAAAGATGCACCCAATTCAACCAACCACACATCATCAAATACATGGGCTGCCAAAGCTGCGATGAATGCATCACCATCTTCTTGAGATCTTTCTGAAGCTGAATCTGAACCTTTCTTCTTCTTCTTCAACTCTTTGCAGTCTTTACGGAAGTGCCCAGATTTATCACAGTTCCAAAATTTTGCCTTGGACTTATTGGAAGTCTTTGACTTCCCACAGGATTTGGATCTACCCTTATTGTCAGAGTTATTGTCATTTTTCTTCCCTCTTTCAATGGATCTCCCACGAACAGCAAGGGCTTCTTTTTCCAAAATGGAAGCCTTTCTCCACATCTCCTCTGATAGCAGCGAAGACACCACATCATCCATTTTGAAGGTGACTAAAGTGCTTTCGAGAGCCATCACAAGATGGTCCCATGAATCTAGTAAAGAACACAAAATTGTGTAGCAACGATCCTCCTCTAACTTGACACTAGTTGATGTCAATTGTGCAGCCAACAAATTAAATGCATTTAAATGATCCGTTAAGGATCCACCTTCCTCCATTCATAGAGAGTACAACTTCTTCCTCAAGAACAACTTGTTCACCAGAGATTTGGCCTGATACATGACCGCAAGTCTTTCCAACAAACTATTTGCGGTTTTCTCATCTAGAACATTTAGAAGGACTGCATTGGTTAAACAGAGTCTTATGAGACCCTTAACTTTACGGTCTTTGATATCCCAATCTAATTGAGCTATAGTTGCTGGTCTTGTAGCACTTGAAGTCACTTCCCATAGGTCACGATCTTCCAACATGTCTTCCATCTTGAGTTTTCACAACTTGAAATTAGTGCCATTAAATTTCTCCACCTCCATTCTTCCATATGATGAACTTTCCATCTCAATCTGCAAATAAGATTCAAAATGCTCTGCAAAAAAATCCCACTCAAACTTGAGATCAGCTCAAAAAACCCTACCCAACAACTAGGATCAAAAGTTGATCAAGCTCTGATACCACTTGTAAGGAAACTCAGGTGCGAAAACAGCTTCCTACGCTAATCTCTATAGGAGAGTATTGTGCAAATTCTTATAAATCCTTACAATTTCAGATTCGTTAACTACTTTAACAAAGATATTGCAACCACATACCATGCATACAGAAAAATAGAGAATGACACAACGATATACCCTGGAGAAAACCTTTCGGTAAAAAACCCCAGCACTCCAAAACCTACACAATGTATTATCTTCAACACAAAGATTACAATACACTTGCAATGCAAGTTCTTTCAAGAGATGAGAGACAAAGCCAACAAGACTTAAACTTCTATTATATCTCTCCCATAGGAGTAGCATCATATATATAGACTCCTCTGGACCCAAAAATAGGCACAACCACCAAGACCCATGCACAAAGCCACATGTACATAGTTGTTACATGCAATCCCAAGAATAGACATCCATCCCTAGAATAGACTATGACAGCTTGTCATAGAATCCACCAAAAATAATGGTCACAAGAGAAGTGTAAGAGAATCTATCATACCAACCTATTTTTGGCATATTCTCTTACACACACCAACCACTTCTTCTTGGGTGCCCAAATAGGCCCAAGTCATAAGATGCTCTTACACCTGTCATAGCACATTCCTTAAATAGTTCTTATGCATCATAGGAATCCATCATGACCGTTTCAATCATGATCTCCTTACGCACAAGATGCTGACACATCAAGTGGAGTGACACATCAACATGCCAACTAGACATGTACACTCACACTTAATTACATTATTTGCAAAAAAAAAACATTTACAAAACAAATAATAAGAATAGGAATTATCCAAGGTTGAGACACCTTATTCCTAACAAGTATGGGCTCCTTGATGCCATTTCCATGGGGGTCATAAGGGTATTTTTCTTTGGCTGAGATGCCTTGTGGGTCATAAGGAATGTGGTTGATTTTGTGTATGGAAGTGGATACTATGTGTTATTTCATTCCTTTTGAACGCTTGTATTATATTTTATGGATTTGGGCTATCTCCCCATTTGAGTATTTGGTCCACCTTCACCCCAAAAATTGGGTCTTGAGTGACCCTTGTGAAATCCTTGGAAGGGAGTTTATGTCTTGTTGTTTCTTTTCATTTTGTGGTTGCTATTTTGGATTGTGTGTGTTTGTAACCATGTCTATGAGTTGGTTCCCCTAGCTTGGAGGTGGCTTCTTAGAAGCCTAGGTTGGGAGGTGAGCATCCCCATGGTCTATCCATATTTTCATTGCAGGATTTTTGGAGCTTTATTATATGAAGATGAAATCTTGAGGATGTGCTTAGGTTGAATAGGATATCTTTAGTTGTGAAAGGATCATTCCTTCATGTATTGTAAAAAGGATTCTTAAGTAACCCTTGTGTCCCTTGATTATTGCATAAGTTGTTTAAAAAAACTTCTTTTGGCACTTTCTTATGTTGCTATAAATATGTAACCCTTTTCTATGAAAAGAAATAGAAATTATAGGAGAGTTTTATTATGTCAATAATCCTGTTTAGTTTTGTATGAAATCTGTTCATTTTAAAATGAAGAAGAAATTTTTAAAAAAAGATTTATCACTAGTTTGTAAAGTTGCATGTGAAATGAAAGAGAAAGTATTGATCCTTGAATGTATAGGAGTAGGGTGCAGCATTAATTCCATACCAATGTTAGATATTGTTATTTTAAACTAATGTTGTTGGTATATTATTAGCTACCTTTAAAGAAAATATTTACTTTAAGTTAAAAGGGTTGTATAAAATAGTTTATAATTCTCTTCATTTAAGTATTTTAAATGCATGAAATTTTTACATGTTGGACAAAAAGATTTAGTGTCCTCTAACAAGAATTAGCTTTCTGTTCAAAACAATACATAAAGGAAGTACTATTTCAGTTTTGAAATTAAAAAAAATAAAAATAAATGTATACATCTCTATATTTAAGCTAATGCACTTATTTCCCTTTTCATGCAAAAAAAAAATAGAGCGACTATTTCATGGGATTTTCTTTACAAGGATGGTTTATGTTTAATGTTGGTTAAACGTATTTGTTTAGATTCAAAACATATATATCTATTTTCCTTTTTAAATAAAAGAATATATAGATCTTATCAATATATTAAGAAGGAAAGGAAGGCCTATTTATTTAGACATGCTTACATTCAATACATTCTATTATTTATTTTTCAAAAAAATATAGATATGGACATTGCAATATTCTAAAGCAAAACTGAACCCCTTCATTTTTCTTTTCCTTTAAATTTGCAAAACAAATATTAAAAAAAAAGGGTGTTAGTTCTCTTATTATTATTTAGAAATATATATATATATATATATATATATATATATATATATATATATATATATATATATATATATATATATATATATATATATATATATATATATATATATATATATATATATATATATATATATATATATATATATATATATATATATATATATATATATATATTTAAAGTATTAAATATATATTTTTTTAGTATTTTCTTTAAAAATATATATATTAATAAAATATACTAATTTACCTTGTTAAAAAAAGTGTTTTCTGTAAAAAAAATTTAGTGCCTAATTGTCATTATTGGATTTTAGAGTAATATTATTTTGCAGTAAATAGTTTTATATTAAATAAATGTTAAAAAATAACTATTAAAAAATAACAAAAAGAAACTATTAAAAAATAACAAAAAAATTTATTTTTTTAAAAAACATTCAATACAAAAAAAAATTTTAAAAAAGAGTGCGAGGCGGGATGTGAAAACCCCCATAGCCCACGACATAAGCCATGGCACTGTGGGAGTACCCACAGCCCACAACAGAGTCGTGGAACTGTGGGAAGGACCCACAGCCCACGGTAAAGCCGTGGCAACTGTGGGTAGCACCCACAACCCATGGCCAAGTCGTGGCAACTGCGGGGAGATCCCACAGCCCATGACAGAGCCATGGAAATTGCGAGGAGCACCCACAGCCCATGGAAACTATGGGTAACGTGCACAGCCTATGACCAAATTGTGGTCACTGTGGATAATGCCCGCAATCGAACCGTGGTCACTATGGGTAATGCCCACAACCCACGACCTCCTATTCTGGAAAATGAAAAAAATAATGCAAGATAAAAGTTTTAAGAGAAAAAAATCATATACCTCCTGGCCTCTTATTCTGGCATAAAAATGTATATATACTCACATTTATACACATATACACAGCATATGTATATGGGTATAAATATGATCACTATATGAGTTTTGCTAGAAAGTAAAGTCCACCAAGATAACTGAGAGGGGGGTGAATTAGCTATCAGATAATTATAACTTTTATCAACTTCAATAGATTTTAACCATGTAAGCAATATAACCAACAACCATAGAAAGATATTCATACACAATAACACAATGACACAAGATATGTTGACTAGGGAACCTCTTGATTAAAGAGTAAACCCTGGTGGGAATGATGCCCACAAAAGATGCACTAATATGAATATTCCTTGTTAAAGGATAGACTTTGTTAGGAGTCTTATGAAATACATTTAGTACATATGAATCCCTATTAGGAGATTTTGAACCCTTGCTAAAAGATTCTAACTCTATTAGGAGTTATGGAAGATAGAAGGACCCACTGCCAAAACAACTTCAATGGAAAGATCATTGAACACACTGTCCAACTGATCTCTAGATTATTCAGCAAAATAATATCAAATCATTACTGATCTCAACAATATGTTACCTCTTCTCTGACTGTGCCAAACCGCACTCACTGCTACACCAAATCTCAATTCCAGATCTTTGTATCTCGCATATCCTCTTTCACAAATTCACTTTCACAACTTCATTCACTTCATTACATTCATTCCATGTCTATATCACAACAAGGTAAGACATTCCTTCCTTTATACCACACTCAAGTAATTACAAATGAGTCGGCATCCAAATTACAAAATAAAAGTTTCCACATGTTACATCAAAATTACACAAAACTGTCGGCTTCCAATTTGAATAATTCTTCACTTGTGTGACCTTGAAGTTTGCACTATCAACCACATCACTATCAACATGTCTTCAACTACTCTTTAACTATGCAAAACCAGATTCCATCTCGATTAGGAGATATCATCTAATTTTCACAAACTACTACTCAGGAACACTGCCTGAATATTGCTTCCACCAAAATGCTCATAACTTCCATGAATAAAAGAATTATTGTCTGCACTCTTAACCATGAATATAAAACATATCACAAAGTAAATCCTCAACATCACATAGCTTGATCTGCAATATCCCATGTGCGCTAATCCAAAAACTATCTGCTCCTCTGCTAATCTCTAGTAGATTAGTGTGTTGACATCAATGACAATCATAGTCATGAATGCAACAACAACTGCTATAGAATGGCTGCCAATACTCCCATAGGATATATTCAGCATTCATTCCTAACAATCTCCCCCATTGGCATTGATGGCAACATAGATGAAAAACATCCAATGTTCCATAAATCCAACACTGCTACTCTGAAAATACTTTTGAGTCCTCTTCATCAATCAAATCTTGCTTCATTTTCCTATTCAATTCTCTCTAATAGATGGTACAAATCATTTTTCATGTACACTTCTACCCCATTGACATCAATGACAAAAAACTCATCATTATGTCAATAACAACTCCAATGTCAAAAGACACTATTCAAAAAATACATTCACTAGAGTCCTTATGACTCATCTCAGATACACATACTCCCCCATAGAGGAAGTACCAACATCCAGTCCAGAAGAAAAATAAGGCTCATATACCACTGGATGGATGCAACAAACTGCATCACTTCTCAAAAGTAGGCTAGGGCATAACCCCAAGCATACCTCTCAGATACTCAAATGTATCCTTAGGCAAAGGTTTTGTAAATATGTATGTTATCTGCTCCTTTCTGCTTATGTACTCAAGTCTAACTTCTTTCTCAGCAACTTTCTCTCTTACTACATGATACTTAATCTCAATATGCTTTGTCTTAGAATGTAATACAGGGTTCTTAGAAATACTAACTGTGGTGGTGTTATCACAATGTATAACAATAGGCTCAATAAATTTTATTCCAATATCCTTCAACATCTGCTTCATCCAAATTATCTGGTTATAATTATTTTCTACTGCTACATATTCTACTTCTGCTATGCTCTATGAAATACAATTCTGCTTCTTGCTTAGCCAAGAAACCAATCTTCCTCCAAGGAAAAATGCTCCACCACTAGTGCTTTTTTTATCACCAACACTACCTCCCTAATCAGCATCTGTATATGCACATAGGGTAAAATCATCATATTTTTCATACCACAATCCATACTAAAGTGTACCTCTTAAATATCTCAGTATCCTCTTCACTGCTGCATAATGTGATTCTCTAGGTTTAGCTTGAAATCTTGCTACAATTCCAACTGAGTGTGCTATATCAGGTCTTGTATGTGTCAATTACCGCAATCCTCCAATCATAGATCTATACTTTTTTTTGTTCAACTATAGGGGTCTCGTATGTGCTAGATAATTTATATCCAGTTACCATAGGTGTTCTAACTAGTTTACAGTTCTCCATTCCAAATCTCTTCAATAAATCATTCAAGTACTTTGTCTAACTTATAAAGATACCATCACTATTCTTTTTTATCTGTAATCCCAAAAATTATTTCATTTCACCAATCATACTCATTTCAAATTCAGTCTTCATTTCATCAGCAAATTTATCATTGGCTTCATCTTCTCCTCCAAAAATAATGTCATCAACAAAAATAACTACAACCAACAAAGCATTTTCAATTTCTTTTGTGTACAGGTTGCTATCAGCTGTGCCTTTTGTAAATCCCAATTATAGAAAATACTTATCCAATCTTTCATACCAAGTTCTAGGTGCTTGCTTGAGTCCATATAAAGCTTTCTTTAGTTTACATACCATATCTCCTTCTTGAATCAAAGGAAAACCTCCAGGCTGCTTAATGTAGACTTCTTCCAATTCACCATTCGAAAATGTTGACTTCACATCCATCTGATATACTTTGAATTTCTTAAAAGCTGCATAGGCTAAAAACATTCTTACTGCTTCAATTCTTGCTACTGGTACAAAATTTTCTTCATAGTCAATTCCTTCTTGTTGTGAGTATCCTTTACATACCAATCTTGCTTTTTTCCTTACTACTTCTCCTTGTTCATTCATCTTGTTTCTGAATACCCATTTAGTTCCAATAACATTATTATCTTTAAGTCTAGGGATCAATTCCCATGTCTTATTCTTTTCAATCTGATCTAGTTCTTCTTTCATAGCTTTAATCCAATGTTCATCTTCACAAGCTTCACTAGTAGATTTAGGTTCAATTTGAAAAATCAAACATAATTGTTCTTGTACCTTATTTCGAGTTTGAACTCCTTTGTCTATGCTTCCAATAATCTTCTCAAGAGGATAATTCCTTGATAAATTCATGTTAGGTGTCACTATCTTAGGTCTTACTTCAGGGGTCGGTTCTTCAATGATCTCACTATGGCTTTCATTCAAAAAGAAACTATTAGTTTCATAGAATAATTCAGTAGTTTTACTGTTAGTTCTGGGATGAGTTCCTTTATCAGATTTATAATCAAGAATTCTTTCCTAAATTTTGAACTTCTCATCAACTTTAACATTTGTGCTCTCAACAATAGTCTTAGTTCTCTTATTATAACATCTATAAGATTTACTTTTCAAAGAATATCCAATAAATATACCTTCATCACTTCTAGGATCAAAATTTCCAATATCATCATCTCTCTTTATATAACATTTTCTTCCAAAAATTCTAAAATACTTAACTGAGGGTGCATGTCCAAACCATAATTCATAGGGTGTCTTTTCTGTGTTTTCTCTTATTTGTACTCTGTTCATCTTATACACTGTTGTGTTCAATGCTTCTCTCTAGAATATCTTCACCCAGTCATTCTCAAATAACATAGCTCTTACTGCTTCAGTTACTAATATGTTCCTCCTTTCTATAATACCATTTTGTTCAGGTGTTCTAGGGGCTAAAAACTATCTCTTAATACCATTCACTTCACAAAAAAGTGTTAAACTCTCTAGAAGTAAATTGTCCACCTCTATCTGATCTCAAACATTTAATTTTCATTCTAGATTCATTCTCAACTTTATTCTTTATGATCTTAAACTTATCAAATGCTTCAGACTTTTCTTTAAGAAATGCAATCCACATCATTCTTGTAAAATCATCAACAAGAATCATAAAATACATTTCTCCATAGAATCCTCTAATCCTTGTAGGACCGCTCAAGTCTATATGAACAATCTCCAACTTCTCTACAGATGTAAACTTCTTACTGGGAAATGAACTTCTCTTCTATTTAGCCATCACACATTCCTTGCAAATCATGTTAGTAAGCTTCATAATTCTAGGCAAATCTCTTACTGCAAGTGTAGTACTCACTTTCACAATGTTATCAAAATTTATATGACAAAATCTTCTGTGCCATAACCAACTATCATCAATCTTAGTAATCAAACATGTCATCTTAGGAGGATTCAATTGAAATACATTACCTCTTGTTCTAGATCCAGTGCCAATCAAATTTCCATCTTTATCTTTTATTACACAAGTTTTCTCAGTAAACCAAACTTGATATCCCTTATCAACTAACTATCCAACACTGAAAATATTATGTTTCAAACCATCCACAAAGTAAACATCATCAGTATCAGCCTTTCCATCAAGAGTAATAGATCTTATACCTTTAATCAAACAAGGTGCATTGTTTCCAACTCTAACAACTCCTCCATCATAATTGTTAAACTTTATGAACTTTCTCATGTCTCCAGTCATATGATGTAAATAACCACTATCTACAATCCAATCAGCTTTCTTTTCTACTTGAGAAACTAAAGCCTTTTCTTCCTTAACTTCAGTTTCAGGGTTTTCTTCCTTAATTGCTACAAATCCTATATCATCATTGTTCTCTGTATCACTTTCACTCAAAAGTTTTTCAAAACTAGCTTCAAGTTCTTCATCATTTGCATAATAACATTCTTTAGATATTCTAGGATTGAAATTCTCTCTATACTTCTTAAATCTCTTAGGACACTTAGATGCAAAATGACCAAATTCTTGACGAGTCCAACATTTAAAAATTTTCATACCGTCTGGTTCTCTCTTCACAAGCAAGGCAATACCTTCTTCAATCTTCCTGTCTTCTTCATTTCTATATCTAATGCTACCAACATAATCTCTGCTCACACTGATGCTTCTTAACAAAGTAGGGCGAATACTAAGAGCACTATATGTTGTCTCCATTCTAGGCAAGTGTCTTGATAGCCTTAGGTTCATCTCTGATGCTTCCAATCTTCCAAGAAGAGTTTCTCTTATAAAGTTTGAAGTACAAGGTATAACTTGTTCAATCATCTATGTTGTCTGCTTAAATGCAGGAGTCAATGTGCTCAGAATTTTCCATATCTATTGATTCTTTGTCTTTGTTCCTCCATAAGCTTTTATACTTGCAACAATTTCTAACATTCTACCAATATAGCTTCTAACAGATTCATCTTCTATTATTCTTATATCTTCAAATGCACATATCCAATTATGTAATCTAACCTTCTTTGCTTGTTAATCACCTTCAAAACTAGAGTGCAAAGCTTTCCAAATTTCATGAGATGTTGTTAAAGATTTTACCTAACTGTACTCATTCTTTGGAAGGGCTGACAAAAGTGCTTCCCTGGCAAGTATGTTACACATGAATAGATCTCTCTCATCATTACTAAATGTTTCAATATTATCTTCTTCAATGATAGTCTTCTCATTCTTCGTTATCAACCAATAACCTGGTCTTAAACACAGTAGATGTGTCTTCATCTTTTCTTTCCAGTTGTCAAAATTCACTCCATCAAACTTAGGGCTTTCTTTCCTAAAATTCACCATGGATCTCCTTAAGTTGTTAAATTTTTCTTTCAAGGACCTTCTGCTCTGATACCAATTGCTAGAAAGTAAAGTCCACCAAGATAACTGAATATCTTCACTAAGTCATTCTCAAATAACATAGCTCTTTTTGCTTCAGTCACTGATATGTTTCTTCTTTCTGCAATACCATTTTGTTCAGGTGTCCTAGGGGCTAAAAACTCTCTTAATACCATTCACTTCAAAAAAGGTGTTAAATTCTCTAGAAGTAAATTCTCCACCTCTATCTGATCTGAAACATTTAATCTTCATTCTCAACTTTATTCTTAATTATCTTAAACTCATCAAATGCTTCAAATTTTTCTTTAAGAAATGCAATCCACATCATTCTTGTAAAATCATCAACAAGAATCATAAAATACCTTTCTCCATAGAATCCTCTAGTCCTTGTAGAACCATGCAAGTCTGTATGAACAATCTCCAACTTCTCTACTGATGTAAACTTCTTACTGGGAAATGAGCTTCTCTTATGTTTAGCCATCACACATTCCTTGCAAATCATGTTAGTAGGCTTCATAATTCTAGGCAAATCTCTTACTGCAAGTGTAGTACTCACTTTCACAATGTTATCAAAATTTATATGACAAAATCTTATATGCCATAACCAACTGTCATCAATCTTAGTAATCAAACATGTCATCTCAGTAGGATTCAACTGAAATACATTACCTCTGGTTCTAGATCTAGTACCAATCAAATTTCCATCTTTGTCTTTTATCACACAAGTTTTCTCAGTAAACCAAACTTGATATCCCTTATCAACTAACTGTCCAACACTCAAAATATTATGTTTCAAACCATCTACAAAGTAAACATCATCATTATTAATTTTTCCATCAATATTAATAGATCCTATACCTTTAATCAAACAAGGTGCATTGTTTCCAACTCTAACAACTCCTCCATCATAATTGTTGAACTTTATGAACTTTTTCATGTCTCCAGTCATATGATGTGAACAACCACTGTCTATAATCTAATCAAATTTCTTTTCAACTTGAGAAACTAGAGATTTTTCTTCCTTAACCTCTATTTCAAGATTTTCTTCTTTAATTGCTACAAATTCTATATCATCATTATTCTCAGTATCACTTTCACTTAAGGTTCTCTCTATACTAGCTTCAAGTTCTTCATCATTAGCATAATAACATTCCTTAGATCTTCTAGGCTTAAAATTGTTTCTATACTTCTTAACTCTCTTAGGACATTTAGATGCAAAATGACCATATTCTTGACATGTCCAACATTTAAAAAATTTCTTACCATCCGGTTCTCTCTTCACAAGCAAGGCAATACCTTCTTCAATTTTAATGTCTTCTTTATTTCTAGATCTACTACTACCAGCATAATCTCTGCTCACACTGATGCTTCTTGATAAAGTAGGGCAAACACTAAGAGCATTGAATGTTGTCTCCATTCTAGGTAAGTCTCTTGATAACCTCAGGTTCATTTCTATTGTCTCCAATCTTCCAAGAAGATTCTCTCTTGTAAATTTTGTAGTACAAGGTATAACTTGTTCAATCATTTGTGTTGTCTACTTAAATGCAGGAGTCAATGTCCTCACAATTTTCCATATCACTTCATTCTTTGTCTTTGTTCCTCCACAAGATTTTATACCTACAACAATCTCTAACATTCTACCAATATAGCTTCTAACATATTCATCTTCCATCAATCTTATATCTTCAAATGCACATATCCAATTATGTAATCTGACTTTCTTTGCATGTTCATCACCTTCAAAAGTAGAGTATAAAGCTATCCAAATTTCATGAGATGTTTTTAGATATTTTACCTGACTGTACTCATTCTTTGGAAGGGCTGACAAAAGTGCTTCTCTGAAAAGTATGTTACACATGAATAGTTCTCTTTCATCATTAGTACATGTTTCAATATTATCCTCATCAATGATAGTCTTCTCATTCTTAGTAATCAACCAATAACCAGGTCCTAAACACAGTAGATGTGTCTTCATCTTTTCTTTCCAGCTATCAAAATTCACTCCATCAAACTTAGGACTTTCTTTTCTAAAATTCACTATGGATCTCCTTAAGCTATTCAAGGACCTGCTGCTCTGATACCAATTATTAGAAAGTAAAGTCCACCAAGATAACTGTGAGGGGGGGCTGAATCAATTATTAGATAATTATAACCTTTATCAACTTCAATAGATTTTAACCATATAAGCAATGTAACCAACAACCATAGAAAGATATTCATACACAATAACATAATGACACAAGATATGTTGACTAGGGAACCTCTTGATCAAAGAGTAAACCCCGATGGGAATGATGCCTAAAAAAGATGCACTAATATGAATATTCATTTTGAAAGGATGGACTTTGTTAGGAGTCTTATGAAATACATTCAGTACATATGAATCCCTATTAGGAGATTTTGAATCCCTGCTAAAAGATTCTAACTCTGTTAGGAGTTATGGAAGACAGAAGGACCCACTACCCAAACAACTTCAATGGCAAGATCACTAAACACACTGTCCAACTGATCTCTAGATTATTCAGAAAAATAATATCAAATCATTACTGATCTCAACAATATGTTACCTCTTCTCTGACTGTGCCAAACCGCACTCAGTGCTACACTAGATCTCAATTCCAGATCTCTGTACCTCGCATATCCTCTTTCACAAATTCACTTTCACAACTTCATTCACTTCATTACATTCATTCCATGTCTATATCACAACAAGTAAAAACATTCATTCCTTTATACCACACTCAAGTAATTACAAATGAGTCAGCATCCAAATTAAAAAATAAAAGTTTCCACACGTTACATCAAAATTACACAAAACTATCGGCTTTCAATTTGAATAATTCTTCACTCATGTGACCTTGAAGTTTGCGCTATCAACTGCATCACTATCAAAATGTCTTCAACTACTCTCTAACTATGCAAAACAAAATTCCATCCGGATTAGGAGATATCATCTGATTTCCACAAACCTCTACTCAGGAACACTGCCTAAATACTACCTCCACCAAAATGCTCATAACTTCCATGAATAAAAGAATTACTGTCTATGCTCTTAACCATGAACATAAAACATATCACAAAGTAAATCCTCAACATCGCATAGCTTGATCTGCAATATCTCATGTGTGCTAATCCAAACACTGTCTACTCCTCTACTAATCTCTAGTAGATCATTGTCTTCACATCAATGACAATCATATTCATGAATGAACAACAACTGCTATAAAATGGCTGCCAATACTCCCATAGGATATATTTAGCATTTATTCCTAACAAGTTTGAATCCTCCATGCACTAGTACAAAAACAACAATATGTGACCAAATAAACTACCAAAAATTGTAGATAAATGACCAAATTTGGTCACGTGACCAGTGGTAGTTTATTACCGGTCATTTATCTCATGACCAAATTTATGACTAAACTATTTGTCATTTATTTGGTCATTGATTTGGTCATATATTTAGTTATTTATTTGGCCATTTATTTGGTCATTTGGTAGTTTATTTTGTCATTTGGTAGTTTATTTGGTCATTTATTTGGTCATTTGGTAGTTTATTTGGTCATTTATTTGGTCATTTGGTAGTTTATTTGGTCATTTATTTGGTCATTATTTGATCATTTATTTAATTGATAGTTTATTTGGTTGTTTTTGTTATTTGGTAGCAAATGTAGTTATGAAATGAATAATTTAATAAATTTTAAAATGCAAAATTAAATATAATATTACACATGAACAAGCTATGACAAACTAGAATTAAAAGATTGATTCAACATCCTGATGATAAATAAAGGTAACTCCAATAAGAAAAATTAATGCAAATATTTATTAAATTATAATGTCAAAGTTGTCTAAAGAGTATATATGTAAATATAATAAAAAATGTCAAAGTTGTCTAAGAGTTTCCATATCTTTCAAATACATCTTGATGATTAAAATCTCTAAACAACACATTCAAAATATTGTAATATATAAAGCAGTGACCCAAAATTTCTAACAAATAACACATAATAAACTTGTTGATCAAATGTCATTTTTGCTAAATACTTTAGTGGCCATCGTGTGAAGGTTCCCTCTTTCTCTTTCAGATGAATAGCCCCATTTGTTTTGTCTTCATAAGTAAGGGGTACATTACTTATGACCTTTAAAATGTTTACATTTGCATCTCCAGTTCCTTTCAAATTGACTCCATGTACAATAGACAAGGAGCGAATCCACCCAATACCCACAACAACACCATCATATGGATCTAACACATTAACTTTATCCCCTTCTTTGAGTTTATCAATACATTTCTGCAAAAAGAAAAAAAATAACACATTAGATTACAACGTGCACATGAAAATGCCAAGAATTGCAAACTTCAAGGGGAATCACTCCTTTTCTTTCAACGTAAATAATGAAAATAATACTACCATAATCACAAATTATATTGAAGATGTCTTCACCAAATAATTTCACTTCCGAATTAGGATAACTTGCAGCAATATATAATCTATATAAATTACAACTACATGTGGAGATTAAAATATGCACATCCCAAATTCATTACTACAACTAATTACCATAAGGATATAACAAATGATATGTAGACATAAAAATCAATGCATACATATAAATATTGAAAATACAAGACTCCATTTGCAACTAAGATATTGGAATAACGTTATGAGGAATGAGAATTCATACAACCTTATTTTCTGAAGTATGTAATCCAAGATTGTTTTCATTTATTTTAGAAGGCGTGTTTTCTTCGAAAATCACTTACATCTACAAAATAATTTTATGAATGAACATTGAAATGAGACAGAACTGAATTACTATCATGTAGCCTTCCCAAACTGCAATTTTCATAAGAACAAATGATTTGGCCAGAGTAGCATGTGCTATCAATTCATTCAATACATGCATACAAGATATATTTTAATTCTAATTAAAATTATAGAAAAAATGTTATGAGAACAAATTAATTATCTAGAAGGAAAATAGACTCTTTTCAAATGTACCAAATACTATGTGCACATGATGTTTATCTATTGTGGTGTATGAGCTATAAATGCTAATAGAAATACACAAGCTAGATCTATAACTGAAAAAATAATATAATATTCGCATTGATGTTCTGGTGTTGATCAGTTGAGGCACAAGTCCATTGCTAGGTTAAAATATTTTATGCCATTTTAATTTTGCATGACTAAATACTCTAGAATCATTGTAAAGACTTTTGAATCAATACATATATGTGCTTTCCTGCAATTGTACTCATTTTTCTGAAACACTAAACTTCTCTAGAAAATACAATGCATTAGATGTTAATGCTTTGAAAGATAAGTGTTTGGAAAAGATAGTAAATGAATAGGTCTATTTTGGTGTTTGAATTATTCTATTTGGTCCAGTTTAGTGAAATTTATCTTCATTTTACTCTAACTAGTCTAAACCCTCGTTAGGGTAATCAAAAACTAATAAAATGTAACTTTCCTTTGTTTGCACATGTAATAACCCATCATATTTGGGTAGGGATATGAAGGGAGATGTATATTACATGTCTTGGATGTTTGCAGGTGTCATGAAAGAAGTTGTAAATGCCTTGATGCAATGAAAGTGACTACAGATTGTCACAGATTGAGATAGTGGCATAAATTTTGAATGTAGGCTTTTTCCATACCAGTGATTGGTAAGGGAACTTTTGGGTGTGGGTGATGTAAGAGAAAGATTGAAATATGTTTTGATGTTTGGGAATGACCAAGAGTGTTTTTTTAGACTATTTGAGTTTAGATTGACAACCTGCGAGTCCTTTCAAGCATATACATTTTATCTTGTTTGGCAGTTGTTTTATATGTTTAGTATTGTATAGGATACAATTACCCTGGGAGTTTTAGCTATCATATTTTCAGATTTTCTTTTAGAATTCTCAGTAATGTGAATTAAATTCATCAAATATTGGTTTACATTTACCTTGTAGTTTTTTTCTTTTTGCAAATTCTAAGAATTTTTAGTATTTACATTAAAGAGATAAAAAAATCATTGACGCCCATAGTAATATTCTTAACTAATCACTGTGTATTAGCTAGCATGATAATATCGCTCCTTGGTTTGATAGATATCATAGTTTAGAAAATGACACAGTTGTTCACAGAGAACACTACCATACCTTTGTAGCATTCAAACCATCCTCCACTCTTAACTTATTTTCCTTCAACTCTGTCTCTGTTTGTGCTCCTAACTGTCAATCATATTTATTATCATCCATTACCACCCATCTTTGTTCATGCTCATTAATTAACATAATGAAACAAGCACAATAAAGCATATCTTAATGAATGATGCACATTGACAAAATCTATCTGTTACTCCAAAAGTATTTACAGAGAAATGCTACAGAAAACTAGACACATTTCAACAACTTTACCTATATAACTACAATTCCCCTGAATAGTTTAGCAATCCTTTCATTCCATTTTTCTTTCTCATAATCTTGTTCAGCAACCTAGAAATAAAGAAAATATTTCAATTGACAAATGCATTATACAAGATAGGTTGACAATAACAAAAATTCTCTAATTATTATTGATTGGTATATTGATATGCTAAAAATAGACTGAGAAATAGAGTGTCAACCATGATGAGATGATAGGTGCAGACAATAGAGAAAGTTCATTATCTTAATTTTTCCCCTCTCTTATTGAAAACACGCTTCATTTTTCAATCCTAGTGGAATCCTAAATGGAGGATGTTCAATCTTTTTCTACCCACGCCATTTATTGGGAATCTCATTTATAACCCAAATAAATGTGGAGATCATTTGATTGAAAGGAGGAGCCTGTCAGATAAGGATTCCTCACTTTCAAGAAGAGGCTTAAAAGGCGATAAGAACCACACTCTCCTAAAAAAATGACAAATTATGTTTATATTTGAGAAGTAGGCTCATTTTATTTGCACTACATACTCATTTGTTTTATCAAACATGACAAGAAATTCCTTGAACAAAACTGAATCTTTTGGGTGAGTAAGCATGAAACTTGAAAACCCAATTTATAGATGTTTAAAATCTAAGGTATGGTAGCCATTGAATTGGTTATAGAATCTAAAAGCTTTGTAGTCACTTTCAAGATAGAGAAGGCTCAGAAAAGTAGCTTTTGAATCTGGGTGTTTGTTTCAAATAGTTTTTCTTGGTACATGGCAATTTGGAAAGTCGCTTGAAGCTTTTTGGTTTTCAGGGTATTCATAGGAACATGGAATGTAGGGGGTAAAGCACCTTACAATAGCCTCAAGTTGGATGACTGATATATGTTTTGGGGTAAAGAAAATTCTTCAGTTCATCCATTCAGCACCATGAATAAAACTTCAGAGATATTTAGTAGGTCTTTTAATGGAGCTTCACTTTCTCAAGGCACTGAAATACTACAATTTGATGTTTCAATAAGGTGAATAAGGCAAAGAACTTACAAGTGGTGAAAAATGATAGTACAAACAACATAGGATTTATAGTAAGTGAAATCAGCATTGTCTTAGACTTGCTTGAACTAAGGAAAACAAGATCAACGAAGCCGAGATATGATAGATTCATTTACATTGCTCAAAACAATCATTGAACCAAATAGAAGCAACAGTCATCCATAATTGAATGAAATCAATAACAGCCATTGATGGTAATTACATGATCAAGTATAGCCACTTACATAAAGGAAATGGATTGGCTATACACCTGTTTGGTGTACCCATTGCACACCAAGGTGCAATTGCTAGTTATTATTATAATAAATAGTATACCTGTGACAAACCATTGTTGATGACCCCTCAAATCAGTAGGCACAATATTCCAGCCCATGTTGTGATATCAGTGTCATTTGATCTGCCAGAAAATGAGAGGCTTTGGGGCATTTTGGGATAAGGGAAGGGCCTTAGGGAATTTAAAGATGAGATTTAAATTTTAAAAAAAATTCTCAGACATGGGCAGTCGGATCATTTGTTGAGATTCAAAGATGGACCTTGAGTGAACCAAGATTTGTCCTAAACTCAGATCCAAACATGTTCCGTATTTATGCCATATGCAGGCCTAAATAGCTGAACCTGGTAACCAAAGCTATAATATTAGGAAACACACATGAAAACATCTCATAGATGTTTCCGTGATTGTGGTTTGCAATTAATGTTTCTTGAAATTCCATATTCTATTGCTTCTTTCTCTGCAAGTATTGTATGTAGACCTTTGCGACTGCTCAAGTTTTTATTGGCTAGGATCTATCTTGTCATTTACATTAGACATGGCTTGTTCAGAGTGACAATGAAACTGTTAACTCATACATTATCAAAACACCAAGGACCCACTAATTTTGTAGTCTAAGAATGGATTTGGGCTTCTGCAGGCTTATGCAAAGACCGAGTTGACTCAATATGCAAAACATAAATATGTAGTACAAAACAAAACTATAGGCATTTTATTATTTAGGGTTGTTTATGTATGAGATAGAAGAATAAAAGGAAATTCTTACACTAAAACAATCCCTATCCCATAAATATGAATCAAAATAATTGAATTAGTGCTTAGTGCTTATTCAATGATGTAGGGGTGAAAGTACTTAGTTGACCTATTCAAGTTAACACAACTTCACAACTGTTACAAATGGCCTAATTCATATTTCTATCAAATGTTTTATAACTTTCTCTATACTAACATATATGTTTTCTACTTTTTTTCCCTCTTACATAGGTATTATACATTTGACTCTATACATATGAATTATTTACTTGAAATATAGGACAGAGTTTGCCACTATCTTATACTATTTATACCCTCTAATTTGGGATTTATTATTCAAACTATCATTATGACTGTCATAGACATAGTCAATGTATTCTTTCATTTAAAATGAAATTGTGATGATTAGGAAATGTTGAAGTGGTCCCTTAAATATGTCATGAATGAAATGCGGAATGCACTTGGAGATGTAGTTCATAGACTCTTGAATCCATTTGACGGGTACTGTTCAGAAAGTCTAGGCCCTCTTTCCAATACTGATTAGATAACATGATGAATATTGATGACCATGGCAATATGCACATAGTGACTGATCACAGTCTAGTTCCCTTTGATGTTTGAAGTTTCCATTGTTGGTATAAGTTTTAAGGATCATTTTATGTTGTTGATCCTTTGTGTGGGTTAGGAGGTTGGGTGGAAGGTGATCAAGGAAAGAAAAGTACTCAAGATTTGAGGGTCTGATTTTATAGTGGTTTGACACACCCATTTTAAAGGTTTAAAGGCAGAGTAGCATCTTGTTCAATATTGTCATTTCCTTTGATTAATATGATGGTAAATGTTTCATTCCATTAATACATGCTTTCAACGTTAGTTGTGATCAGAGTTGACTAAAAGCTCTCTTAAATTTGACAACATCTATTCATCTTGGCTTAAAGGTTCACAATCAACCTTATAATTCCAAACTCTTCAGAGGAAAAAATAGAACTCCTCCAATAACTCATAACTGATCACCACTCATCGTCAACTACTAGGATTTATAGACTTTCACTAGCTGATCAAAATCAATCAGACCAAAACTCCAAGACATCTCAAGAACAATCTCCAAACATTTTAGGTGGATTGACATATAATAAAACACAAAGTCTTTGTTTTGAGACAACCTCCATCTATTCAAAGAACTTCTTCTTATTATCTGATCAATGCTTGTCTTTCTGACCAATGGACAATCAACTTTCCCATTCATCATCTGAGCACAGTATGGAATGGACACACCTTATGTATAACATAGAATAGACACCTCTCCAATCCCAAAATAAATGAAAGAAACCACCTTACACCCTGACAACATTTAGTATCCTTGACATATGGGATCTCAAACTAAAGAACATCATTGCAAACTGTTAGCAAAAATCGGACTTCTATGATGTAATATGGGGAAAGGAATTCACAGACCTTGATCTTCCTTTAGTGTGTCTTAGGACATGATTCACACATAAGGTGTCAATGTAAAGTGTGCCTTAAATGGCTTATAAACAAAGGACAACTTCTGAAAAAGTAAATAGGTCGAACATTGATTGTCACAGTCTTGACAGCTCTAGATTGATAACCTTGCTAATCAGAAGATTCAAACAATAAAAAAACTTCATCCATATGTTGGAGAAACATGGTAAGTTCACTGATAGCCATTTCTTGTCATGGGGGCCCACACAACTTTACAAAATGATTAGGAATAAGGAATCAAAAACTGATTGTACCCTGTCATAGTTTTGACAGTTCAGACTGTGATTGCAAAAATAGATCAAAGAATGTTTCAGTAATCCTTTCAAGTGGTCTGGAATGTTTACTTGGATTGTCTACAATACTAATCAATCACCAATTACAAATAAATCTATATCAAATGACTGTTACTAGAAAAAAATGTGCAATTGTTGTGATAGTTTTATGAAAACTAACAGCTTAGACCTACTAGGGCATCATGTTGTTCCCTTCATTCACAACCATTCAATATCAGACCAAGGGAAATCAAAAGAGCATCCACAATGCCACCAAACTCTAGAGTTTGAGAATTTTTGGACAGTGCACTTCGGATTTATCTGGCAATCTTTTTACAAACCCTTGGTTTCGAGGGTTTTAAAACTATTTTAGAATAAATTATGGTTCTCCCACTATAATCCATGGAAAGCCTTCAAACTTGTTCCAAAATGACACCATCTCAACATATTTAATGCCTCAATAAGTTTTAGACCCAACCAAAACACTACATGAAAAAACCACATGACTGATCAGCAGAGAGACAGGAAAATACATGAGTTCAGAGGGTGGTTATAATTGTCAAAGAGGTTGGAAAAGCTCTAGAAAACCAATTTGGGTTGAGATCTAGTGTGGTGACCAGTTTGGAGGAGAGTTGTAGGGCAAAATCCAATTATACCTCTAACTGTCACAAGATTCTAGAAATCTGCAAAGGTTGCAGAGCCATATAGGCTCATCAAATGATATAATTTGTATTTGTATTTGATTTTGGAAGATAGTATAAGGAATAAGCTTTAATTTGAATCCAATCTCATGATTTATGGTGGAGACAACAAATTTTATCAACAATCTCCTGACATAGAAAATCTAGTAAACCAATAATATCGAGATTTCAGAGAACAAAAAGCTCAGTCAAAAACATCTGATCTGCTCCCACAACAACATACATTATACAGTCAGCACTTAATAGCTGACACAGTTAGGAGGAACATCATACAGGAATAACTAAAATACTTCTGCAGTCCAAGGTGCCAAACACATTAGCAATACACACAGTCAGTAATCAGAAAAATGAGTAAAAGAAATCACCCAACACAACATCATCGAATGAGACAAGCAGAGATAAGATTGCACAAAAAGGTAATGGGAAAAATAGAGACAACACAAGTATGGTATCTATTTCTGAATACAATCATAGACATTAAAATTACTGTTTATATATATAGATAACTATATATTTGGGACTGCACAACATTAGAACCTTGTGCATAAACTATGAAATGTATAAAATATTAATTTATGCCTACACAATAAATTTATATATATAAGATGTAGAGACGTACATGAACAGAGGACTTGGTCTATATGGATATTGATAAAATACAGATAATCCACATACTGTAATAAAATTATATATATATATATATATATATATTATAAGATTAGTAAAATCCAAACTATATTTAGATATGATGGAAATGAAAACAAACATATATATGATAATGGGAAGGAAATCAAAATTAGGTATATAAATACATAAATAAATTTATGTTGTGGAATTCATAGTATAATATAGATGTTTGCAAATGATATATGATACTGACTTCATGATATTCCTATTTAATGTTTAATTAATAAACATAAATATTGTTATCTTAATCAGATGCCTAGAATCTCAATTGCAGTACATTTATAAATGTTTAAAGACAATCCCAAAATAGGACCTCAATCTATGTAAGGATATTTTTGATAAAATTTGTTGTCTCAATTCAAGCGAAGCTGAAGAAAAGATGTCAAACCTCCAAACAAATTTGAAAAAAACAAAAAAATATATTGTTGGCTCATTTTCTTAATTTTGGTTTTGTCTTCTCTGACAGTTGACCAGTTTAAGCATAACCTCTGCCCTCTAATAGTCGGATGACACAAAATGGAAGCTTTGAAAATCGGTGTGAACATCCATGTCAAATTATAAATCATTGGAATTTTTTCAAATTATGTAGTTGCAGCTATCTTGGTAAGCATGAATATGAGATCTGGAAACATGTACAATATCAGTGAATTGTTTGATAGACTGCCTTATCAAAAGATAGTCTCGTTGATCAAATTGGTTGGAGGATGCAAAAAATTGATTTTTCAAAGGGATTCAAATATTTCTAATGCCCACAAACTTAACCATAATCCTCACAGCCCGTATGAGTCTATCTTGAAATAGGGTATGTGGCACACTGCATGGAAGCATAAGTAATCATGGTTTACCAACATTTTTTCAATACATCATATTTTACTTTGAAAATTTTGGTTTCTTAAAAGATTCGGGAGGGTGATCCAGGAACGAGTATGGTAATTGTTATGATTGGTGATTAATTCCATTTTCTTTGATATTTCTGCTACCATGAGTATTCTGATCAAGCCTCAAAGAAATATCTAAATAATCCAGACTACAGCAAGACATAGAGGTTGACCTTTCAATGCCTTTAGAATGGACTGAATTGGTTCTTTGACACCTAAGGTATCACTCCTCCTTGCAGTCAAAGATGTTAACCATTTGCAGATTTAAATAGACATAAGACTACAACTATTTTTAAAAACTAATTAAAGAAAATTCTTACCTTTTCCTTCTCAAACAGATGGGAAATTCGCAAATCAAATGCCTTTTGTGCCACTCACTTTCTATGTTGCAGGCATTGTTGCATTATGTCAGTTCTCCTGAAGATGCACTAAAATATCACATTTGTGTACATCAGATGTCGTTATCTTATTAATTGCAAACTCAGCCTGTATAATCTCAACAGCCATCAATCTAATGATAAAGAAAGATTTCATACAAGGCAATTATTATGATAGGAAAGAAGTGTAAAAAAATGTAAATACTTATGAGTGAGAAGTAATTAATATAGAGGTTATGGAAAAGAAAAAATAGAGTAAAAAATAGAAAGCCCATGCTTTGGTGCCTTTGTTAAAAGTTTCCCTTGTGAAAAATATCTATAAAGTCACATGCCATGTGGTTAACTTTTATTCAAGTTTCATTTTGCCAAATATTTTTTCTCCAAACTTTGTCCCATTTTCTTCCCTCATCTCGTTTCAAATACGAGATTCGGTGGATGCAAGAAATTTAAAAATCCTTATCTCAAAATCAAGGATTGAAATCACCAGTGCGAAGATGCATCCCAACTCCATAGAACAGTCTGAAACTCCAACCATGAAAACTCTCAAGCCAAGGATCATCTTCTCCCAGACCTAATTTCTATTATATGCTTGTTAAATTATATTATGTACTATCTTAAATATTGTCCTTACTTTATTGCTATCCTTATTGCCATACTTATGTTTGTTGTCTTAATTATATTTTTTATTTGCTCATTATTTCTCGTTAGGGCTATCCATAACTAAAGAGATTCTTCCAACATTTTCTTTATTTTGAGGTTAATCTAATAGAGACCACATCTTTTCTTATACAAATAGCATTCAAAATTTTAACTAGTTACAATAAAGAAGAACAAGGGTAAGAGTAACCTGAGCTATGAAAGTTCCCAAACAAAAAAAATGAAATCAAAGAAAGAAAGAAAGAGAGGTAAAACCATTAGTGGTCAAAGTTTAAAACCCCTAAACCATGGCCAGTAAGGTTCAAAATCTCAGATATCCAAGTAAGGTAAACACCTTGCATTGAAACAATGAAACATGGAGCTAAGGAAGGCTAAAATGTCTGACAAATAACGAAAGGCAACATTCTAATGTATTTGCAGCAAGGTTCACACTAGAAGAAGAAACAATGATATCTAATGCCAACCAATTGCAAATTACTACTGAGAAAACATAAGAGAAGGAAACAAATGATAATTATTAATTATGTTCTGTAAAGCTAAAAAAAATTCATAATGATCCTCTACTATGATTTTACAAAGTGATTGTATAAATTTATAATCCAAATCAGGTGGTTATCTGGACATTATAAAATTATCTCCATATAAATTTGTTAAGAAGATGCATCATTATTGGTCTTCCCTCATCAAGTATGCCAACCACAAGATGTATGGACTAAAGGTTCTTCTATTCTTGTGAGCCAAGGGGCCAAATAACTCAAAGGCTCATTCCATTACCATGCGCTTGGTTGAGGAAGAAAATCTCTGATCATCCTAACAAGAATTATAAGATTAATAATTATTTATCTGATTTCCATAAGAAATTGTATTGGAATCTATTTGAAATATTTGATAGAAAGATGCACCAATACCAGTTCCATCATCAAATATGACAACTCCAAGATGGATAGGCATCCTTCTATTCTTATGGTCCAAGGGTCCAAATGACTCAGAGGCTCATTATGTACCCTTGATCGTGGTTGATGAAGATAGTCTCCTAGCATCCTATCAAGCTTTTCTCAATTTTATCCATCAAATTCTTTGGTGGCCTTCTCTACTACTTCTACAATGCTCTACGGGCATAACTTGGATACTATGTTTCCTACTCACACACACACTCCTACAAAAAAGTAGAATAGAAAATAGGTGGAGACTAATGCAGAGCATCCTACTTACATGCGCACTCCTAAGGGTACTTCCTGACCCTAACATCCCTTCAAGATTGGATGGATTTGATGTATCTAACAAGATTAAGGACTCTTTCTACTTGTCCATTCACCATATCCTTCAAAATACACTTCCAAGGTTCCACACTGATATTCTTTATCACTGACCCAAAAGGACTCATAAATGTCCTTCAACATCCCCTTTAACAATCAATAAAATTACTCTCTGTCTACTGTGAAGAACTTCTTCACCCTTGTATGCAACCCTACCCTTATCCTCATTAACACCTTTCCACCCACATAAACTTCATAGACAAATCTTTACCCCTACACATCCTTCTCACAAACAACTTCTCACAACTAACCCAACTCTCTCACTCAAAGGCACTGTCCACAACAAGAACATGATGTCAATGTGACTATACTCATGCATCCCCTTGTTTGATCATAATGTAGAACTTGTAGACTCTATTTTGAGACAACTCATATTCAAATAACTTTTGATCCCTCTAAACATTCCATGAGATTCCCATCCACTGATCATATGTAGTTGAACCTTACTGTTACATCAAAGTGAAAGTAACTCCAAGTCATGGAAGGATTGTTGCAGATCATACTTGGACTAGAAAAGGATTAGAATATCAATTGAACCCAAGAAAAACTTGGTTTTCATACACCTTCCTAACATTCTCTACCATCCAAGCACTATACTTCCTCAACATAACTCCCAAAAACTTCACACTGTGTTGTCAACCCAAATATAGTCCCCTTACTACTGTGTTGGATTAGTTCTTATAAATTTTGAAGGCTCCTTTCAACACAACTATACATGACTCACAAAGAGTTCCAAAATACCTTGGAAAAATAGAATAAACTCCTTAAGATACCCCCAAAGCATGAACTAACTCCAAACAAACAAAAGGAGAAAACTGTTCGACTCACATGACAGGACAATTTTTAGGAATTGATTTGTTTGACCCTTCAAATCACAATATATTTTTTTTTGGAAAGAAAGAAGTTTATTCATAACATAATAACATATCTATACACCAAGTTTTAGGTCCATACTTGAACATACATGGCTGCACCAACACATTTACTAACTTCAGATCCTGGAAGTCATTTTTTTGAATAAGCTGTCTTTACAAAAATGACCATAACTCGATAAATTCTCCATAAAAATCAATGAGACTGGAATAAAATGAAATAGAATCCATTTATGTATCAAATACAAGAGGTATCCTATCATTAATAGGTCATATTTGGCTGTACAACTCCCTACAACATGAATTTTCCTGATTTTTTAACAATTATCAATATAAAACTTAGTCTTAGGGCATCAAAGTTCTCCACCAATACAAAATGCTTTAATATCAATCCAAATTAAATATAAAGATAATCCAAAAGGATAATAAATACTAGAAGATATGATTTTGTTAATGGTGCAAAAGAAGGATATCAAACAAAATTTGAATAATGGTAATGAAGAAATTTGAATATTGATTTGAAGGACATTAATGGATCTTCTTCCATACTCCATGGAATAACTTGTAACTTAATTCAAATGAAATATAATATACAAAAATTTTATCTCCAATAGGTCTCAGGAAAAAATCAATCCATCCAAGGAAGATACAAATAGTGGAACAACAAGGTAACAAGAATTTGGAATGTTAAAACATCATTTTCATTGAATTTCATTCTTCAAAATCACATATCTTCCTTACCCCTGACCCAAAGGGATATTTGAACCTTTCCAAGGTAGTTTGAGATTTTTACAACCATATTTTAAACCATCTAGATGTTGGTCATTAGTTAGACCATTTGTTAATGTAAATGTTGCAAAATTGTCATTGACAACTTTTGCAATATTGATACAACTTTTCACATCTTTGCAACTATGACCCCCAAAACTTTGCAAATATGATCAACATGATTGAAATAATCTATAGACACCATTTCTATTCTCTATCCACCTATTTTGACTACGTTTATCACTTTGACCCTCTAGGTCCTGATTGGCTTTACAAAGAAACTTGGCCTTATAGCCTTGCAAAATGGATTTAAATGAACATGACAAACATGAATAGACTCAAAAACATCACAGATGGCCTTTGCTTGGCCTTATTACATGATTTGACCAAAAATTGGTCCTAATTTCTCATTGTTCTCTTGGTTGGTATGATTTATATTTCATTTTTTATGATAAATTTTTCCAGCATATTTATCCAATAATTCACAATATTTTTGTATTGAGTTTTCTATGAATATTTTTGGGAATAAATATTCTATCCAGCCTTATAAAACATAATTGTGGTACCTACAAATCATAATATTTCATTTTTTTGGCCATGGCCAAGATTGATCTCTCAACTGTAGCATTATCTCTATATCTATTATTTTGCACATTCATACATCAAGTAGACAGAGGTTTCAACTATCATTGTTTATTTTCCTTATTCAAAACTTGTTCAATGAGTTAATATTAGATCTTTCCATGCTAGTTTGAAATATTCCAAAGGTGATCATGTATTGTGTACTTAAAGTTAAACAACACTAATTTGTATTAAGATGAGCAGATTACCAAAAACATTAATATAGATTTGTACCTTAGTACCCTTTTTTCTTTCATCTAGGCATCCGGGTGCATTTGGATGAGAAGATTACTAACAAATTTAATATTGATTTGTGACTTAGTAACCAGATATTTTCTAGGCGTCCGGGTGTATCCAGATGCACCTGGATGCTCATAGAAGCTTAAAGGGAGCATTAAAGCTCCATGTGTATGCACTTGGATGTGTATCCATACACATCCATAGAGGGCTTTAATACTTCCCATGAGCTTCCGAGTGAATCAGAATCCACCTTCACTTCCAAATGCATCAACATCCACCTCTAGGCTTCATTGAGAACACATGCTAACTTAGCTAAAAATATGGAAAAAAAATTGTCCTCTTTCAAATCTATCCTCAAAATTCAAAAGAGCATTTAAAAAAAACATAGATTTAAGAGACCATCATTCATTTTAGACTTGCAAAGCCTTGAGTTGAGCCAACATTAGAAAGTTTTCTGCTATCTCTGCTTCACTCTATTTTCATGAGCATGTGTATCTTATAATCTTTCTAAAGAATCATATGTATATTTGCATATATGCCTTCAGCATTTTGCCATAATGCTATTCTTTAATAATGTCAGCCAACTATTACTAACTACTACTATAGACACCTAAAAATCCTTAGAAAATAAAAGTATTTTTATTTTTCTAAAAACCCCTGATGACATCATCATTTGCTAATTAATTAATTAATTAATTTTTAAGTCATTAAATCCCTTTATCTAAATTCAAAATATTTAATTAAGAAATCCCTCCCAAAAATGTTTAAATCTTATTTAAACACCATTTCCCTATTTATTAATTATTTAATTAATAAATTGACCAAAAAACCTTAAAATAAATAAATTATTTATTTTAGCCCTAAACCTTAGAAATATCCTAAGGATCCTTAACCTCTTCTAGAATCTCCTAATCTCACTTTAATCTTAATTAAAGGAGGATTTACCAATTTCCTAAGCCTAATCCCAACTCAAAAATATTTAAATAAGTTTAAATATTAAATCCTCATATTTATTAAATCTATTTAATAAATATTCTCAAAACCTAAATCCTTTGGAATAAATAAACCTTTATTTATTTCCTAAATTCTTATTTATCTTAGAAAGTCCTAGACTCTTCTAGAAAGTCTTCATCCTCATCCAAAGCCTTGGTCCAACCAAAAAGTCAATCCTTATCCTTAACCCTAACCCTAACCTTACCCCAAACCTTGACTTAACCTCCTAACCCAACCATTTCCAAAATTCTATAAATACTCCTCATTTCTAAGAGCAAAACACCAATTCACTTTCAATTAATAGCATTGTTATCATGTTAAATTAGCTCTAGATCATTTAGCTAAATCACTAAATTGTTAGTTTAATTCATTTCAAAGCTTTCTTAAATCACATCTTAGCATAGAACTAATGGATTAATTTAGTTTAATTCATGTTTATGCATCATTTTCACAGCTATTTTGGGCTTAAAATATACTTAATCATACTAGTTGCATCAATTTGGGTTCTTGAAGCCTTAGGGGCAATTTTGGGTGTTCTACCCAATATTGTGCCATTTATGGGGTTCTCATGAGTATCAATCCCTCCAAATCAGCATTAGGAACATGCTCCAGGTGCTTTGAGAGCATACCCACATTCCTTTATATGAGCAAATCAAATAGTGCATGGGTGCATCTGTTTTTAGCTCAATCTGAATGACTTTGTGAATTATTGTTTGTTTTTTTGTTAGGTATATGTTGTTTAGGCTAATGTTTGACATGTCTACACATTTCAAAATAGATTAGGATTGCATCGATCACATTTTGGCACGCCCGGTGGGACCCCTGTCTTGAGCAACTGCTCCAAAATTGACTTTCCTTGGCCATTTTTCTCAAAGTTCTCTCAAAAATTTGGGTTGTAACATTTCATTCTCGGTCCAATTTGTGCATTTGTTGTCCACAACTACACATTTGTACAAAAATTTGTAAATTTGTGCATTTATCCTTTAAAACTATGCATATATCACTTAATTTGCGCATATGTTTAGTTTTGCTACGCATATGTTCAATATTGTTGTGCATATGTGAAACATAACTAGGCATTTTTTTTTGTAAAAAACTTTCATTTTAAAAGCATTTTAGTAGAATAGATAGAGTGGCGCATACATATCCTGTTCCAGTGCATTTGTACAAAGTTGTAACCTGCGCATCTGTTCTTTGTAATTGCACATTTATTCCAGAGAGAGGTAATCTGATGTTTTTAAAGTTTTTTAACTTTGATTTTTCTTACAAGTTCTAAAACCCATTTTTTTGTAGGTACTTCTTGGAGGACAAAGCAAAAAAAAAATCATCACTAAAATCCTAAAAACCTTAAAGCTCATTAACTTGCTTGTCTAAATAGGAGCTTCAAATCTTTCAGTTGGTTGCCTAAAATAAACTTCATATTGAAAACTCTTGAATGCCTTTCAAATTACATGCATCAAAGCTTATTTAGGAAAGTTTTCTTTTGGAGATAAAAAATCAAAGCAAAAGTAAAAAAAAATCTTGAGTGAAAATAAGGGAATGAATCTAAGTCCTACAGAGTTATTGTCATTTTGAAAATCAAACATACTCTTGAATGCACTAAAAGAAACAAACATCTCTATTCCTTCCTTTTTTCAGTTCAAGAAAATGAAAAATCAAATCTTGAATGACTTAAGGATCAAAACAAAGCTTTTTTCAAAAGTTCCTAAAGCAACACGCCAATCTCAATCTTGAATGCTCGGGAAAAGAACTTGCAATTGCTCAAAAATGCTTACTTTTTGGAGAAAGAACAACTCAAAATCTTAACACTTGTGTGTTCAGAAGTTTTCAATCAAAACACACTTAATTCAATTTGGAAAAGAACTCTTCATGGTGTGCATCTAGGATCTTTCATTTTTTGTAAATCCTTGTTAAAGTAAGCAATGTAAAACATTTGAACTCAGACAAGTTCACTTGTTTTACTTTTAGCGAGGCCTGTCCAGGGAGAAAAGCGCTTCCTCTTTGGAGAATGACCTCAAACTAGTATCTTCCCTGACCGATATATAAATAAAGCACCGAGAAAACTCTCGCTTATATCTCCTCAAGCTCAGGTGAGGCATGTTGATGGTAGCCCGGGGTAGGTGAATAATCCCTACTATTTTGGCATGGTCAACTAGGCTCTTAAGTGAGTCACGTGCGTACAAACTAATTGGGGGGACTCCATGGAACAAATACAAACTTGATAAAATAGATGCTACCCTATCCACATCCGAAGGTATCAAAATCCTTGTGCAAGAACCGATCCAAGGGGTTTACCAGATCACCTCAAGATTACTCACCATTTGTATCCCCTTTTAGGAGATACCAAGCTGTGGGCAAGGATTTTGATACTCACCTTCCTTAGGTAGATCTATTTGAATTGCTTGACAGTTAAAACTCCATGAAAACACTTGTTGGAACATACACTTTTCAAAAATCTTTCTTAGATTCAAAGTCAGTTGTCTTGTTTGTATCCCACAAGGTTGCTTTGTCTCTTGTGGAGATTTCTTTTCCAAAAATCTTTGTTGAAATCTTTCCTTTGCCATTGAAGAACATCAAAATTGATTTACAAGCCTAGTTCAAGATACTCAGAATAACTTGCAGAAGAAACCCTTGGAAATCAGATACCCAAAGCTTTATTATCATAATTTCCCCAAGTCAATTTGATCAAACATCCAAAAGCTAAATTGCCCAAATCTCAAGCCCATCAGGAGAAAAGAGTTGCAAAGGAAAATCTTAAAATCCATCAATCCTTTGTCCAAGCAAGCCAAGTAGAAGAAAGGTATCAAGAAAAGCTTGATAATATTGTCTATAATGCAAGAGTCAAACAGTTTGCTTATCGATTTTGAGTAAACCATCGCTATGTCAATCTTGAAAGAGAAGACTAGCTGGATCCATCACATGTCCCATTCTACCATCAGATCTCAAATCCTATCTCGATAGTTCTTCATCCTAGTTTCATCCTAAATTTCATCCTTGCATCATCACCATAAATCTTTAGTTACATTCTAGAGTTCTTCTTAGTTGCATTCATCATCATCTTTCTAGCAGCATCATAGATTATCCATCCCAGTTGCATCTGCATCATCCTTTTAGAAATAGCATCATTTCATCATCCTTTAGCATCATTACATCAGCAATCCACAAATTAGAATCCCAAATCCTTGATCCAAATCTAGCATCCATCATCCAGAATAGAACCCACCATCTTTTTGCACCAAATCTAGAGACCCAAATCCAAAAGCACTTAGTGTTCAAAACCTTTGAATTATTTCCATCCCCTATCCTAAATCAAAAATCATCCCCTATTTTGATAGAGCATTGTCTAAATGAAATCCAACTTGCCCTTGCACAGCCTCATCATCTCGAGCAAGAGATTGGATTGCATTGATAAGAGTCCAGTTGACCAAAGATCATTAGTCTATCCTAGGTTGACCAAATCCTATCACTGATCCTCCATCGAGAAAAAAGTAGCTCATTGTTGACACTTAGTAATCTTCCACCAACATCCCACCAATCTTCCACCAAATCTTGATCCAAAGCAGACCATCCTCCACCAATCCTTCATCATCCTCAATCCCAATCAGAGCATTCCACCAATCCTTCACCATCACCGCCATCTTACAGTTGATCCAAATCCTTGCATTGCATTCTAGATATCCACCATCCTTAGAGATCATTTAGACTTGCATCCACCATCCTTAGAGATCATTTAGACTTGCATTCACCATCCTTAGAAGTTCCTTAAGCTTGCATCCATCATTCTTTAAAGTCTTTAGAAACATCTTGCATCCATCTAGCATCTGCATCTCCATGCCTATCGAGACAAGATCTAGATCTAGAAAATGAAGGAGCATGGACCCTTATCCAACTACCAGCTTATTTGATCCCAACACTTCTACTAGTGCGATGGTAGCCTATGATCCCCAGATCCAGCAAACTAGCAATGCATGGGATGATCCCAATATCCCCTCAACTCCTCTTTCTATAGAAACATTTGTGAATCATCCAAGGAATCCACCAGTAGTCAATACACTCATGGCTCAAAATTAGCAGAACATGTTCACTAACTTTGTGCAAAGGCATACTCCCATGCCACCATATCTTCATCCTTGCATTCCCATAAACATTGTCCAAATCCTAGCACAAGCATACTCTCCATTCATCCAACCATTCCCGAATCCAACCATGCAAACATCTCAAGAAACCTCCACCATTCCGCTTCTACTGCAAGGAAGTTTCACAAGTCCTATAACATAAGCTATAGCACCATCTACTTCATTTCCTATCATAGGTACATCATCATTCTCCATGGCCTCCCAAGATTTTTCTCAAATCCAACGCTTGTCGCAAAATTAACTCCCACCTCTTACACAAGTTGTCTCACAAATAGTTCCAGCACCTTCCATGAGCCAGGCAACACCATTCTTTCCAGGAGGGGTGCAATCATCCTTCCCCTTTTCTTCACAAGCTTCCATGCCCACACCTTTCATGCAGGGAGGGACGCAATCATCTTTTCCTTTTGCTCCACAAAATTCAGCATCCATACCATCATTTCCAAGGTCAACGTAATCATTCCCCTTTCATACTTAGCAAACCTCCACATCAACATCACCCTTTTCATGGGGAACACACGCATCTTCATTCACCCCCTAGCAAGCATCTACCTATGCACAAGCCTAGCAAAATGCCTTCACCATAGGAATGCCTTCCATAGGTATTTCGAATCCACCACTCATGTCCCAAACTCCCATCACATCTACCTTCTCGGAATCCACTACAACACAATTTCCTCCACATGCTGGTTCTCATTGGGGCCTCACTCAAGAAGACATGAAAGCCTTTGGCATACCAACTCACTCTCTTACATCCATGTTTGCCAACCAATAAGCCATCTTCTCACAAGAAGCACAATAACAACCATCACAGTCTCTGTGAGCTTCATCCTTTGCAAGCTATCCATTCACAACACCGAGTGCTTTTTAGCAAGTTCCTCCACATCAGTATCCAAGTTCCTCTCATTCTGCAAGTTATCTTGCCCAATCACCTTTTGCTTCTAGCTCCCTACATCAGTTTCACCCTTAAGAAATGCAGGAATGCACCCAACTTATATCAGCCAACCGCAAAGCCAAGTTCAGCAAGGACCATCCTACCAACAAGCTACATCATTCCACCAGCCTCCCCTACAACAACCATACTTTTAGTCACAGTAACAAGTCCTTGTCATCCCACAACACAAACAAGCAGTCCCACATCCTCCACTACAATATCCCCCTGCACCGCATCAACAGTATCCTCTCCAGCAGACATCACTCCAAAATCCACTCCAATCTGCTTATCTTGTTGGACAATCTTCATATCCTACTCCACAATACCCACCTCAAAATCACCCATATTCACCAGCACCACTAGATCCTTCTAAAATGGGATTACCTACTCCAACATCAATCAATGTTGAGTGGGAAGCAATGAAGAACACTCTTAAGGAGCTTCAAACCGGTACTGAGAATAAAAACTTCAAGTTTGAAGAGGTATTTTCTTACCCATTTGATCGATCAATCACAACTATTCCTTTTCCTAAAAACTTTGACACACCCAAATTTGATAAATACTGAGGAAAAGGAGACCCAGTCAATCACATCAAAGAGTTCTATATGGCATGCCAAGAAGTGGCTTACAATGAAAATTATCTTTTGTGCCTATTCCCTAAAAGCTTGGGAGGAACTGTTGTTGAGTGATTTTACAAAATACCGTGTGGGACCATCACAACCTTTGCCGAACTCTCTGAGAAGTTTGTTGCCCAGTATGCCCACAATGTTGAGAATGAGTTGACCTTATTGGACCTTTGCAACTCCAAATAGAAAGAAGGAGAAAGCCTAGTCGAATACCTACAGAGATGGCAGAACCTTACCACCAGGTTATCATACCAACCGCCTAAGAAGCATTTGACCAAAATATTCATTGATAATTTGCATCCTAAACTATCCCACTTCATGAGGATGAATTATCTCCAAACATATCAGGATATCAAGAGCAAGGGGATAGGTATTGAAAAGGCCCTCCTAGATGAAGGCACAATCCAACATTTCAAAAATGATTCCCAAAATAAATCTAGCAACAATAAATCTCATTATTGGAATCGTAACAAAAATGTTGTTACTGATGGAGCCATTGATACCAAACATGTTCAAATTATTGTGGCTAGCCCTACACCAACTCCTACATACCAATAACAACAAGCGCCCATCTATCAGCAATCTCCTCAGGTCCGTTAGCAACCCACACAACAATTTCATCCTCAAAACAATCAATAGAATTATCAGCAGCAAGAACATCAAGCCTATCAAGGTAATCCAAACAATCAGGTCAATGCCATCAATACTACTCCCAATCAAAACAAGCCCAAAGCTCAGAACTATCCAAAGAAGAATTTCACACCTCTTTCTGAACCTCTAGATGTCATCTTTCACTGAATGGCCAAAGCCAACCTGATTACGTGCCCACCAATCCCGTGGGTTGATGATAACACTCCTAAGCCCAATTGGTACAAAGATCACAAGTATTATGATTATCATCATGTCAAAGGACACACTACCTTGAAGTGTATGAAACTTAAGAATTACATCCAAGATCTCATTGATCAAAAGGAGATCCAAGTAGACACACTTGTTCAAGCCTCACCTAATGCCAATTTGCAAATTTATCAGAATGTGTTCCCACAACACAATGCTGGGAAGAACCAAGATAATACCAATCATCCCTAGAACCAAGGCAAAGGCAAACAAGAAGATCACACTACTACCTCTATCAATTACGATAAATTTATTGGATGTATAACCCAAGTTGAGCCCACAGTCAATGTCATCCATGTTAGAGGAGCAGATAGTCAATGTGTTGTTACCACCCATAGAGGCCCGATAATTATTGTTGGTACCCATCCAAGACCAGTACATAATGCACACAATGCATAGTACAACCTCATAGAACATCTTGGGAACACACCAGCCCAAATCTCCATCTTGGACCTTCTCTGCAGTTCACCCCTCCATCAGGAGATCCTTGACCGAGCCCTCAAAAAAGGACATGTCCCCACAGACATTAACACCATCTAGTTCAAGAACCTTGTGGGACATCTGTCTACATCCTGTGCTTTTTCCTTTAAACCATCTGACATACCAGATGTTGCACCTAACCACACTCTCCCTCTCTGCATCGCTATTATGGTCAAAGACTTTTCCATCAAATGGGTCTTAATAGATAATGGCTCGGCCCTAAACTTGTGTACTCTAAAATTCATTTAGCAAATTGGGTTCATAGAGGCCAATATATCACATGAAGTAATCACTATTAAGGCCTATGACAACTTGGAGCATACCTCTGAAGGTACTATTACTTTGCCTATTCAGCTAGGCCCAGCAACACAAGATACCATTTTCCATGTTGTTGATCTTGACCTACCATTCAACATTCTCCTAGGCTGACCATGGATTCATTCCATCAAGGTTGTACCATCTACTTACCATTAGTGCATCAAATTTCCACATCAAGGCACTGAGGTTACCATCCATGCCAATCGACAACCCTTCACATACTGCCATGCAATGGAAGCATCATTCCCTCATTCCACTCACTATCCTAGAACTGACATTGGTAGTTCTATTGCTAGCTCATCCTGATCCCACTACGATCTAAAGACTATCCTCACCTCCACCCTCTCTTCCATCAAGATCAATAACCAGGGCTATGGTGAATACAACCTACATGATGCATTTTCCATAGGGGCCCTCCCACTTGATCCACATATGCAAGGGTTCCCGAGTCACCAAAGCAAGCCTATTGAAGAGATTCATGAAATCAAGAGAATGGGACCTATGAATTTTGAATCCCATGGCAACATAAATAGTCAAGAGATGGATCCTGACATCAATAGGTGGTTGTATAAAGATCCCCCACCACCTGACACTCAACTTCTTGGCTATTTCAAAGATAAATATCTGCAACAACACAAGTATACCATTGAACAATGGAACTATCAAGGTGGTGGTCTAGGACCACAAGAAGGTGGAAGCAAAGACGCAATTATAGCATTAAAGAATCCTCAACATCAGAGCCTTGGCTTTAATACCCCTGGCCTGCATATACAAGAGCCCAATACCACAATTGGGGGCACCAACATGACTAGTGTTCCCCTCTTGAATAGCCAGGATGACCTCGTAGAGCTCAAAGACATCCCTAAAGAGAAAGAAATCAGATCCTATGATGATATCTTTGATAATGACACCCTCCTGGGGACTTCTTTCCTCCAACAACTTGCTATCAATCTTATAGAACTTCCCCTCACCCACCCTAAACTCATAGACTCAAACCAACCAAGTGCAACACACATCGATGAGTTCCAAAGCACAGAAGCACTCCTAGAATTCATGGGGGCATCAGGCCAGGCAGTAGAGTGGGATTCAGAGTCAAATCACATCTATAAGCTTGACCTAGAAGGATATTTTGGGGATGAGGCAAGCTTTAGCTACAAAAGAGGAATAGAAAGAGTAAAACATGAATCTTTATGTGAAAATCCTTCTGGGGCACATTCTGATTCCAAAACAGTAAAAAGAGCGTATCTTCTAGTGAAAACTTGGCAATTCAAGCACTAGAAGATGAAGACTTGCCTGTTTCTCCCATCCAAGAGTACAGACCCGAGCAGTCACCAATCATCATAGAGGAAACAAAGCCAATCAACTTGGGTACAGAGGAGTGTCCTAGAATCACCTACATTGTAGCATCTTTAACAGAGGGTGAAGAAGTGGCTTTCACTACACTACTTCAAGAAGCTACTAGGAACTTTGCATGGTCATATGCACACATGCCTGGGCTTGATCCTAAAATTTTTGTTCATCATCTAGCTATGGACCCTAATGTTAAGCCAGTAAAGTAGAAGCTACGCAAAATGCATCCGAAAGTAGCTCTATTGGTAATATCAGAACTAGAAAAGCTCCTAGATGCAAAGATTATCAGAGCTATAGATTACTCAGATTCGATCTCCAACATGGTACCTGTCATAAAGCCTTCCGGTGACATCAGAATTTGTACAGATTTCAGAGACCTAAACAAGGCATGTCCTAAAGATTATTTCCCACTACCTAACATAGACATGATCATAGATCTTATAGTGGGCCATGAAATGTTGTCACTAATGGATGGCTTCTCTGGATACAATCAGATTCATATAGCAGAAGAAGATAAACACAAAACAACATTCACCACTCCATGGGGTACTTTCTGCTATAATATGATGCCATTTGGTCTAAAGAATGCAGGAGCCACATATCAGAGAGCGATGACATCAATCTTCCATGACATGATCCACAAGATTCTAGAAGACTATGTGGATGATATTCTTGCAAAATTAGAAACACGTCATGAACACCTTGACATTCTTGAGAGTGTGTTCAATCGCCTACATCACTATGGCTTGAAGCTCAATCCAAAGAAATGTGTCTTTGGTGTTACATCTGGAAAGCTTCTAGGCTTTATTGTTTCATGATGAGGCATAGAGATTGACCCCAAGAAGGTCAAAGAAATAATAGAAATGCCTCCACCAAGAACATTTAGACAACTCAGAAGCCTACAAGGAAAGCTTCAATCAGTGTGTCATTTCATTTCTCAGCTAGCAAACAAGTGCCAACCTTTCACACATCTCTTATGCAAAGACACAAGCTTTAAATGGGATCCCATATGTCAAAAAAGCTTTGATAAGCTCAAGGAGTATCTAGCCAACTCTCCAATCCTAGTACCATCAGTTCCAAGATGCCCACTCATACTCTACATCTCGGCAACCACTACAGCACTGGGGGAACTCTTAGCTCAACATGATGATGAAAACAGAGAGAGAGCCATCTACTACATTAGTCAAACTCTTGTTATCTATGAGCTTAACTATTCACCCATGGAGAAAGCATGCTTTGTAGTGGTCTTTGCCACTGAAAATCTTAGACATTATATGCTCAGCCAAACAATCAAGCTCATTTCAAAGGTGGATCCACTCAAGTATCTATTATCAAGGACAACCCTCATAGGCCATATGGCTAAATGGGTCATGTTACTCAGTGAGTTTGACATCTAGTACATAGATCAAAAGGCAATCAAAGGGAAAGTAATTGTTGATCAATTAGTAGAAGCACCACTAGTGGACACCTATCCACTAATCATGGAGTTCCCTGATGAGCACTTATGTATGATTGAAGAACAACACATGTGGAAACTATACTTTGATAGATCATATACATCGCATGGATCAGGGGCTGAAATCCTATTTGTCACACCTCAAGGTGATTATATTCCCAAATCATTCAAGTTGGGATTCCCATGTACTAATAACATTCCAAAATATGAGGCACTCATCTCAGGTCTCAAAAGAGCTATTCAATGGAACATCACAGAACTGCAAGTATTTGGAGATTCACAGCTAATAATCAAGCAAGTCCTATATGAATTCTAGATAAAGGACAACAAGCTGCTACCCTACAAAGAACTGGTGGACAGACTGATAGAGAATTTCCTAAATCTATAGTTCACACAGATACCAAGACTTCAAAACAAACCGACTGATGTAATGGAAACCATCGGATCCTTGTTAGAAATCCCACGCGATGCATCATAGTATGAATTCGTAGTCGAGAAGCTACACACCATCTTATGAGAATGTCAATGCAGAAATGGTGTGCTTCTTGGTTGGTCCTTAGTCCCCGTGGTACCATGAAATCTATGCATATCTAAAAAATGGTATCATATCTCCCCATCTCACGAATAGCCAATGCCAAAACCTTATTCATAGAGCTTCCCACTTCACTCTTGTAGCCAAAACCCTTTATCATCGAGGGTATCACAATATCCTCTATAGGTGTTTAGACTCAAAAGAGGTCATCCTTGATTTACAAGAGGTCCACATTAGAATTTGTGGTGCCCACATGAGTGGCATGGTTCTAGCAAAGCAGTTTCTTTGAGTTGGGTATTATTAGCCAACCATGGAACATGATGCTTGTGAATTTGTCAGGAAATGTCTACCATGTTAGTAGCATGTTGATTTGATACATGCACCAACACAAGACTTGCAGCCCATCATGCCACCATGGCCTTTTTCATGTTGGGGATTTGATCTCATCAACTTAATCACTCCACTTTCCTCGGATGGACACAAGTACATAATAATAGCCACAAAGTATTTCAAAAAATGGGTTGAAGTGATTCTTCTCACCTTAACTACTGGCATCCAAATATCCAAGTTCATCCTCTACCACATCATCTGTCACTTTGACATACCATCTACCATCTCCACAGACCATGGCACACCTTTTGAAAATTAGCATGTGGATGATCTGTGTGCCAGACTCCACATCCATCATCGTTTCTCCAGTCCATATTTCCCTCAAGGAAATGGCCAAGCTAAGGCAACCAACAAAACTATCTTGAAAATCCTCAAGAAGGTTGTCAATGATCCTAGTCGTGACTGGCACCTCCAAATAAATCCTTCCCTCTGGGCCTATCGCACTTCTTATCACACTCCAATGGGCACCACTCCATATTCCCTTGCATATGGTGTCAAAGTCATTCTACCAATCAAGGTTGAGCTCCCATCATTGCGAGTCTCCATGAAGAACTATACCACTGTTGAGGACTATCGCATGGCATGTCTCACACAGCTAGACCTATTGGATGGAAAGAGACAACAAGCATATGATCACCTGGTTGCATACCAAAATTGACTAAAAAGGAGCTATAATGAGAAGGTCCATCCTAGAAAGTTCCAAGTCAGTGACATGGTCCTAAAGGAAAATCAAAAGGTCCAAGCACATAGAGAAAAGAAAGGCAAGTTTGAGCCTACTTGGCTAGGCCCCTATGTTGTCACAACATGCTTCGGCTCTGGAGCCTATTAGCTATCTACACCAGAAGGTGAGCCTTTGAATGATCCAATCAACATCATACATCTAAAGAGGTTCTATTCTTGAACCAGATCCTACATATTCAAAAAATCCATAAAATTTGGGAAAAGTAGAAAAATATAAAAAAAGAAAAAAAAGAAAAAAAAGAAAAAAAGAAAAGAAAAGAAAATAATCATCCAATGGTGAAAACTTGGCAATTCAAGCGCCTTGGACAAGTATGTTGGTGAAAACATGGTAAACAGGTGCCATACATAGTGGACCGAGTCATTGTCTATCAAACTCCCATCCCCTCCATCCCACCATTCCAGTCCTTTTTCTACCATCCCCATCCACATCCACCATCCCCCAACATTCCTCTTTTTTATAATCCTTAAGAAAATCCACAATCCCACCTCCACATATCTTGTATAGCATAATCCTATCCTGTACCATATCCTGTATAGCGAGATCTTCCTATCCCAAAATTCTAAGCTTCTGTACATATCTATTGTATATCTTTTTTCTCATCTTGTTGTACATAGTCCTTGTCAGTCCTGTGGCAGCAATTAATTAGAACTATTGTCCTACCCAGCCTTGTACTTCAACAACATCAATTGTCGACTATTCTTGATCACAACAATTATTCTTGAACTTCATCATTTGCCAATGAACAACAACACTCATTCTCTCATCAATCAGTGGGTCCTTGAGGATGTATCCTTCCTCCTGTCAGACCTAATCTTCCACCACTCACACCAAGTCCGTGTCAATGAATCCTTCCACACGTTCAGACTAATCTTCACACCATCAATCAATCAGTCAAATCAAATCTCTCTCCTTGGAAAAGGACATCTTTTTGGAGTTGTCATTTTGATTTTGAATTTTTTCCTTTGGATCTTTTTAATCTTTTATAGCTTCTCATTGTTCTCTACTCAAAGTCACCATGATCCTTTATATCATGGTGTGCTGCGAATGCGGACAATCTGGGGCAGAGTCTTTTGATCTTTTGATTCTGCCTAGAGTTAGTCAATTGTGACCCTTGCATGGTTCACATGTGATCTTCTGGGTTACATGGTGCACTTGGGAAATGTCATTTGTTTGTGGATTCTCCAGCATCATTTCTACCATGCCTCCTTTTGGGATCATGTGTGATGTTGGGGCAACCCTGCGTGTCTTTTTAGCGTCAGTACTATACAATGCTAGTGACAAGGCCTCATGATCCCAGTATCCTTGGTAGGTCTCTATTGTTGCTATATTAAACTAGGTTATGCTCTCCACATTTGCACCTGGAGCTCTCGAAATCCCCCATCTTGCATCATATAGATTAATCTTGCATCTTGCCTTTTCATGTAGCTACATTTGGAATTTTTCCTTCCATCTCATCTTGCATTCACTCATCGTTGCTCTTAGAAACTTGGCTATTTATCCTCCCTTCTTCCTTTCTTCTTTCTTTCTGTCTCCTTTTGAGAAAATTCCACAAAGTTTCTTATTTGCGTTATTTTCTTGAGGGGGCACAACCCCTTATTCCTCCAAATTCTAGCCTTGGACATCTTATTTTCTTGTCTTTGATACCACGCCACTTGTGGCATCACATCAAAGAGGGGCAAAATGTAGACACTTAAAAATTCTTAGAAAATAAAATTATTTTTATTTTTCTAAAACCCCCTGATGACATCATCATTTGTTAATTAATTAATTAATTAATTTTTATGTCATTAAATCCCTTTATCTTAATTAAAAATATTTAATTAAGAAATCCCTCCCAAAAATGTTTAAATCTTATTTAAACACCATTTCCCTATTTATTAATTATTTAATTAATAAATTGACCAAAAAATCTTAAAATAAATTAATTATTTATTTTAACCCTAAACCTTAGAAATATCCTAAGGATCATTAACCTCTTCTAGAATCTCCTAATCTCACTTTAATCTTAATTAAAGGAGGATTTACCAATTTCCTAAGCCTAATCCCAACTCAAAAATATTTAAATAAGTTTAAATATTAAATCCTCATATTTATTAAATCTATTTAATAAATATCCTCAAAACCTAAATCCTTTGGAATAAATAAACCTTTATTTATTTCCTAAATTCCTATTTATCCTAGAAAGTCCTAGACTCTTCTAGAAAGTCTTCATCCTCATCCAAAGCCTTGGTCCAACCAAAAAGTCAATAATCCTTATCCTTAACCCTAACCCTAACCTTACCCCAAACCCTGACTCAACCTCCTAACCCAACCCTTTCCAAAATCCTATAAATACTCCTCATTTCTAAGAGCAAAACACCAATTCACTTTCAATTAATAGCATTGTTATCATGTTAAATTAGCTCTAGATCATTTAGCTAAATCACTAAATTGTTAGTTTAATTCATTTGAAAGCTTTCTTAAATCACATCTTAGCATATAACTAATGGATTAATTTAGTTTAATTCCTATTTATGCATCATTTTCACAGCTATTTTGGGCTTAAAATATACTTAATCATACTAGTTGCATCAACCTGAGTTCTTGAAGCCTTAGGGGCAATTTTTGGTGTTCTACCCAATATTGTGCCATTTATGGGGTTCTCATGAGTATCAATCCCTCCAAATCAGCATTAGGAATATGCTCCAGGTGCTTTGAGAGCATACCCACATTCCTTTATATGAGCAAATCAAATAGTGCATGGGCACATCTATTTTTAGCTCAATGTGAATGATTGTTTATTTTTTTGTTAGGTATATGTTGTTTAGGCTAACGTTTGACATGTCTACACATTTCAAAATAGATTAGGTTTGCATCGATCACAACTATTTCTCTATGTCATTCTATGTCAATGCAGTTCAATAAGAAACAACTACATTAGTCATTGAAATTATTACTAACATTTTCCCCTCAATGAAAAAATAGCCAATGAAAATTGAGTAATGAAGACAATAGACTTGCCATGGCTATGAATTGGTCATTTTCCTGGTTCTCTGATGATGGTCTTGATAATTTCAAAGGTAGGGAGAATGTAGGAGAGAATGAGAATGATTAGGTTTCATTCATTACAACACTAGAGTAAATTATTTTTAAAAGGGTATTTCATTATAAATTATTTATGAGATCAATAATTTTATTATTAGTATAGGTTTTTAAAAAGTAATTGTAGTTGTAAAAAACTTTTAAGAAAGAATGTAATCAAAACATTGATGATTATAACATGGTCATTATGATACAAAATAGTGGATGCTATGTTCCTGAAAAGTTCCCTAGAAAGAAAAGTAATATCACGATGCAAACATTTCGGTTGTGTATTTTACAGTGGAAGATCTTTTCTTCTAAATTATGCAAAATCATTTTTATTCAATATAAAATAGGACTATAAGATCTTACACAAATGTTTCACACCTAAATATGTGGTGTTTAGTCATTCATGACTTGATATTGTTGCAAGAAGATAGGAGGGAGACACATTAAGTTGAAAATCATGGATGATGTTCTTCAAACAACAATAGCTCAATTAACTATGGTTTGTTTTGTAATTTATACTTTCCACATAAATATGCAAATAAGGTTACTATTCTACAGCAAAAAAAATAAAATGGGAAAGGTACAGATGCACAGAGAGATAAAGGGAACAATGATGTTTGTCTATCATAAGAGAAACTATCCCCCATAACTAGGTAGAAATGTAAAGGAATTTGATGAGAAAATTTGGGGACTTGATTTGAGAATGAACGAGACAAAACTGTGGCAGATCAATATTGAAATGAAAGATATTGAAGCCTCACACCCAACTCATGAACTAAAAAATTCTTAATGCCTATGAATTGCAACTGGTGAGACAAACTACACTGCAAGGTAGGCTATAGTTGAAGGTTTTGTAAGAAACTGTTCAAATAGAAAATGCATGCCAATGGGCATCACAATGATTCTTAAACATTGAAGCGAAGATTCAGGTGTAAGGTCACGGCGTTTTCATTTCATCTTAATCATCTTTGTGTTCATCCACATTAGATATTTGGGATTTTGTTGGTTGTGATCAGTTTCGGTTAACTACAATAGATGTTAAACATGATGTAATCTATACATATGGCTGCAAATGTACAAGCCCTAAAATAGTCACCTCATACAAAACATGGCATTCAGAACACCAGGTTGTGGTAAAAAGACTTAGTAAAGTTAGCATATGAATTTCTTACATGTACATTTTGATCCACAACCAATTAAGAGAATTATGTGGGGAATTTTTCAACTAACCTAGATCTTTTCTTGAATCATTTACACTAGTACAAAAACTAAAATATAGTACATAGGTCATGATTGAGTTTTCAGTTGGAAAGTACAGAGATAGGGTGTTATGTGATGTTATGGATATGAGTTGTGGACATTTGATCTTAGGCAGGTCTTGGCAATGGTCAAGAAAGGTAATTCATGATGGTTTCAGCAATAAGTATTTGGTTCACCATGGAGGCAAGAAGTATGAGTTGCAAGCCTTACTATGGCACCAAGAAGAGCCCATACTTATGTGTTTTGGGCAGGAGATTAATATGCAAGTACATTATGATACTAGATGGTATAATGGAGGAAAAGTATAGTCAAAAGGCAGCCATGATAGTCCTAAAGGTGGAGAGCTTTGGGACCTAGATTGTGTACAAGTTGGGACCATAAAGTGTCCTCAAATGCAATCAGCACTTAGCACTAGAGAAGGGGTGTTGGATCGGATAATTTATCCATGGAAGGGATCAGAGGGGAAGGACTTACAACCTTCTCACTGTCCTTTAAGGACAGTTAGCAAATCCATATTTTTCTTCTAACAATTTGTGTTTGAGTACAGGGTCTCCTAGGAAGAAGGAGATTACTTTGGGGGATTAATTCACCCCTACATATCAGAAGTCATTTGAGACAAGTTTTTGGCCACCGAAGAGAAACTCTTGGGACAAGAGTTTCCTTGGCAATGGGGAGTATGGTGCAGGAGCACCTAGGATCAACAATCAAGTCATGAAGACATCCAATGAAATCATAAAGACCATGTGGTCCTTGAAGACACCTAAAGAGAATCATAGTGCAAGGGAGGTCAATAAGACTTTAAATCAAATCAATTATCACATTTTGGCAGCTCTAATGTTTTAATGTCATGAATTGATGTTGCAATGTATGGACTTTGTTCATGTCCTTAAAAGGTTTAAATTGATTGTAACATGGACCATTGGTGTCCAAGGGAGTCAAGGGATACTTTAAGGGTTTAGAAGTGCATATAAATAAGTCTCCAAGGTGTTTGAAGATCTTAGGAGTTTTCATTTTACAATTTTATTTAGTTTTAAGTTATTTTACAAAGTTTAAAAATTCAAATTTTAAACTATAACGGTTATATGGCATTTTTAGAGGGACATGGGTTTTTTAAGCCTTTTATGCCTTAAACTAATTAACCAATGACCAAATTTGGTTGATATAGTTACAATAAGGTTATATATTGGTAAATAAGGTCATTGTATAGGAGAGGAAGTCTGGGAATGTACGGACAACACACAACAACTAATACAAATTCAATTTTCTCTGCAAATTTGGAGTCTTTTTGCATTGTTATTGATTGTTTTTTATTGGAAATAAGATGAAAATGTATTGAGAGACTTGGAACATCCATCCAATACCTCTCTAAATGGTTTAAATAATGTTTTGTATTTCTTTCTAATACATCTGTCGAGTTTTGACAGTCACAACATGGTTTTTCTTACTAAAAATCTGATTCTTCATTAGTAAATGATTGTCCCATGAGATCTTAAGGCCTTGAACTAATGGGATGATGTTCATCTAACATGTATCATAGTTTTTTAATAGTGTACATGCATGAGAAGTGAAAGAACAGGGTGATCGCCATGCTTGGGTAGTGAAAAGCATTGAAATGTGTGGGTACAATATAGCAGCAAGAGATCGGGATGAATAGAAATGATATTTTATGATTTGAGGAGTCTTATGATGTTTAATAAAAGGTGAATCAATCACCAATTGAGCCTAGAAGTGTTTGGAAGGTTGGGATTTGAAAAACCCTTGGTTTAAGGGTTTGAAGAGAGAAAATTTGGGGCTGTTGGGGTTCTACAAGGCCTGGGCCTAATTCTTTTAATATTTAGAGGTTTTATGACATAATAAGATACTCTCTAGAGTTTGAAGTCTTGGGGTTAATTATTTCATATAATTCCTTTGTTAAATCACTCACTTTTCATGCATTTTTGGAGCCATAGGGGTGAGCAGCAGTACATGCTCCAAAACAACCATACCTAACCTCTTGATATGATAATTTAATACGAAAAGGGTACTCAAAATAGTGAATTTTTTTTATTAGTCCTTTGGAAAGTTTCAGAGATAAGTGGCCTTTTCCTTCGTTGAAGGGCTACTAGACAGGGCAATTAGGCCTTGATGCAAGAGCATCCTAGGTGTAAGAGCAATTTTGCATCACCCAAAAAATAATATATTTCTAGTTTCTTTTCAATAAGGGCTATCTTGCGCAGAGCTGCTATTTTTGGAAAGTCACTATTTTTAGTAAGTTTTATATTCGGGCTCAGAATGGTCTATTTTCTTCCCTGGAGGTTCATCACAGTCATTTCAGCCTACCAGTTGAGTTTCATTGCCACATCATCAGTATTGGTGAAGTTATTGAGGTTTATGGGTATGAAATCTTTCAGGTCAATTTTGAAGGCCTTAGAAGCTCCTGATCACGATCGACCCCCGGCTGACTGGCACTAGTGCGTGTCAGGCACTGTAGATCTCGTCATGGTGTTTCCAAAAAGTGGTTATAATAGAAAAATGAAGTTACGATTAAAAATTTATGGCCTCCGAAAGTTGGGTTACCTAAAATCATATTTTGTATTTCTTTTGAGCCGACAATATTGTAATAATTGTGAAAAATAAATAATTCTATGTTCAGTTGGCCTAAAGGGATAAATTTCTGGAACCTTCTCGGGCGGTGGAAATTGCCTTTATAAGGAAGGCCCATAGTGTTGTCTTAGGCAATTTGGAGTAGTTCGGGGTAGATCTGGGTAATGATTTGAGGCTTTTTTACTATAGAATATTGTAAGGGGAATGCCCATGTGGCTTTGCATATTGTAATTCTGAAATTTGTAATTCCACACTTGTGGAGATAATAAGAAGCTCATTTTTTGTTCTTGTAAATTGTTGTTATTTCTCTATTTCTGTTATGTGTTTGTGGTATTAAGGGGAGCACCCTTCATTAAGTGGTATTAGAGCCAGGTTCATGAGTGTGTAAACAGATCACCGACTGTGAGGCAGTTTGCACCAGGACTATGGGTTAGGGTTTCTGTGTAAACATATCATTGACTGTGAGGCAGTTTGCACTAGGACTGTGGTTAGAGTTTCAACGAGAAGCACGAAAATGCCTCCACAAAGGGAATGTGGCGGAAGAGCTGGTGTTGTAACACATGAGGTTAGGGCACTGCAGAGACAAGTGTGAGCATTGCAAGAGGAGATTCATAGAAGAATGAATCTTAATGTTAGAGATGAAAGTGAGGATGAAGCCGAGGGAGAAGGAAATTTTGATCAAGAAGAAGGTGAAATTTTGAACTAGGAGGAAGAAAGACTTTTTCGAGCCATTTTGAAGATCGGGAAAAGACCTAAGATTGAGGTTCTGACATTTTATGGAAATCTTAACCCAGAGGAATTGATCGACTAGATCAATGAATGTGAAGAATATTTCAAGTATGAAGATATTGAGGATCTTGATAGGGTCAAATTTGTGAAGGCCAGACTGAAGAGTCATGCAAAGATTTGGTGGCAAAAGATTCAATTGGAGAGAAATAGAAGAGGAAAGGATAAAATCACAAGATGGGATCGGATGTTGGATAAATAGAAGTGACAGTTCGTTCCTCTTGATTATGAACTTGACCTACTGAAGAAAATGCAAAGTTTGAAGCAAGCAAGAAGATCTATTCAGGAGTATACAGAGGAGTTCTATTGAATCCTCATCAGAACAGGCCATGCAGAAGCTGATAAGGAGAAATTTGCACGTTACCTTAATGGGGTAAGGCCAAGCATTCAGGAAGAATTGAATCTGGTTCGAATGAATAGTATTGAAGAGGCATACCAGTTTGCCCTAAAAGTAGAGGAAAAGTTGAACAAAAAGTTTGACAGCAAACAAAGTGAAAGAGGTCATGATGGAAGATATGGTGGACGGTCATATGGAAATCGAAATGAAGATCCGAAAAAGTAGGATGAGGCTAGTAATAGTCAGAATCAAAGAGGAGATAATTTCAGTCATTTCCAGGATCAAAATAATAGAGATTAGAGAGGAAGAGGAAGAGGACAATGATCTGGAAGATGAGGCTTCCGTGGAACATGTTTTCACTGTGGAGAAGAAGGTCATAGGGCATTTGAATGTCCTCAATGCCAAGGAAGAACATATAGGAGGAATGAAGGCCAAGCCAGAGTTCCGCATGTAGATGAAGATGTCAGATCATCACATTCTAAAGATGTTGAAAGAGGAGAAATGTTGATTAACATAAGAGTCCTACTAAGTGGTGAGAATGAACATGAACAAAGGAGGATCCTATTTCACACTAGGTGCAAGTGTGAGGGAAAGTGTTGTGATGTGATTATTGATAGTGGCAGTACTAATAATTTGGTGTCAGAAAAGATGGTAACAAAGTTGAAGCTCAAGAGGCAGAAACATCCACATCCATATCGGGTTGCCTGGGTGCAAGATGACTACAAGGTCATGGTCAGTGAACAGTGCCTAGTAAAGTTCAAGATTGGCGGGTACCAAGATGAGGTATTGTGTGATATCATATCTATGGATGCATGTCATATGTTGTTGGGTAGACCTTGGCAGTTTGACAGATGTATTGTACATGATGGTCATGTGAATACCTATTCCCTAATGAAGGATGAAGTGCAACATAAGCTAAAACCATTGAAGGAAACATAAGAAAAGGTATGTGGTAATGCAAGAATAACTTTTGTTGATAGAGGAAATTTCTTAGACGGTATGCGGCATGAGCATATGTGTTTTACCTTAATTCCAAAGGCTAGGAAAGAGGAAGTAGAAGATGTGTCTGTAGAATTTGTAAAATTATTGAATGAGCTTTAAGATATTGTGTATGATGATGTGCCTGATGGATTACCACCAGTAAGAAAGATCAGTCATTAGATGGACTTGATTCCAAGATCCAGTTTGTCAAATAAGGTAGCACACAGAATGAAACTAGCAGAAAGTGAAGAGTTGAAGATAAATTTGAAGTTTAGTTCATCACATTGTCCACAGATTGTATATGGAAGTAGTCCAAGAAATGCATCTGAGCTGAGGAAGATAGATAAAGGAGAAATAAGTAGTGCTAAAGCTGAGGATTTTGCAGAACATTTGAAGAACATCCATAAGGAGGTGAGGAAGCATATTACCAAAATGAATGCATAGTATAAGGCTAAGGCAGATGAGAAAAGAAGGCATAAAGATTTTCATGTCGGGGATGAAGTCATGGTTCATTTGCGGAAGGAGCGATTTCCAGTTGGTACATATAACAAGCTGAAAATGAAGAAGTTTGGGCCATGTAAGATAGTGAAGAAGCATGATTCAGGAAATGCATATGAGGTAGAGTTGCCTACTGAGCTAAATATTTCACTAGTGTTTAACATTTTAGATTTGACAGAGTATCATGAAGGAAGTGTTGAAAATGAGATCACAGAAGCATAGTAGAGTATTCCAGCAACTGGTTCAGATACCAAAGAGATTGAGGATATACTGGATAGTTGTGTTGGCAGAAGCACAAGGAACAGGACATATGAAGAATATTTGGTCAAATGGAAAGGATGACCTATTGAAGATTCATCATGGCTAACAAGGGAGGAGGTTAACCATCTTGGTTTTCCTCTTCACACCTGAGTCATGATAGGGTCACTTCTCAAATTACCTTGGGTGTCTGATGCAGGAGCATCTTGGAAGTAAGAGCAATCTTGCATCACCCAAAAAAAAATATATTTCTAGTTTCTTTTCAATAAGGGCTATCTTGTGCAGAGTTGTTATTTTTGGAAAGTTACTATTTTTAGTAAGTTTTCTGTTCGGGCTCAGAATGGTCTATTTTCTTCCTTGGAGGTTCATCCTAGTCATTTCAGCCTACCAGTTGAGTTTCATTGCCACATCATTAGTATTGGTGAAGTTATTGAAGTTTTTGGGTACGAAATCTTTCAATTCAATTTTAAAGGCCTTAGAGGCTCCAGATCACGATCAACCCCCAGCTGACTAGTGCTAGTGCATGCTAGGCACTGTAGATCTCATCATGGCGTTTCCGAAAAGTGGTTACAATAGAAAAATAGAGTTACGGTTAAAAAGTTATGGCCTTCGGAAGTTGGGTTACCTAAAATCATATTTTGTATTTCTTTTGAGCCGACCCTATTGTAATAATTGTGAAAAATAAATAATTATATGTTTAGTCGGCCTAAAGGGCTAAATTTTTGGAACCTTCTTGGGCAGTGGAAATTGCCTATATAAGGAAGGCCCATAGTGTTGTCTTAGGCAGTTCAGAGCAGTTCAGGGTAGATCTGGGTAATGATTCGAGGCTTTGTCCTATAGAATATTGTAAGGGGAATGCCCATGTGGCTTTGCATATTGTAATTCTGAAATTTGTAATTCCACACTTGTGGAGATAATAAGAAGCCCATTTTTTGTTCTTGCAAATTATTGTTATTTCTCTATTTCTGTTATGTGTTTGTGGTATTAAGGGGAGCACTCTTCATCAGGCCTCTAGACAGTTTGGGAAAGATTGGGGAGTTGGGTATTGTGGGTATTGCCAAGAAGCCTAAAAAATATTAAATCCATTTGTAGATAAGCCTTAGACACAATCTATATCATTTTGGAACCTTGGAAAAGGTCTGGTCAAGTTTGAGCATTTGGGAAGCATTTGAGGCTTTGGGAAAATAGTGGCTTTGTTAACCAAAATTCATCAACTTTCTTTGTTTATTCACCCACCACCCTTTCCTTTGCATCAAGAAGGTTCATATACATGAGTTAGATCAATACTGTGGACGAATACTTTAGCTAGAGACAACACTACTCTACAACAAAGTTTAACTTGGCATAATGGAGGAGGGAAACTTCAATTTCATACTCAGAATTATGGATTGAGATTTGTATGTTGCAAAATGATAGGATTTATAGTTCCCATCTTGAGGACTAGCTGGATGATGATTTTAGAACTACAAACAATCATGCATTTGCAATTACATATGATACAAACTAACAAGACCTAGACTGGTACATCTCAATGAACTCTGACATTGAGATTTGGAAACATTAAATACATTGCCATTATAGACTATTGTATTGAAGGTTTCATGTTCTTTATTTTTTTATGGACAAGTTATTTAGTTATAGACACCAATTTAATGCTCTCTAGTGGCACACAACTATAGTGGAGTGCAAGTACTAATACTAATTCTTGTATGCATCTTTCAGCATAACCAATGTCATTTTCATCTGGAAACATAAGCATGTTTGGTTCTTTTGTTATGGATGGTTCATCCTTAGAAAAATAGAGAGGAACTTCTATAACTCATCTTGAGTCTAATCAAGACACAGTAACAACACTTCAATAGAGGTAGCAACAAGGAGGGTCAACTCCAACTTCACAAGAAAGAATGCAACAAACACCACCACAGCACGTTTTGTCTCAACAAATTCAAGTTACAGAAATGGGACTATAGCTTTATGGACAACAGATGATTAAGAAAGAAAATGTTGGGAATGGTCAGTAGCCAGGGAAACAAAACCTTGGACAACAACTTCTTGGTCAGGCACTTATGACTCCTAAACTTGAAAAGAGTGACCAAATGTTGCAATCAACTCGAATGTTGAAGACTGTGAAACAAGAAGATGGACTAAAACATCAAGTGGCTCAAAAAATTATGCAGAGGCCACCTAACACTATTTTGGCTGCCTATCTTCAAAGGCAAGAATCTTTGCAGTGCCCCTCACCGCAGTTTTAGGCTATTATGCAGCATCAGATTTTACAACAGCAACAACAACAATAGTTGTTGCAGTCTTTACCCTAGCGTGTTCAACATTCTCATCTTCAACAATAACAACATCAATTGCGATACCTTTTGCAGCACCACAATATCTGGCCCCCATCTTTAACCAAGCAACCCAACATTGATAATGGTCTTTGTGCTCATCGCCTCATGCAGTATATAAATCATCATTTATAAATTAGTAATTGATGTATTGGTAGTCAAAATTAGTTATTGTACGGGTCAAATTTAATATTATCAAATTAGAAGACATGCTATAGCTGCATTTAGTTCATTGATTAGTTTCTATGAATTATTCACAAAAAATACCAATGTTCCATTACCACGATTGCTATGCTATTAATTTAGAAGGTAGACCAATAACCAAACAATTTGAAAAAAATAACTGAAATATCCACAAACACTCCTTTCAATCGTGACTAAAAAGCACTACATATTCAAACATTATTAATGTGAATGCAATTATAGGGTAAGTGGAAAAGCATTCAAGCAATTCTTAATCGTAACTCATTCTGATTCTTCCTTATCAGTGAAATATGGAATATCCAACACAATTTTTGATGCAGAGTCTAAAAGTTAAGAGTTCCTTTGCACCTTGAATTCCAAGTTGAAAGGTAACTATCCAAGAAGGTGGGGTCTAGCAGTTTGTGAATGTTGACAGTCCATATATTTTAACAATGTAAAAGTGTACACCAAATTTACTAATACAGGAATAGTCAAATAAACTATGCACAAAATGAAAGGAAAGAACTTCAATATTTCTTGGAATGAATGTTAGAACATTTCTAAAACATTTATAATGCCAGTACCATCCACAAGAACAAAATTAGTGATCTGTAGTCAAGAAAAAGTTTTGATTTTTCACTAAATTTACAAGAAGCCATTTATTATTTATTTCCAAATTGATGATTACATGTCAATTTCCTTTTTTATTCCTCCAAAAGCCTCTTATAGGAATGAATATGCACTAATAAACTCATTTCTAACTCCTAGACCAACTACAACCACCAAACTACCATTTCCTAACTAACCGTTACATTTTAAATTCAAATTTGTTAACTTTTGACATTTTTCTCTTTAGACTCTCTTATCAACTCAAAAGGATTTTATTTTCCTTCAATACATCAAATAGGACTTAAAACAACTAATTCCTTTCCTTGGTGCTTTCAAATACACTTATTACATATTTTGGTCCAATGACCCTTATTAGATCAATTAGGACATATTATCTACCTTCTAGTATTCTACTTCCTACAACATTAAGATCACCTATGTCATTGTTTAGTCATCTTTAAATTTTCTCTTAAGGCAAAAAAAAGCAAGGAAGAAGTTGTACTTACAATATAAACCATAATAGCATCAATCGATCCACTCTGAATAAAATTATCTATGAGACAAAGAGCCTTATCACCACAATCAATCTGTAAAAGCATCAGATTTTTTGTGTCAAGTACACCTAAAGATTTTTTTAGTGTTGGGTCAGAGAATGTTCAGTGTCAACAAGAGCACAGTAGCCTGCCAACAACCAAGAACAAGAGAATAAGAAAAATAAGGAAAAAACATGATATATAATCTATCATCTCCAAGAAAGTCTAACTACTATTTGAAATGTAAACTGATTTTTCAATAGCTCATCAAAGTCTTGGCAGTGTCCAAGTAGGATTAGTTGGGAAGTGACTATCAGTTCAAGTATGCTAGTATATACTTTTAGTTGGACTGGAGCTATAAGAATTCTACATTCACTTAGCATAACATGGTAGATTGGTGTATAATAATATTGATTTACCATTTTGATGAAGTGGTTATAAAACTTGTATGGCTCACCTAAAAATTACCTATGGATAGGCTTGGAGATCTATGAGGCCTTCCTTAAAATATCCAAGAACTATTGCAAGCTTCTCACTCAAAAAAAATGGGCATAATGGGTAGACAAAATGTTGATAAATGGATTAGAGGTTACTTGATGAACTCTGAAAATATTAATAAATGGATTTCATGCATTTTATATTTGTGAAAATTATAAAAATTAGAAGAAAAAATTTAGTTTAGGACATTACACCCAAACCGTCTCCTAATAGGATTTAGCACTGGACACACCCCTACTCAAATTTCCAATGGGGATATCTCTCTGTTAATGGAGAATCAAAAATTTTGAGCGCTAATATTAAAATACACTTATACAATAAAAAGCTTTAAGTCCTATTAAACCCTAATTATTTTTTTCATTCTGAATTTTTTATTTAACATAGTTTTCTCTTTGAAGATAAGTCCATCTACACACATTTCCTTAATATTTTGATTGTTGGTGCTTCTTTATCTATATTTTTTCAAGATGTAAATTTATTTTGACTAAAATTTAATTTGGTGCATAAGTATGATGAAGTTAAGTTATTGGGTATGTGCAAGATCATGAGGGGCCAAAAAGTGGCGATGTGAAAAATATTCACTTTTCACTCGTCCAAAAGCACATGAAAATGCTTGTTGAATTTTTAGTAGTCCTAGATGTCAGTACACCCGGGCAAACCTGACACCAAAGTATAGGCCTAATCGGGTACCTTATATTATATCGGGTACCCGAAACCTGTGGCATAAATCAAAACCCACGAGCCGTTTTCCTCATTTCTCCTCACGTTTTGTATTTGGAAAACAATGGCAAATATCATATACATGATATTTTCAGGTATCTCATTTCTGCAACAACAAATTCTATCTCTGCAACAACAAAATCAATCTCTGTAGTATACGATAAGAAAATTCTTTGTAGATTTTGATTGTTTTATTTCATTTTGATGCTAAATATAGTTTTTTTGGTTGAAATAGGGTTTTGTATTTATTTTTGTAATAATATATGAAATCAAATTTAAATTTAGATTTGTTTTTATTTAATTAGGCATGGTTGACAACAATGAATAAAACAACCCTCCCGCACCAAATAACGATCCCCAAAACAATCCCCCATCTCAAAACCCTCGATCTTTAGAAGATTTGATACAAGATAATTTGAGCACAATATGAGGTTTCCAAAACACATATTAGAATATAACTGCATTAGGTCCCATGATTGCCACATTAAATACTATTATTGAAAATATTGACACACTCATGCAGCAACATAATGCTTCTCTTCATTAGCCTGATGATATGCACGCCTAATTTGATGATGGGCTTGACCATGATGGGATTGTGGCCCTGAATATAAGTAAGGAAGATGTAGCCTCTCTTTTTGTGAACCCTAAAACTAGATTATCAGTTGACCCCAAAAAGTCCAAATTATCAATAAAATGGTGCATAAATGAAGCAATGTGCATACACTTTTGGGATCACTGGTGGATGGTTTTTGATAAACCACCCCATAGCAATTTGGAGCTCCGTTTCTATTTCATAAAAAAATTGTATGCTGATTTTGTGCTTGGTCACAATGTTAATTATTGGAGTATGAGGCCCAACATGGGGGTAGGTAAAGGAGCTCCTCAGACTAAGCCATTTTCCCAGTGTAAAAAGGCCACTAGCTTTGTCCCCCCCACTAATGTCGCACCCTCTCCTCAAGTGCAGTATCCTAATATCATTACAGAGGCTGCCTCACATACTATTAGGGTTATTCATTTGTTGAGTGATTAGTTGATCACACAAACCAGGTTAGTGTTACCTCTTGGTGTGGATGATGTTGGTGCATCGACATCTCGCTAGATTTCACATGTATGCGAGCCCCATATTTGCATTATATGAAAGAATATGTGCCTCGGACTGCTTACTGATGCTGATACATATCAGTATGTTATTGATGAGGAGGATGTAGGAGATGCAGTTGTAGAGGCTACAACACCTCATGGAGTATCTACATCTCATGAGAGTGCTTAGGAGGTGTATAGAGAGCCATGGACTCCTATTGATATGGTAAGAGTAAAAATTATAAATAAATTTGTCACATGAATTATTTAATTTATTTATTTCAATTAGTTTTAATGATTACATGCACTTATGTATATATATTTTTTCCATTTATGTTTAGTTGATGACATGGGAGGAGTTGAGATAGGTGGATGAGTCCATAGCTTTGGCCATTTCATTTGGCCTTGATGCCTATACGGTATATTATAAATTATGTACCCATTAGTTTTTTTTATATCATTTGGTGTACATGCTTAGATCTCTATCAATTAGAGCAATAAAATTCATACATTTACTAATATATTATCATCTTATTGTACTCTTGCAGGCTACAATTGATGTTAGTGGGGGGCACGAGGGGGTTTCTTCATCAGGGGTCGACAAAGGAAAGGTAATTAATTGTTTAAGATTAATTATGCATGCATCTATATGCCACTTGTGTGTAGTAATAAATATTTTACTTGAATTTATTGTATAGGGTTTGGCTATCAATGATGTTCTGACACAGGTTTGGGAGCTTAGGCTGATAGGCATCTCGATTCGGAGTGATAACCTGATTGTACGTAGACTTTTACATATTATTATTTGTATTTTGTAACCAAGGTTGTTATGATGAAGTACATTTATATATAATTGACAATATTTTTACTCTCATAGGTTACTCCTAGTGTGAGGGAGGGCCCACGAGAATCTTTCGTATCTTTGTTGACCCAGCCTACTATTCCAAAGGAGGGATCACCAAATGTAATTTTTAATTTTAGTTCAAATCATCCTATTGTGTAGATTTATTACTCTATGTTGCACCACTCTACTAATCTCATTATTGCAAATATATATTTATAGGTCAGAGTTGGTATTTTTCACATGGTCCCTTCACTACCAAGGACTTATGCTAGGACACCTAATCGTGGTAGGCAACCGAGAGGCCAGGTACATATATTTGTATTCAGTTATAATTTTAATTAAATTAGTGTTTAAATTATGAATTATATATGTGTGTGTGTGTGTGTGTGTGTGTGTAAAAATCATATAAAGTAAGAAATCTAACTTGGGTTTGAACTCATTTTTTATGCAAGATCAATCAGAGCCAAACACTTCTTCAAAGAGGCTACATTTTGATGATCCCCCTACAGCATAGGATGTATTTTTAGTTTTGTGGTCATCTAGAGATGCCACTTGGCACATTTTGAGATGGCATATATGCCACATTGTACACCTTGAAACATTGATTTTGTAGACATTTTGAAATGGCATGTGCCATATTTGTATATGGAGATACTTTTGATACATTTGATACTTTCTATATATAGAACATGTTCATTTTTATGTTATATTTGCATCATCTTTTGTATATATATTTATTATTCATGTTTATGGAATTGAATGGTGAAGTTATATCTTGACTATGATTATCATTATGATTTAAATTATATCTTGTTGAAGTTACATTTGTTTTTCTTTACTCTAGAATACCCTGTTCATGGAGCTTATTATGTTTGAGGTTTAACTTATATAGATTTCCTATGTTCTTATGTTTCATACCATTATATATACTCACTTGAGCCACTTAGTACTACATTATTTCAATACTATGTATATACTCACTATGTATATAACTCATCATATGGGGGTTTACTAAATCCACAGAGAAATGTAGCACTTGTGGTCTTAGGTCACTTGGGTCGAGCGTGGTCGCAAGCGTTCCCATGACTCTATGGGTGGAATGGGGTTGTCACTAGCTTTTACCTAGCCAACCGTAGCTGATGGAGTAGACGGTTCGATGCTAGAATAGAGGGTTTGAAAGATACACTACTGAGCTACTTCAAACTGACCCTCACTACAAGTTTTGGCATCGATTGAGATTGCCTTTCCAAATGGAAACAAAGTCAAATCGCCCAAAACTAAGAGAGGTTATTGTAGACCTTAGAAACATAATCTCGTAGCCCCTAATGGTTTGTCGATACCTCTCATGAGGTCCAAGATACGAGCCTTGGAAGATCACTACCCAATCATGCTTAGTGCACCTTGGGGTCACTTGGGTCGAGCATGGTCGTGAGTGTTCCAATGACTCCGTGGGTGGAACGGTGTTGTCACTAGTGTTTACCCGGCCAACCAGAGCTAATGGAGTAGACGATTTGATCCCAAGACAGATGGTTTGAAAGATACATTGTTGAGCTACTTTCAACTGACCCTCACTGCAAGTTTTGGCATCGATTGAGATCACCTTGCCAAATGCAAACGAAGTCAAATCGCCCAAAACTAAAAGAATTTATTGTAGACCTCAAAATAATGATCTCATAGCCCTTGATGGTTTGTCGATACCTCTCATGAGGTTTGAGATATGAGCCTCAGAAGATCACTGCCCTATTGTGCTTAGTGCACCTTGGGGTCACTTGGGTTGAGCATGGTCATGAGCGTTTCAGTGACTCTATGGGTAGAACGGGGTTGTCACTAGCATTTATCCATCCAACTAGAGCTGATGGAGTAGACAATTTGATCCTAGGAGAGATGGTTTGAAAGATGCATTGCTGAGCTACTTTCAACTAACCCTTATTGTAAGTTTTGACATCGACTGAGATCACCTTGCCAAATGCAAACAAAGTTGAATCACCCAAAACTGAGAGAGGTTATTATAGACCTCAGAATCACGATCATGTAACTCTTGATGGTTTTTTGATACCTCTCACGAGGTTTGAGAGATGGGCCTCGGAAGATCATTGACCAATCATGCTTAGTGCACCTTGGGGTCACTTGGGTCAAGCGTGGTCACAAGCGTTAAAGTGACTTCATGGGTAGAATAGGGTTGTCACTGGTGTTTACCTAGCTAATCAGAGTCGATGGAGTAGAAGGTTCGATCCTAGGATGGATGGTTTGAAAGATACACTGCTGAGCTACTTTCAACTGACCCTCACTGCAAGTTTTGGCATCGATTGAGATCGCCTTGCCAAATGCAAATGAAGTTGAATCGCCCAAAACTGAGAGAGGTTATTGTAAAACTCAAAATCATGATCTCATACCCCCTAATGGTTTTTCAATACCTCTCATGAGGTCCAAGATATGAGCCTCAGAAGATCGCTACCCAATCATGCCTAGTGCACCTTGGGGTCACTTGGGTCGAGCGTGGTCGCGAGTGTTCCAATGACTCCCTGGGTGGAACGGGGTGTCACTGGTATATACCCAGCCAACTAGAGCTGATGGAGCAGACGATTCGATTCTAGGATGGATGGTTTGAAAGATACATTGCTAAGCTACTTTCAACTGACCCTCACTGCAAGTTTTGGCATCGACTGAGATTAGCTTGCCAAATGCAAATGAAGTTGAATTGCCCAAAATTGAGAGAGGCTATTGTAGACCTTGGAATCAAAATTTTGTAGCTCCTAACAATTTTTTGATACCTCTCATGAGGTCTGAGATACGAGCCTCAGAAGATCATTGCCTAATCATGCTTAGTGCACCTTGGGGTCACTTGGGTTGAGCGTGGTCTTGAGCATTCCAATGACTCTGTGGGAATAATAGGGTTGTCACTTGAGTTTACTCGGCAATCAGAGCTGATGGAGTAGACAGTTCAATGCCAGGATAGATGGTTTGAAAGATACACTATTGAGCTACTTTCAACTGACCCTCACTGTAAGTTTTGGCATTGACTGAGATCACCTTGCCAAATGCAAACGAAGTTGAATCACCCAAAACCGAGAGAGGTTATTGTAGACCTCAAAATCATGATTTTGTAGACCTTGAAAAATTTTCAATACCTCTCATGAGGTCTGAGATATGAGCCTCGAAAGATCGCTGCCCAATTGTGCTCAGCGCACCTTGGGGTGACTTGGGTCGAGCGTCGTTGCAAGTGTTCCAGTGACTCCATGGGTGGAATGGGGTCATCACTGGTGTTTACCTAGCCAACCAGAGTTGATGGAGCAGGTGGTTTGATCCCAGGATGGATGGTTTGAAAGATACACTGCTAAGCTACTTTCAACTGACCCTCACTACAAGTTTTTGCATTGACTGAGATCGCCTTACCAAATGCAAATGAAGTCAAATCACCCAAAATCGAGAGAGGTTATTGTAGACCTCAAAAACACAATCTTGTAGCCCTTGACAATTTTTTGATAACTCTCATGAGGTACCAGATACAAGCCTTAGAAGATCATTGCCCAATCATGCTTAGTGCACCTTGGGGTCACTTGGATTGAGCGTGGTCATGCGCATTCCAGTGACTCCGTGGGTGGAACAAGGTTGTCACTGGCATTTACCCAGCCAACCGGAGCTAATGGAGCAAATGGTTTGATCCCAGGACAGACGGTTTGAAAGATACATTATTGAGCTACTTTCAACTAACCCTCACTACAAGTTTTGGCATCAACTAAGATTGCCTTGCCAAATGCAAATGAAGTCGAATCACCCAAAATTGAGAGAGGTTATTGTAGACCTCAAAATCATGATCCCATAGCCCTTGAAGGTTTTTCAATACCTCTCACGAGGTTTGAGATACAAGCCTCAAAAAATCACTACCCAATCGTGCTTAGTGCACCTTAGGGTCACTTGGGTCGAGCGTGGTCATGAGTGTTCCAGTGACTAAGTGGGTGGAATGGGGTTGTCACCCACATTTACAATGTCATGAAAGTGAAACACCAACTTATAGTCCACACCATTTTCAGTAATGAAAAATTTAACCCTTTTACTCTCCCGTGCAAACTCAAAAAGCACATCACTTGTAGACCATAAAACACACAATGCATTATGGTACACTAGGCAACCTACAAGTAGTTGTGTTTTACAGATTGAGTAAGTAGTCCTTGGGAACATGTACTTGTCTGTAGTGGAAACAATTAGGTTTTCATTTTGAAACAAGAGAAGACCCAAATGGGAAAGCATGCACACTTCTTTTCTTGACCTAGTTTCATTGCAATGACTGTTAGTGGTATGTTTTAAATTTGAACTATGAAAATAATCATGATTAAGCCAGTTGGCACTCTACTAAAATTTAATTATTTTTAATATTCTACTTATTATGTTTGAGGTTTAACTTCTATAGATTGTTTGAAATGATAAAAAATAATATCCTTAAAGCTTTAGAAACAACAATAAAACATGTAAGAATTCAAACCATGCAAATGACATAAGTAAATGACATGTAAGATCCCTTGTTGGCACTATTGGCCACCCATACATGATTTTGGTCATAAGTCCTTATCAAGACTTCTAGGACATTTAACTTTTAAATCAAATTGATTGTTACAAATTGTCATTATAGGCTTCAAAAGATATCAATTAACCATTAAGGATCCTTTTGTCCTTCTATCTCTGATTGGATCCATGGTGACTGTAAGTGTCTTCATAGGTGCTCCTGCACAAGTTACAATCCACATACAAAACCAAGTTTATTGACTCAAAATACAATCTAAGAAAGGTGAAATTAATGTATTGAAATTAAGCTTAACAAACTTAGAAAAAAATGCACTAAGTTAACTTATTACCTACTCAAGTGTTCCTGAAGGGTCATCTATTTGCTTCAGGATCTCCAATAGTGCTTCATGATCAGTAGTATTAATAGTCCAAAGTTCTTTTTTCTTTGGTCTTCCTTGATGCTTTGACAACTTGACATTTGTTTCTATAACAAGGTGTGAATACATGAGAATGGTTGTGTGCTTCTCATAGTCTTCAAATGTGGGAATTCCATTCTTTCTAATCATGTATGTTCATAGCCATGTTCCTGTAACAACAACTAAACCAGTAGGATATGTGAACCCATCACCATCTATCATCAATTGTACAAGCTTCTTTTTACCTTGTACACAATGTGCTAACCAATAATCTGACCTCTCATCATTCCCCTATGATGCAACCAATGCAAAAACATCTCCTGGCTTCAGAAGATCTGAAAGATGGTCATACTCAACTGAAGTATCCATGTCATCATTTCTTATAGAGTGTGTCAAAGATAAAGGAGTTAGATACTATGGAACCCATGTGTCCACCCACTCACTTGACTCACAATGATCTCAATCACACTCTCATGTCCAAATGGTCCATGTACTACTATTGGAGCTTTGGAATGAATGCATTTTTTAAGAGTCTTTCACTATTGTACAATCCAATCTATCTCCTATAGTTCTGTCCTCAACCAACCAAAATAATCTACGCACTTTATAATCAAGAGTCCCCCCCTATGACAATGCTAAAGTACACCAATCAACAATAGAATGAGAATCAAGAAGTACAACACCTAAAATCCTCAATTGCTCCTTAACTAGAGCTCTCTTCACACACACACCTACTCCATCATGCTCCCCTTTCCCATGCCTTGACTCAAAAAAACTCCAAATATGAGGTACACCTCTCTCCACGTGAATTCTACACAACCAATAAAACTTTTTGGCATTCTTAAATTGACCGGTGCAATTATCTGACCAAATTAGATGCCTATCCATAGAAATACCGTTATCCTACAAGAAGAAGTTAAAATAGTTCTGGAAACAATGTTGAACAAACTCATGAGAGTGAGACCTACCATCGGTCATATAAAAATGGTACTCTTTGATTATCTTTCACTCATCTTTTGTGCTATCAGGGGAATGTCTATATGTGATGTGTACAAAAATGGCAACCTAAATGGAATTGTAATATTGAGCTTGAGTCTCATTTTGGGGCTGCAATGTATAGTTCTCCGCAAAGTCAACAATAGATATAATAGTTCCAATGGGGAAAGTGTCCTTACATCTCCTAAATTGTTGATCCAACCATTGAGACCTGTGACTATGCCTTGCATACTTGTAAAAAAGATTTTTCTTGAAATCTATGATAAAATCAGCAACATTGTATTCTTTTGCAACTAACTCACATGTAGAGCCTTCACATCCACTCTTCAATGTATAAAAAACTATTTCATATACCTTTTTTTGGATGAGTTTCTTTCCAAAATTGTGTTCCAAACCCTCATGAAAACATTTTCTAAACTTGGACAAGCCATCACATTCTGAGCACTTGGCATTTAAGCAATCTTTTTTATAAAATAAACAACCATCATCTCTATGACATAAAAATTGATCTAGCAAGTATCTTGATGATTTGGGAAGACCACTTGCACCACAATCCTCTAGCATTTAATTAGTATGAAAAGTGGAATGAATGGACCGTAATAATTCATGATGCATTGAAAACTCAACATGATATTTGCAACAACATGTATTCAAAATCTTAAGGGGTACACAATAAAATGGCTTCACGGATTCAAAGGACCTTTGTGACATTTTCAATGTTGGATGTGTCTCAAAAAAAATTTTATACAAAATTTTTTGACTTACCTCCACATAATGTTTAGGATGTGGAGTGCGGTCTCAATTTCCAACTCTCAACCTCAAGACATCCTTCACATTTGGTGACACTCTTGAGTTAGCATCCCAAAATTCTTGAATTTCATCCTTGACAAAATCTGTTAGCTTCTTATCGAAATGTGGAAGTCTCCACCATAAGCCCATGTATCAATTTGAAGTGGATCATCAAGTCTTTCTCTTCTTGAAAGTGCTCTAACCAAAGTTTTACAATCTATATTGAAGTCAACACAAGTTTGTCTCATCAAACGAGCCTTTCTCAACTAATGACTTACTAAGGAGGTTGTAATAACCCTCCGAGAAACTCTCTTGTCTTTTTCTCTACTAGTCTTCCCAATGCTATTGAGAGCACTAAAAAGATTCTTCACAATAATGGCATTTCTCTCCATTTTCTTGTTCACACAAATCTTCAATTTCATAAGCACAGGTCTCATCTTTTGCATCTTTAACAACTGGACAAAAATTTGACATTGCTCAACCAATGTCTTGTTTCCAAAAAATTGATCATAAAGTCTTGAAGCCCACAACCTAATGGTTCTATGTGACCTCTTTCCTTCCCAATTATTCATAATGTTCTCCTCAATTTCAATTAACCATTTAGGTGTTCTTGAAAGCCCAGAATTTGAAGATTGATTATCTTTATTGCAAGGGACTTCATTTCTCACATAATTTGGAGATGTGTAACATTCATGTGGTTCTTGTGCAACATTTTCATTCCCCAAGTCTACATTTTCAATCTCCATCTATACATTTTCATCTTCATTATATTCATTGTCATTCCCCAAATCTACATTTTCATTCACAAAATTAATTTCCATATTATTTTCAAATTCAACATCCTCTTCACTTGCAACTACATTTACGGGGTCACCTTAATTAATGTTTAACATACCTTCTCTCCTTCTTTGGTGATTTTCCCTATCTTTTTCCCTATATGCTTGAATTTATTCACTCATCACCTTCCTCTTTCATTTAGCCTTTCGAAGATTGTTGCTTCCCATGGTGAGACCACAAGTTGACAAAAAGAAAATGGGCCCCAAATCATGTTTTTTTTTCTTGCAACCCGTGAAAAAGTTTGAAATCTCGTGCTTGTCTGGTTTGTGGGGATAGGGAATATTTTGGTCAAATATGACCAGTCACAAATTGGGTACCCAATATTTCTAAGCAGATGAACAAAAGGGTGGGAGAAAATGAAAAAATTGAACTTTTACATATAAAATGGGGTATATAATATATATATATATATATAGATATATATATATAGATATATATATATATATATATATATATATATATATAGATATATATGTATACATATATATCTATATATATATATATCTATATGTATATATATATATATATGTATATATATACATATATATATATATACATATATATATAGATATAGATATACATATATATATATATATATGTATATGTATATATATATATGTATGTATATATATATATATATATATATATATGTATATATATATACATATATATATGTATATATATATACATATATATATGTATATATATATATGTATGTATGTATATATATATATATGTATATATATATATATGTATGTATGTATGTATGTATGTATGTATGCATATAATGTATATTATATATATGCTAATGTATTATATACTAATGTATATAATATATATATATGTATGTATGTATGTATGTATGTATGTATGTATGTATGTATGCATATAATGTATATTATATATATACTAATGTATTATATACTAATGTATATAATATATATATATATATATATATATATATATATATATATATATATATATATATATATATATATATATAATTTATTCAAAATAATACTTGCACAATTGATTTGATGACATACAGTTTCAACCCAAGTCCTCTTGAAAGTATCCAGCACAAGATTTTTCTACAAACTCCTTCTAATGTCGGCGGTCTGACTATACTGAATAAGTCCCCATGACCCCCTTTTGACACATTTGAATGCTCAGGTGTGTCTGAAAGGGTCATAGGATCCCCTAAGACACACTTGAGCATTCCAATGTGTCCATAGGGGTCATGGGGACTTCCTAGGGGTCCTAACATGTGATAAGGCATACTGGGACCCCTAGGAAGTCCCCATGACCCCTTCTGACTCATTTGAATGCTCAAGTGTGTCTGAAGGGATCGTAGGACCCCTTAAGACACACTTGAGAATTCCCATGTCTCTATAGGGGTCATGGGGACTTCCTAGGGGTTCTAATGTGTGATAAGGCATACTAGGACCCCTAGGAAGTCCCCATGACCCCTTCTGACACATATGAATGCTCAAATGTATCCGAAGGGGTCGTAGGACCCCTTAAGACACACTTGAGCATTCCAATGTGTCCATATGGATCATGGGGACTTCCTAGGGGTCCTAACATGTGATAAGGTATACTAGGACTCCTAGGAAGTCACCATGATCCCTTCTGACACACTTGAACACTCAAGTGTATCTGAAGGGGTCTTAGTTCCCCTTAAAACACACTTGATCATTCCAATATGTCCATAGGGTTCATGGGGACTTCTTAGGGGTCCTAACATGTGCTAAGGATTTCTAGGAGTTGGTGTTTCAAAATGGCTTATGCTCTTAGGCTGCCAATATACCCTCAGATAGATTTTAGGAGTGGTTTGTTCCAAAAGGTAGAAGGATCTTAGGGTAATTGGACCAACTGTAGGGACAAGACTTCCCTCTTCACTTTTGGCTCTACAAAACCAAGGTAGGTGCACCTAACCTAGTGAGAACTATACCTTACACACCAAAGTCTAGGCTTATATAACAGATGATAGTAAGAAAGTACTAAATGCCAATATTACATTCATTGACTATCCATTACTATGGGATAACAAACTACACAACCAAAGACTTAAAACTTAAAATGGATCTTGATTTTAAGATTTGGATTGCAAAAGCTTCAATCAGTTATGTTAACAAGAGATTTACTCATCTAGGCCAGTGCCTCATCCATTGGGCAAGATTTCTTAGACACAAAAGATACACAAATCAGAGAATATCTAAGATTCATAGCCATATATACATTTAATACAATCCTTACTTCTTACAAAGAAGCCTTATGTAGACAAGGGTAAACTCACATCCCATCTAGAGCATGATTTAATCCAATCCTAGATCAAAACTCAAGAATGAAGACACATACATAAAATAATATGTGATGAGCTAGAAAGCTCAAAGCCTACCTGACTTGACACAGAGGAGAGAGAAGAATCAAATATTTGTATTAAGTATGATGAATCCTTTCTATGCATACAATCAATCACAACAAATCATGCTTGCAAACTACAGCTTAGACTTGCAACTTTTTATCTCTCATTAACAAGCACTGAAACAAAATTCTTACAATCCTGACTAAGAATAGGGCTCACCAAGCAAGAGATCATGAACACCTAACTCCCAACGCCTTTGAATGATCATGAAAAATCCTTTTATCTCAAGGATTGCAACAATAAAATGATGATCATTCAAAGCAATAATTCAAAATCACCTAACTCAAATGAACAATGAAAGAAGACAAGACAGGCACCAAGCGCAAGGCTAGCAAGATCAAAAATTATCAAACTTTGCAATAGATCCGGCCATGTACCAGCCTCAAGGACAAAATCATCACAAAGCCCCATTAATTATGGCTATAGTAGAGAAAACCAAGGACACAAAATCATGCTGGAACAACAACTAGGACAATCTTCATTAATTCTCACTTGCAACCAAGCTGGAAACGACCAAAAATGGTCCTGCAATATGGCTCTTTCGGTACACTATCTCCTAACCCTGTAGAAAAAAAAACCCTTGAAACATTTGAAAACTTATGGCAATGGCCACTTGATCTTCATTTAAAACATATTCATCGATCCACTTCATCTTGGCACATCGGATGGCCCACCAAAAATAAGACAACAGTCAACTCAATCGCATCTCATAAACAGAATCGGACAGTTGTCATTATACCGCTATGCCTAAACAACATGCATCTTCAATCAATGGTATAATGACAACCGTAAGATTTTTCCGAACTTTAAAAATGCTTAGATGCCAAAAGACTGGCCCCATTGAGAAATATTCCAAGTCAAAAATCCACCGACCAACCAAGAGTGAGCAACTCAGCATTTCATGGCACATCGGACCCACTGGAAATAAGCTTTAGATCGGATGGTGGTCTTATAATCTTATAGCTCTAACAGACCCTATGAGATCTTATGCCATCCATTAGATCATCCATACTGGCATCTCACTTGAATCTTTTGGGCCTGCTGATGCATCTTTATGCCTTTCTAGCTCGGTGAATCAAAACAAAAAACCTCAGCAACATGGTGGCAGACGGTCCTACTTGTTCTCGGCAAACATTTAACCTTTGTTACTCTATGAATACGTGACTGAAGAGAAACTCTAAGTCACATAATGCTTTCTTTAACTATGGTCAAGTCAAATGATTCAGTGAACAAAGCATTACGTTGAATTGCTGAGAAATTTAGGGCTTCACCAATTTATTCTGAGATTTTGCGAATACAGAGATTCGCCCATTCACTGAATCATTTAGAACCCTGCCAAATATTTTGAGAATAAGCGACCAAAGGGGACTTTAGACCTCTACCAAAATTTATTAGAACTGCTAAACTTTAGAAAATACATAGCTGCCAATTCATTGAAATATTTCACAACCTTGGGCCTGCCTAGTGCCACTTGTCAACCATTCATTTGCTGCTACTGCTCAGTCACCTCTGACAAGGACCCACTACCAACTGGCATCTAATTAGATGGTGGGCACAAGATTGTATGGGGGAAGAATATTCCATGTGAACAAATGCCGACCTTTGATCAAAATCTCTCACATCAGGTTCCTCTAACAAGCTCGAACTCATTATTATGTGGACCAATTAAAAACCACCATCTATGTACACATAGCAGTGGACCCATTTCATTGAAAAGCTATGTCATAAAGGAGAATCAAAAGTCATCTTAAGATCACATGCCTTTGACACACTCTATAAGAACACATGCCCACCATTAGATTGAGATGGTGTCAGAGAGGCTACGCCCGAGAAAAATACAAAGGCCAGAAACATTAGGAAAATTTAAGCGCTGGGACTTAGGAAAAATTAAAGGGAAGACCTCCACGGGGAATAAAATAAAATAAAAACAATTCTTTATAAGGATTTTAAGTGGTCTGAAAAGTAACACAAAAATAGATTTAAAACCAAGGCACACTAGGCTTTTGGATTCTTTAACGAAAACAAAGGGATTTTTACCCTAGCACTTAGGGTTTTCTACAATTTTGACTAGACTTGAACCCTAAAGATATGAAAATTATGCAGATGGATTCAACACAAAACTAGGAAGACACAAAAAAATTCAAAATTTCAAGGGGACAGGAAAAATAGAGAACACTACCAACAGTGGCTCATACTCGGGGATGTGTATCTCCTGCAGATACAACAAGTAAGCTAGAATCTCCTAGAGGAGTAGACCAAATCAAAACTTTGACCCAAAAAAAAACATGACTATACAAAGGAAAACCTAAACTACTACTCATGGAAAAGATACTTCAGGAGAAGTAAAACTTTAAGAATTGTCCATGAATAGGCAATTCCAAAGTACCACCAGTTAAATCCTTCAGGACATAAGAATCTGTTCCCCATTTACTTTCAATAAGATAATGGCCTAACCAGATAGGATCAAACTTCCCATGCTTTCCTTTATCTTCTAATCTTTCATTCCACATTAGAATAAGATCATCTACTTCAAAACTTCTTTGGGTAGCCCTTTTATCAAACAAATTCTTACACTGCCCCTGCAATCTTTCATTTCTTTCATGTGCATCTCTCCTTACCTCATCCAACTGGATCAACTCATCCATTCTTACCCTCATCTCATCATCTAAATCTTCATCATATGCCTGGATAAACTTATACATCTACAATAGGTTATTTTGAGGAAATCTAGCACTTATCCCATACACTAAATCAAAGGGAGCACAACCTATGGCCTTTTTTATAGTTACCCTATCAGCCCATAATGCCAACTATAACTTAGAGTCCCAAGCTTTCTTATTTTTATCCAATACTCTCTTGAGAATCTTAATCAGACTTTTTTTACTAGACTTAGCCTAGCCATTTCCTTGTGGATGATATGGGGAAGATAAAGAAATGTGTATCCCATACTGCTGACAAAAGTCACTAAATTCTTGTGATCTAAAACACATTGCATTATCAACCACAATTACCTCTGGGCAAGCAAATCTAGTAAGAATATTTTGCATTACAAAAATTTTCACCACTTTGCTAGTAGCCTTTCTAGTAGGGATAGCCTCAACCCACTTGGTAAAATAGTCTATTGCCACCAGTATATAATAATGTCCACCACTAGACTTATTTGGAATCTCTCCAATAAAATCTATACCCCACTTCTGGAAAGGAGCCTGAACTGCAATAGGCCTGAGTGGCAGATTCCCATTAAATTTTAACTTACTAGCAAATCTTTGGCATGCATCACATTTTCTTACAAACTAATATGCATCCTTAAAAATTGTAGGCCACCAAAATCCAGACCTAAGAATCTTGTGAGCTGTGGTCTTTTCCATATAGTGCCCTCCACAAACACCTTGGTGCATTTCATCTAACAAGGCTTTGGATCTCTCATGGTCTAAGTATTTTAGTAACACTCCTTCATTACTTCTTCACCACAATTTACCATGTATAATAGCATACCTTGCAGATTGCGACTTGACAGTTCTCCTTTTTTTTTCATCCATTTCAGGGGGAAGGACCAATTTCTACAAGTAACCAATAACATCTTTGTACTAGTCACAGTAATCCATATCACAAATATATGGCCTTTGTTCTTCCTCTAACATATTTACATGATTGTTAACTAAGTTGCTCTGTGCCATTAACTTTGCAAGACCTAAGCCTCTTATCAAATTTGTAACCTGAATGTCAATGTTAAATTCTTGAATCCTGTTGATCCATCTACATCTTTTCCTTGAAACCTCTTGTTGTACCAAAATATCCTTAACTGTAGCACTAGGAACATAAGTAACCACCTTAGCTCCTACAAGGTAACATCTAAAAGCCTTGACTACTTTGACCAGGGCATAAGCCTGCTTCTCAGTAATGTCATATTTTAGTTCTACTACTTGTAGGGATTTGCTAAAAAATGATATGGGTTGTTCATATCCATCTGAATTCTTCTGCAATAAAACTGTTGCAACTATATGACAAGAGGCAAAAGGAAAAATCTGCATGGGCTTATCATAATCAGGTGTTCTTAAAATTGGAGCATCTTTGATGGCTTTTTTGATACTTCTAAAAGATTCATCTGCTTCTTCATTCCATTCAACCTTTGCCTCTTTTTTCAACATTCTAGAGATGGGGATACCGATTTCTGCAAAATTTGTAACAAATCTCCTTAGAAAGTTGACCTGCCCAAAGAAGGATTGTATTCCTTTTACATTGCTAGGTGGGGAAAGCCTATCTATAGCCATAACCCTCTTAGGGTCAATCCTCACTCCATCCTTAGACATAATATGTCCCAAGAGTTTGCCTTCCACAACACCAAAAGAACACTTTTTTGGATTCAAAGAAACCCCATACTCCAAAGCCCTGATAAAAATCTTCTCAAGATGCTCACAATGCTGACTTTCCTTATCTAAATATGCTATAAGATCATCCTGATATACTTCCAAAAACTTGTTTATAAATTCTGAAAAGGCCACATCCATGGCTCTCTAAAATGTAGCTCTAGCATTTGTCAAGCCAAAGGGCATTCTAACATAAACATATGTTCCCCAGGGGGTAGTGAATGCAGTCTTAAACTATTCTGACTCCTTGACCATGACCTGATTATATCTAGAGAAGCCATCCATCATGGACATTAGCTCTGATCTAGTAACCCTCTGCAACATATTTTCCATGTTAGGCAAACCATAATTATCCTTTAAAGAATTGACATTCAGATTTCTAAAATCAACACACAGCCTAATGTCACCATTCTTTTTTTTTACTGGAACCAAGTTTGACACCCAAGTAGAATGTTTGACAGGCTTGATGATCCTAGCATCTACCATCTTTTTGAGTTCATCTTGCATCTTTGGTGCCAAAGTAGGATTCACAGGTCTTAACTTTTTCCTAAAAGGTTTGGTACCCTCTTTCAGTGGTATCTCATGTTGGAACAGATCTTCTCTATAGGCTTTCAAATCATCATAAGACCATCCAAAAACATGTCTAAATTTTTTGAGAAGGTCAATCAGATTTTTTATAGTTGTTGGGGAAAGACACCTACCTAGATAAAAAAATTTTGGGTACTTGATTTGTTCCTAGATTTATTTCCTCCAAATCACTGATCTTATCAACAAATTTAGTAAAACAAGCCCTTTCTTTATTATCAAATTCCCTCTCAAGAGAAACCAATCCCCTTGGGACCCTATTTGACTTTAATTGGAAAAATTCTTTCCCAAGAACACTTTCTTTCCCATTTCTAATGTCAACATAAGTGCTAAAATCCATCTCCTGATCACCAAAATGAGACTCACACTGCAAGAGTCTTAGTATATCTTGATCATCATAAAATACTTGCCAATTTTCAACATTGTCTGGGATAGAAGGCCTGGACATAAACTCAATTTTGGATATCCCTACAAAAGTGATATCCTCTAGCCTTAATGCTATGTTTTCCAATAAATCAGCCATCCTATTTTGGCTCCTATCCACCCAATCAATACCAAAAGCACTGAAACCTTCAATTTCATCCCAAACAACATTTCTATATTGTTTCAGTCTTTAATTCTTTGATGCATACTTCGATCTAATCTAAGAGATTACTAACTCAGAATCACCAATCAACCTAAGATGTTTAATTCCATGTCCTAATGCTAGTCTCAAACCAATCAGTAGGGCCTCATATTCAGCAACATTATTTGTGCAAGGAAACAAGAGAGTGAAAGAAAACTTAAAAGTTTTACCATTTGGGGATATCAGCAGCACTCCTGCTCCAGCACCTTCTTTTGAACTTGCTCCATCAAAATATAAAGTCCATAAGACATTACCCTCTACCATGTTATCCTCATCATCAGCTAGAGGGATAGGCTTGACCTTTTCTTGTACCCCTTTCTCTTGAACTTGGAAAGAACCAATGTCAGTGTCTACAAAACAATTCATGTTATCATCCTCATTCTCCTCAATCATATGTGGAGTTATACTTTCCCTTAACACCTTCACACTTTCTCCTCCAATGTTAAAATTAGCAAAAGACAAGTCACACTAGATACTTCCTCCCATAGAAGCACTCCATCTCCTAGATAATAGCATCCCATACTATGGAGGGATATCAACCACTAAAAAACTCATAGTCAGTTGTTTGTCAGGAATTGCTGCTAATTTATAAGGAAAAGCCTTAATGGTACCAATAATTGGCACCTCTCATGAGTCCATAGCTTGGCATCTTCCATGAGGTGTATCAAATTTCAATCCTAGTGACTTCATGATCTCTATAGGCATAACAGTATTTGATGCCCCAGAATCAATCATGCAATTCTTCAAGAATTTGCCATTCATCATAAGAGACAAAAAGAAAGGATCAACTATCCTTGATGCAGTATTTGAAACATTTGCATCCAAATATATCTAAGGAATCTTAAAGATGATTTCTTCATTTTTACTATCAAGTGTGTCATCTAAAGAAGCCACATACTTATCACTTCTACTCATCCCTTGGACCTTTGTAGAAGAGGCACCATTTACCCAATCCAAAGCCTTCACCTTATGCTCCTCTATCCTCATCATTTCCAAAAGTGGAACTTTGACAGTCATTTGTGAAAGCAATTTAGTCATATCAATGGGAACATACTGCTGGTCATCCATGTCCCCTTTAAAAATAGTGACATATTTATCCTCTATTCAAACAATCAAGTTAGATTTATCTTTGTGTAGAGACTCATCTCCCTTCTGGGGTATGGGAGCAACTGCTTCTGATGTCCTTGTTTTACCCTTAGGTATTGCAATAGGCCTAATCTTCTTTTTTATTTTCACCTGAATAACAACATCAGCACCTTTCCCCTTTCCCTCAGGTTGTTGTGTACTCCTTTCTGATCTCTTGATAAACATGCTACCTAGTTTACCAGCTGTATTTCCAACTGTCCTATTTCTCAAATTGTAATTGCTCTTGGCTTGAGTGACCATGTCTACAGTGATTTGAGAAATTTCCTCATTAGAAGGTCACCTTAAGGAAACATGCTCCTCACATTTCACTACACCACATCCAACATCATCAAAATCTTCCTGCTCTTCATCATAAAAACTTGCTGATGGAAAACCTCATTTCTAGCTTGAGAGCCCACAACATCTTGATTCTCAATCTCATCAGTGGAGTCAGCCTCATCCCATGCATGTGAAGAAATCATTGCACAACCATTCTTATCATATTTCTCATCTTGTTCCTAGTTCTCAAATAGATTTAGGGCAATAACACAATATTTTGGATTGTGAGGAGATTGACAAGCAACACACCATGGGATATCATCACTCATATTAACTGAATTTCTCTGCAAAGGAATAGGAATCCTATCATTCTTAACTAAAAAAATGGGCTTTCCATCCTTCCACTGAGTATTGTATGGGAAATACTGCATTCTTGGCTACTTGCTAAAATTATTAGGAACTGACATGTCATTAGTAGCAGCCCTATTGTTTCTTTTTTCATCAGGCCTCAGAACTTCTAAAGCATTTAGAATCTATTTTAGATTATCTTCATCTTTGGGTTTAAAGTTTGCAAACCTTCCCATCTCTTTCTTATTTTGTTCTTGAGCTCTACAATCATCTCTTCTCCCCAACTTTCCTGATATTCTTCTATTACTCTCTATGTTAATAGCCAACTTGTAAGCCTCCCCAAGATTTCTAGGGTTCTTATCCCTTAAAATATATCCCATCTTTGCATCAAAAGCATTTAAGTATGTCACAAGACATACCCTATCATCTAATCTAATAACTTGTAGGAGCCTATGCATAGCTTTTTGGAATCTTATATTGAATTCAAGAACATCTTCATTCTAATTTTTCTTTATGTTATTGAACTCATTTAAAATAAAACACTCATTTGTTTTATCACCATAATGTTCCTTGAAGCAATTCTTAAATTCATTCCAAGACCTTATACTAGCATGGGGCAATCCTCTAAACTAGTCCCTAGCATCTTTGGAAAGAGATTGTACAAATAAATTCATTACAACATCATTAGGCTCAATATTATCATCATCTATTACATCAATAAAGTTCTTTAGATGTCCCTCACATGTGATGACATTGTTTCTAGCAAATTTAGGGAGCTTCTTTCTAATTTCATCAGGAATTATATTAGGATAACTAGGAAGACCCAAAAAATTAAGTTGTTTTTACCTTTCACGAACAAGACCTCCTCGGGGTGGATCCATTCCTTGAGATTTAGATGTTGAAGGTCTTGAAGAATGCTTGAGAAACTCAATCTTCTTCCTCATTTCTATAGCAGTAGCCTCCAATTCTGCTTTCTCAAGTTCTTTGGCCCACACCTCTTTCTCCTTTCTAGCTTTCTCAAGATCAGCATCTATTCTCAACTCTTGATCTAAAGGATCCTTATCATTAACATGTTCACTAATTGTAATTCCAACAGCTCTTTTTTTCCCTTTATCTCTAGGTCTAGTTGTCTCATAAGTCTTCTACACAATAGGCTACTCCAATGTTCCTTCAGGCTATGGGACATAATTAATTGCCTCCAAATCTAACAACTTCCTTTTTAACTATTCATCCTGTTGGTAGTTCCCTTTGATCTTCACTTGTAGATTTATACTTTGATGGATAACTTAAATAACACTTTGACTCTATCACCACTCCAAATTCTACAAGAAAGAGTGCCAATTAACAAGAATCAAAAGAAATCTTCCTACACTTTGAGCCTTAATGCTTAGGCGGGTGTACCCTTGACTCACTTCTCTAAAGGAGACTAAAATGATATATAACTATATATTCTTCACTAACTAATTTAAGATTTTATCATTTAATTTGTGTGTGTGATTGATAATGATGAACTACATCCAAAGAGGAGACCAGTGCCTTATCCTAGGGAAAAGAGTCACTAAATAACATATATCACCCAGAAACCTTAACTCAAATACATATAAACTTAGAGTAAGTGCTTTTCCTATTACTCCCCTCACTCCCAAACATGATCATCAAATTCCCCTCTAACAATGAACTCACTGAAATCACCCTAAAGGCTTTAATCCTAACTTTGTCAGGAACTCCAAGCTGATCTCACAATACCCTTTGTTTACCATATGCTAATCCACTTTGTGACCTTAACATATATGAATCCACAATAAAAAAAAAGACAATCAGAGATTTAAGATAAGAATTCAAGTGTATTCTAATTAATTTTTAGAAATCAATACATTACTAAGCAACAAAATACCAAAGGAAAAGACCCAAAATCAGACTCTCTTTACTCAGTGTAACACCATTAACAACCAGGGACCAAAAAAAATTCTTGGAACCTGCACTAAGTCAAAAAATCTACAATATATACCCCCTAGTCATCTTGGAAACCCAAAATAGGTTGCAACAAGCTACAGATGACTAGGGTTAGGGTTTTAACCACCAACCAACCAGAAATGGTCACAAATTAATTACAAGGGAAGAAACCTAGGAAACCAGGAGAAAGAAAGATCCTAGAGTGATCTTCAATCATGATAAATTCTCTGAGAAAGTACTGAGGATCACCAAAACACCCAAAAAGTCAACCCTACAACATGCCTTTAGCACAAAACCATACATTACAAATCCTACAGACAAACACGGCACACCTTGGACCACACTACAACAACAAACATATCATTTCCCACTAGCTCTAGTTGCCTCTGCACTAAATTCTAGTCCTTCCTGTCACTGGAAACCCCTCAAAAATTTGAATTTGAAAAACAATGGTCACCCTATGGTGCTTGTAGCAAATCGGCGGTTGACGTTTGAATCTCCATCAATTTTAAGTCGTGACCGTCTGATCTCTCTTTTTCACGGGCCTTTAGTCTTTAACTCAACTGCCACCCTGGGTTTACCCTCTAGCGACCATGCGACAATGCATTTTCAATTCAGGAAAAGAAAACTTAACCCATCACTTAACTCCATGACTTGGCGACAAAATGAAACACTAACCTTGGTCCCACATTTAGCAAACTAGAAACCAAAGGACACCGCTAGTTCGCGAAACACTTTATTCATCTACCAGAAAGTTTAGTGATTACGTGAATGTTTGTTCACTAAACTACTAAAACAATTAGAGAACCACCACTATTTCACATGAACAAGAAAAACCTTCATAAATTTTTTGGCCACTAAACACTTATCCCAACCGCCAAAAGACTAAGAAACATTGACCAGGCTCGCATCAGGAAGATTGACGACCATCTAAAGTTTGCAAAGAATTTCAAGATTCTATCAGATTTCACACCCACCATCAGATGAAGAATCTTCTCCCTACCCTGAAAACCCTCTGACAAGATATAAAATCAACGACAGTCTTAAGATCGCAAGTGTCACAGAAAGCCATCAGATTATACGCCGCCCGTTGATGCTTTGTCATTTTCAGAACCCATTGAACCTCAAAAAATCTAGCTCCACTGACAACATGCCCAGTCACACTATGTGGACCAATCAAATACCTCCAAATAGGCACACCTGGCATGTGGACCCACTTGAAACAAAGGATTATGTCACACAAGACATCGGGTGGTTGTCGCACAATCTCAAGCCTTTGACATATCTCAAGAGAACTTACACCAATCATTGATCTACAGACAATGTCAAGGCCCTCTGACAAGTCTAAAACTTAGGTCCCACTAATGCAATCCAACTCATTCACCTATGGACCAATAAAAATCTTCCATTTGTATCTACGTGTCATTGGTCCCACCTGCATGAAGCGCTATGTCATAAAGGAAGATCAACGGACGTCGCGACATCGCATAGCTCTGAAAAATCCTATGTGCCTTAACAAAAACCATTAGATTGAGATGGTGTCAGAGCCAGGCCTAGGAAAATATCAAAGCCAAAACTATAGGAAAAAATAAAGCGCAGGACTTAGGCTTTAGGAAAATTAGGCACTGAGGACCATAGGAAAAATTAAAGGCCGCTGGGGGTAAAACTTAGGAAGAATTTAAACAGGGGCCGACCAAAAACATAAAACACATGCACTATAGGACCTTTAAGTGACCTGAATAAAGTAACATGAAATTAGAAGGAGGCCAAGGCTTAATAAAGGGTTTATAAATGTAACGGCTAGTTTTTGAATTTTTGAACTAAGGGCTAATGCTAGAGACCTAAAAGCAACTACAGAGACCAGAAGAAAAGGGCTAGAGCCATGAAATGTTTTGCATGTGCTAACAGTGGCTCTTTCTAGGGATGTATGCCTCCTATAGGTATAGAAAGGATCTAGAATCACTAGTTTAAAGTAGACCATCCCACTAGAAAAGACAACAGAGAGCAACACGACCTAAACCCTATAGACCAAGGCAAAACAAGGTAGGGGAAAGCAAATGATTTACAAAATTTATGAAATGTATAGACCTAACTACTATTCATGGAAATAGAATACCTTCAATTGAAGTATTTCTTCAAGAATTGTCCAAGAACTGGCCATTCCTGAATATCACCATTTAATTATTTTACAATGTATGAATCCTGGCCCCATTTCTCATGAATTAGATATGGCCCTAGCCAGATAGGATCAAATTTACCATATTTTCCTTTATCCTCCAGTCTGGCATTCCAAATTAACACCAAATCACCAGGCTCAAACTTTATGTCAACAGTCTTCTTGTCATATAAATTTTTAACCTGCAACTGTAATTTGGCATTCCTTGCAATTGATTCTCTTCTAGTTTCATCCAGTCTAATGAGGTCCTCAATTCTCAACTACATCTCATCATCTATGTCATCATCATATACTTGCACAAATTTATACATTTCCAATAAGTTATTCTGAGGCAGTCTTGCATGTATTCCATATACTAGGTCAAATGGTGCACAACCAATTGCCCTCTTCACAGTTACCCTATTAGCCCATAGAGCTAATGGCATCTTTGAATTCCATGCCCTCTTATTCTTTTCAAGAATCCTCCTAAGGATCTTAATCAAACTCTTATTATTAGATTCTGCCTATCCATTTCCTTGTGGATGATAAGGTGAGGAATTAGAAATCTAAATTCCCAAACCTTTGCAGAATTCCTTGTATTCAGCAGACCTGAAGCACATGGCATTATCACTTACTATTCTCTCAGGGAAACCAAACCTTGTAACAATGTTAAATAGAAAATCAATTACCACCTTACTAGTTGCATTTCTTATAGGTATAGCTTCTACCGACTTTGTAAATTAATCAGTGGCAACTAAGATCCATGAGTGTCCTCCACTTGACTTGTTTGGTATCTCCCCTATGAAATCAATTCCCCATTGTTGGAAAGGATCCTGAACTTCTACTAGTTTTAATGGCACATTACCTAAAAATTTAAGCTCACCAGAGAACCTTTGACAAGCATCACACCTTCTTACCAACTATTCTACATCCTTGAAGATTGTGGGCCACCAAAATCCTGCTCTCAAGATTTTATGAGCAGTTGTCTTACCCATATAATGCCCACCACAAACTCCCTCATGAATTTCTCTCAACAATACTTCAGCCTGATTTTCATCTACACATTTCAATAGTATGCAATCTAAATTCTTTCTATATAATTTACATTTCACAATTACATACTTGATGGCTTGTAATTTTAATGTCCTCTTCTGATTAACATTCATTTCTACTAGACATCTTATGTTTCTCAAGTAATAAATAATATCTTGATACTAGATACAATCATCCATATCACATGTATAATCAATTTCAGAATGATTTACCTGATTCACGTCAAGATTGGATTGAGCCATTAGTTTTTCCAATCCCTGTCCTCTAACCAATTTAGTAATCTGAATGTCAACATTGAATTCTTGGATCCTATTGATCCATCTGCATCTTCTCCTTGACACCTCTTGCTATGAGAAAATATCCTTCACAGCTGCACTTGGCACAAAAGCAATCACAACTGCCCCCATCAAGTAACACCTAAAAGCCTTGACTACCTTCACAAGTGCATATGCTTGTTTTTCATTTATGTCATATTTCAATTCAGCAGCCTACAAAGATTTACTAAAAAATGCAATAGGCTCCTCAAAACCATCCTTATTCTTTTGTAACAAAACTGTAGCAATAGTGTAAAAAGACGCAAAGGAAAATATATGCATTGGGACATTATAATCAGGTACCTTAAGCACTTGCGCATCTTTGATAGTCTTCTTGATATTTTTGAAAGCCTCATTAGGCTCACCCTTCTAATTGATTGCAGATCCCTTCTTCAACATCTTAGAAAGAGGCCTAGTAACCTCTACAAAATTTGTCACAAACCTCCTTAAGAAATTGACCTGACCAAAGAAGGACTGAATTCCTTTAACATTCTTTGGTCTTTGAATTTTATCAATGGCTGCTACCCTTTCAGGGTCAATTCTCACTCCTTGCTTCCCAACTAAGTGGCCAAGCAACTTACCTTCAATGATACCAAAAGCACATTTCCTAGGGTTTAATGAAATGCCAAATTCCAAAGCCCTTATAAATATTTTCTCTAAATGAGTACAATGGTCTTCTTCCTTCTTGGAATAGGTAGTTAAATCATCTTGATATACAACAAGGAAATCATTTATGAAATCTAAAAAGGCAACATCCATTGCCCTCTAAAAAGTAGCACCAGCATTTGTGAGACCAAAAGGCATTCTTACATAAACATATGTCCCCCAAGGTGTTGTAAAAGTTATCTTGAATTTTTATGATTCTTTTATAATGACTTGATTGTAACCAGAGAAACCATCCATCATAGACATCAATTCTGATCCTATCACTCTTTGCAACATAGCTTCCATATTGGGTAGACAATAATTATCCTTTAATGAGTTGATGTTCAAATTCCTGAAGTCCACACAAAGCCTGATGCCACCATTTTTCTTTCTCATAGGAACAAGGTTTGACACCCAAGAAGAGTGCCTTATAGGCTTGATAATTCTAGCATCTCTCAGCTTCATTAACTCTTCTTGCATCTTGGGTGCCAAAGTGGGATTAATAGGCCTTTCTTTTTGCTGGAAAGGTTTGGCATCTTCTTTCAATGGAATAATATGCTAAAACAAATCTTCTCTATAAACCTTTAGGTCATTATATGACCATGCAAAAAAAATCCTAAATTTTCTTAACAATTCAATCAAAGATTTCTTTACCTTTTGAGATATATCTCTACCAATGTATACCATCTTAGGTGCCTCATGTGTTCCAAGATTTATCTCCTCTAGATCAGCATGATCTTCTCTTTTGATATTCTTTTGAATTCTATCCTGGTTATCAAAGACAGTCTCCAAAACAACAAGCCCCTTGGGCACCTTGTTAGTTCTAAGCTAAATGGCCTCATTACCAAAGACAACCTCTTTTCCTTCTATAGACTCAACCAAGGCAGAACAATCAAATTCCTGACCATGATATTGATCCTCACAACTCATAAACTTTAAGATATCATTATCATCATCAAAAACTTGCCAATTTTCAATATTGTCTAGTACACTAGGCCTAGCCTGGATTTCAACTTTAGAGATACCAACAAATGTAATATCAGTGGGATTGATTGCAATATTGGCTAACAAGTCAGCCATCTTATTGTTACTCCTATCCTTCCACTCAATATTGAAGGCATCAAAATGTTCAATCAAATCCCAAACTACATTCCTATATTGTTTCAACCTCTTGTTCTTGGAAGCATATACTGACCTGACTTGGGATACCACCAACTTAGAATCACCAACAACACTTATGCATTTAATACCATGTTTTTGTGCCAAACTCAGTCCTAACAACAATGCCTCATATTCTGCTATATTGTTGGTACAAAAGAAATTCAATGTGAAAGAAAATTTGTAGGTATTTCCATCAGGAGAAATAAGTAAGATACCTGCTCCTGCTACATCTTTGCAATTTGCACCATCAAAGTACATTACCCACAAATCACCCTTCATAGAATTAACACTTACCTCAATAGAGATAGGTGACAAAATAGGTTCATTATCAAGTACATGGATCTCTACCCTAAAAGCATTAATATCAGTATCCATAAAATATGTAGTTTCATTATCAACATTTCTCTCAATCATGTGGCATACTCTTGGTTCTCGCTCAATCTTGACAAACTGATCATCAATCTTGAAAGTGGCATAGGATAGATCACACTATAAACTTCCACCCATGGTAGCAGTCCACCTTCTAGATAGCAGCATCCCATAATGAGGGGGAATATCTACTATTAGAACACTCATTGGTAACTCTTTCTCTAGATATGTTGCCAACCTATATGGCATTGCATTGATAGTCCCAATAACTGGTACCTCCCTCTGATCCATTGCACAACATCTACCTTGAACCATATCAACTTTAAGGCCCAACTTCTCCATGATTTTAAAAGGCATAATAGTATTAGAGGCACCACTATCAATCATACAATTTCTTAGTTTCATTTTATTCACAAGAACACTTAAAAAGAATGGATCAATGTTTTCAAGGCTGGCATTGATAGAACTATCCAAATATATAGGAGGAATTTGAGATACAATTCCCTGAGCATCAACACCTTTCAAAGCTTTATCTTGAGATCCATTGCATGAAACATCATTATTATGAACATTATCTACCCATGAAATAGCTCTATCTTTGTGTTCAGGGATCCTCAACAATTCTAACAATGGAACCTTGACTGTAATTTGGGACAATACAGCTAACATATCAACAGGAGCAGAGGAAGGAATCTCAATCTGCACTACCTTAATATCCTTTTGCTTATCTGATATATTAGGTGGATTGGCCACCCTCATTTTTTCTATCTTAGCCATTGTGTTAACTGGCTTCTCAATCTCATTAGAAATTTTTTCAACTCCAACTCCCTTAGGCTCACAATTCTTACCTTTTACATTCTTGAATTTCACTGTGTGATCACCTTTTGATTTGTTCTCACTAGTCTCTCTAGAGTTGGTACTCTTGATAAACATTCTTGCAACCTTTAAATTTGTATTCCTTACCACCATGGCTCTGGTTTGCACTTGGGCAATCATTTCTATAGTAATCCTATCCATCTCTTCTCTAGAAGGTCTTCTTAAATTTACTAGCTTAGAAGAGGAGTTCATGTTACATGTTTTTTTATCAATATCTTCACTATCAGAAAAAACCTCTTGATGAAAAAGGGTTCGGATTTCATCTCTTCACATTTATATCTGTCTCTTCATCAAAATCAGAATCATCCTCATATCCTAAATATGAGGTAGCCATGTTGTATCCAACATTATCTTGATCTTCTTCTTGATCTATCTCCTCACTGCCACAATCTTGATTTGCAGCCATAGATTGTGCAACCACACAATGCTCTGTAGAATGAGGGGACTGGCATGCAACACACAAAAGTATGTCCTCCATGACATTTATTGAAGCTTTTTGTAGAGGGTCAGGGACACCTCTATCATTTTTATTTCTTGCAACAGGGACAACAGGCTTGCCATCCTTCCATTGGGTGTTGTAGGGGTAGTTGTGCAATCTATTTTGCTTATTGAAATTACTGTTGAACTGAGGCCTTTCATTGGTAGGAGCACTAATGTTCCTATTTGTAGGTTCCTTCAAATCCTTCAATGTATTGAGCACCTTATCCAATTTATCTTCTTCTTGCCTCCTAGCTCCAACATTCCTATCATTTTCTTTTTTGTATTTTGTGTCCCCAAACAACTTAGGGTCATCTCTCTTCCCACCCAACTTTCCTGATATTTTCATATTGTTCTCAATGTTGACAATAATCCTAAAAGCATCTCTAAGAGTTCTAGGTTCTTTTCCCCTCAAAAATTATCCCATCTTTCCATCAAATGCATTGAAGTATGTAGTTAGACAGACATTGTCATCTAACTGCATAACTTGGAACAACTTATGCATACCCTTCTGAAATCTCATGTTGAATTCAGCTGCAGGCTCATTCTAATTTTTCCTTATTGTATTGAATTCATTCAACATGAAACTATCATTAGGCCTATCACCATACTGCTTTTTAAAACATCTCTAAAAGGAATCCCAAGTATCAATACATTTATTAGGAAGTCTCTTAAACCAATCTCTAGCATCCTCCATTAGAGATTGAACAAACAATTTCATGACTACATCCTCATGCTCTACCTCATAATCACTAAGCATATCAATAAATAACCTAAGATTCTCCTCACAACTAATAGCATTATTACCAGAAAACTTAGGTACCTTATCTCTTATATCATTTGGAAAAGCATTCAGGTAACTAGGAATCCCATCAAAACTAATTTTCCTATAGCCTTCTAATTGCATAGGTCTTCTTTGAAAAATTGAACTAGTGTTAACCCTAGGATCAACATTAGCATTTACATTTCTATCTACTTGTCCATTTGACTACTACCTAGGATGAGAACCTATCCTAGCAAATGAGGGAAATGAACTAGTAGCATTACTAAGTGGAATAGTAGTAGTCATAGATGGCATACCTAGTTCAGTAGTAGATGGACCAATAGCATTGGTTGATGAAGCCTTTAAGAACTAGATCTTTCTTCTCTTTTCTGCAATGGAAGCTTCAATTTTAGCCCTTTCTAATTCTCTTGCAAGGTCCTCGTCTTCTTTTCTTCTTCTTTCTATCTCTGTGTCCTCATTTGATTTAGGTGGTGGGACCCCTGGTATTGTCAATGATCTACTTGTTTGATGTCCCACCAACTTTTGCTTTCCTTTCTCACTAGCGGCAACAACAGGCCTAGTGATCTCATGTCCACCTTTATAAGGCAAAGGAACATAACTTTGCACTTGTCTAGCCACAGGGCCCTCTTGATCAAATTCATGATCTTGCAGTAAGTGCTCTTGCTCACTCCTCAAAGCCTCAAGATCACCAAAAACATCATGTTGCAAAGTCTTAGGAGCAGAAGAAAGCATCTTGTTTCTCTCCTTCATTTCATTAATCTTTCTAAGGAGAGACTGTCTTTCTATTAGAGCATTCACCTTTTCAGCTTCTCTCTCCTCTTGTAACCTCTTATGTATGGCATCCTATTTTGCCAACTATAACCTTAGTGCATTTAAATCATCTGAGTCTACCATAATGTCATCAAAGCCTGATGACACATCCATATCAGTAAGATTTTGATATGGGAAGTGAACTTGCCATGGTCTCATGGGCTCCCTCCTAAAATTATCTTCATCAAGATCTAAATCAATCTCCAAACCTATCTCTCTAGCTTGTTCATCCTAACTTGCAGGCAATGGACCCTTGTCTTGAAATATAGCCTCTGGGGTATCATAAAATCTATCCTCAGAGTGACCACCATCTGATCTAGAAACTCTATCTTGTGAACCTTCCTCACTTGAGGAAACATGTGGTGCTCTTCCTCTATTATTTCTTTGTTCTCTTATGGGAGCACTAGTAGACTCACCATTCCTTCTGATCCAACTCTTCTTTTCCTATCTAGGCAATTGCTCCAAAGTGACCTCCAGATTCTTTTTGACAAAGGACCTAGTATTCCTCCTCTTATACATGATTTACAATATGACACTGGTCTTAACCTCTTGAGTCACCACCCACCTAGATGGGAAAACTTTCAACTGAGCACAATAGGAAAACAAGATTGCATTTAACAACCTTTATCTCTAGACTCTCCCTAGTAGAGTCACCAATTTATTGGTGACTCAGATGGGTAAATCAATCTGGTCAACAAAAGATTTTCAATATTACAATATAAGCCCAACCAGAGAACCTAATAGATATACTGCTTCATTGTTGCTCTACCTAGCAGAGTCACCTTTTTTTGGTAGTTCCCTTTGATCTTCACTTGTAGATTTATACTTTGATGGATAACTTAAATAACACTTTGACTCTATCACCACTCCAAAGTCTACAAGAAAGAGGGCCAATTAACAAGGATCAAAAGAAATCCACCTACACTTTGAGCCTTAATGCTCAGGTAGGTGTACCCTTGACTCACTTCTCTAAAGGAGTCTAAAATGATATATAACTATATATTCTTCACTAACTAATTTAATATTTTATCATTTAATTTGTGTGTGTGATTGATAATGATGAACTGCATCTAGAGAGGAGACCAGTGCCTTATCCTAGGGAAAAGAGTCACTAAATAACATATATCACCCAGAAACCTTAACTCAAATACATATAAACTCAAAGTAAGTGCTTTGCCTATTACTCCCCTCACGCCCAAACATGATCATCAAATACCCCTCTAACAATGAACTCACTGAAATCACCCTAAAGGCTTTAATCCTAACTTTGTCAGGAACTCTAGGCTGATCTCACAATACTCTTTGTTTACCATATGCTAATCCATTTTGTGACCTTAACATATATGAATCCACAATCAGAAAAGAAGACAATCAGAGATTTAAGACAGGAATTCAAGTGTATTCTCATTAATTTTCAGAAATCAATACATTACTAAGCAACAAAATACCAAAGGAAAAGACTTAAAATTAGACTCTCTTTACTCAGTGTAACACCATTAACAACTAGGGACCAAAGAAAATTCTTCGAACCTACACTAAGTCAAAAAATCTGCAATATATACCCCCTAGTCATCTTGGAAAATCAAAATAGGTTGCAACAAGCTACAGATGACTAGGGTTAGGGTTTCAACCACCAACCAACCAAAAATGGTCACAAATTAATTGCAGGGGAAGAAACCTAGGAAAGCAGGAGAAAGAAAGATCCCAGAGTGATCCTCAATCATGATAAATTCTCTGAGAAAGTACTGAGGATCACCAAAACACCCAAAAATTTAACCCTGCAATATGCCTTGAGCACAAAACCATATAGTACAAATCCTGTAGATGAACACGACACACCCTGGACCACATTGCAATAGCAAACAGATCATTTCCCACCAGCTCTAGTCACCTCTACATTGAATTCTAGTCCTTCCTATCATGGGAAACCCCTCAAAAATTTGAATTTGAAAAAAAATAGTCACCCTATGGCACTTGTAGCAAATCGGCAGTCGACGTTTGAATCTCCATCAACTTTAAGTCATGACCGTTCGATCTCTCTTTTTCATGGGCCTTTAGTCTTTAACTCAATTACCACCTTGGGTTTACCCTCTAGCGACCATGTGACAATGCATTTTCAATTCACAAAAAGAAAACTTAACCCATCACTTAACTCCGTAACTTGGTGACAAAAGGAAACACTAACCTCAGTCCCACATTTAGCGAACTAGCAACCAAAGGACACCACCAGTTCGCAAAACACTTTATCCATCTGCCAGAAATTTTAGCGATTACGCAAACACTTATTCACTAAACTGGTAAAAAAATTAGAGAACTACCACTATTTCACGTGAACAAGAGAAACCTTCATAAATTTTTCAGCTGCTAAACACTTATCCGAACTGCCAAAAGACTGAGAAACATTGATCGAGCCCGTAATTGGGATATCGACAGCCATCTAAAGTTTGCAAAGACTTCCAAGATTCTATTAGATTTCACACCCACCATCAGATGAAGAATCTTCTCCCTGCCCTGACAACCCTCTGACAGGATACAAAATCAATGGCGGTCTTAAGATTGCAAGTGTCAGAGAAAGCCCATCAGATTATACGCCGCCCATTGATGCTCTATCATTGTCAGAACCCACTAAACCTTGGAAACTCTGGCCCCATTGACAACATGCCTAGTCACACTATGTGGACCAATCAAATACTTCCAAATCAACACACCTATCATTTGGACCTGCTTGAAACAAAGGATTATGTCACACAAGAGATCGGGTGGCTATCACAAAATCTCAAGCCTCAGACATATCTCATGAGAACTTATGCCAATCGTTGATCTACTGACAATATCAGGGCCCACTGAAAAGTCTAAAACTTAGGTCTCACTAACGTAATCCAACTCATTCACCCATGGACCAATAAAAAGCCACCATTTGTATCTATGTGTCATCGGTCCCACCTGCTTGGAGTGCTATGTCATAAAGGAAGTTCAACGGATGTCGTGACATCACATAGCTCTGACAAATCCTATGCACCTTAGCAACAACCATCAGATTGAGATGGTGTTAGAGCCAGGCCCAAGAAAATATCAAAGCCGAATCTATAGGAAAAAATAAAGTGTAGGACTTAGGCTTTAGGAAAATTAGGCACTGAGGACCATAGGAAAAATTAAAGGCCGCTGGGGGTAAAACTTAGGAAGAATTTAAACAGGGGCTGACCAAAAACATAAAACACTGGCACTATAGAACCTTTAAGTGACCTAAATAAAGTAACATGAAATTAGAATGAGGCTAGGGCTTAACAAAGGTTTTATAAATATAATGGCTAGTTTTTGAATTTTTGAACTAAGGGCTAATGCCATAGACCTAAAAGCAACTGCAGGGACTAGAAGAAAAGGGCTAGAGCCATGAAATTTTTTGCATGTGCTAACACATCCCTGATCATGGCCTGTCTTACTTTGTCCTCTTTATTTTTTTCTCTTTTTTGTCTAATACCAATCTATTCTTGGACTCTTCTTTCCAACTCATAAACTTCTTCAAAAGTTTCTTTTGATTCTGGGAGAGTAGTCTCAGATTCAACATCTCCCACTTGTAACTCATCCTCATACTGGTTCAACCCCAAATCAACAACCTCTTCATATTTTGAGACATTTTCTTCTTGACCTAGCTTGGTTTGATTTTCTTGTCTTGTATCCTCTTTATGTTTCCAAGTATTAGACATATTTTTTTGTTTTCTTCCCCCCCTTGTCTAACTAGGCTTAGAAGTTCTCGAAGGACCTTCTTCCAATCTGTCTTCAGGATGCTCCTTTCTCTGGGACCTAGTACCTATGTAACTCATCTTATAAGTAATCTGCTGACTAGCACTGCTATAGAGATGTTTGAGTTGCCACCCAAGTATATTGGGAATCTTAAAATGCTATTTCCTCACTGACAAGTATCCTAATGAGTTTAACAAGACAAGGGGCAAGAATAACCCTATGTTTCCAATGATGACCTACTAGTTATTATAGACTTCTGTAACATTTCCCCAATAGAGTCGCCATCTTGTTGGTGTTTCAAAACAACTTATGCTCTTAGGCTACCAATATACCCTCAGACAGATTTTAGGAGTGGTTAGTTCCAAAATGTAGAAGGATCTTAGGGTAATTGGACCAACTGTAGGGATAGGACTTCCCTCTTCACTTCTAGCTTTTCAAAACCAAGGTGGGTGCACCTAACCTAGTGAGAACTATACCTTACACACCAAAGTCTAGGCTTATATAATAGATGATAGTAAGAAAGTACTAAATGCCAACCTTACATTCATTGACTCTCCATTACTATGGGATAACAAACTACACAACCAAAGACTTAAAACTTCAAATGGATCTTGATTTTAAGATTTGGATTGCAAAAGCTTCAATCAGTTATGTTAACAAGAGATTTACTCATCTAGGCCAGTGCCTCATCCATTGGGCAAGATTTCTTAGACATAAAAGATACACAAATCAGAGAATATCTGAGATTCATAGCCATAAATACATTTACCACAATCCTTACTACTTACAAAGAATCCTTATGTAGACAAGGGTAAACTCACATCCCATCTAGAGCATGATTTAATCCAATCCTAGATCAGAACTCAAGAATGAAGACACATACATAAAACAATATGTAACAAACTAGAAAGCTTGAAGCCTACCTGACTTGACATAAAGGAGAGAGAAGAATTAGATATTTGTATTAAGTATGATGAATCCTTTCTGTGCATACAATCAATCACAACAAATCATGCTTGCAAACTACAACTTACACCTACAACTTTTTATCTCTCATTAATAAGGACTGAAACAAAATTCTTACAATCCTGACCGAGAATAGGGCACACCAAGCAAGAGATCATGAACACCTAACTCCCAATGCCTTTGAATGATCATGAAAAATCCTTTTATCTCAAGGATTGCAACAAGAAAATGATGATCATTCAAAGCAACAATTCAAAATCACCTAACTCAAATGAACAATGAAAGCAAATAAGACAGGCACCAAGCACAAGGCTGGTGAGATCAAAAATTATCAAACTTTGCAACAGATCTGGCCATGTACCAGCCTCAAGGACAAAATCATCACAAAGCCCCATTAATTTTGGCTACAGCAGAGAAAACCAAGGATGCAAAATCATGTTGGAACAACAACCAGGATCATCTTCATTAATTCTCACCTCCAACCAAGCTGGAAATGACCAAAAAATGGTCTTGCAATATGGCTCTTTTGGCGCACTGTCTCCTAACCCTACAAAAAAAAAAAAACCCTCAAAACATTTGAAAACTTATGGAAAAGGCAACTTGATCTTCATTTAAAACACAACCATCCATCCACTTCCTCCTAGCACATTAGATGGCCCACCAAAAATAAGACAACCGTCAACTCAATCGCATCTCATAAATAGAATCATATGGTTGTCATTATACTACTATGCCTAAACAGCATGCATCTTCAATCAATGGTATAACGACAACCATCAAATTTTTTTGAAGTTTAAAAATGCTTAGACGTCAAAAGACTGGCCCCACCAAGAAATCTGCCAAGTCAAAAATCCACCGACCAACTAGGAGCAAGCAACTCAGCATTTTGTGGCACATCAAAAACACTAGAAATAAGCTTTAGATCAGAAGATGGTCTTATAATCTTATAGCTCTGATAGACCCTATGAGATCTTACGCCATTCGTTAGATCATCCATACTGGCATCTCACTTGAATCCTTTAGGCCCGTTGACATGTCTTTATCTCTTTGCAGCTTGGCCAATCAAAACAAAACACCTCAGCAACACGGTGGCAGATGGTCCTACTTGTTCTCGGCAAACATTTAACCTTTTTTACTCCATGAATACATGACTGAAGGGAAAATATAAGTCATGTAATTCTTTCTTTAACTGTGGTCAAGTCAAATTATTTAGTGAACTAAGCATTACGTTGAATCACTGAGAAATTTAGGGCTTCACCAATTTATTCTGAGATTCTGCGAATACACAGATTCGCCCATTTGCTGAATCATTTAGAACCCCGCCAAATATTATGAGAATAAGAGACCAAAGGGGACTTTAGATCTCCACCAAAATTTATCATAACTACCAAACTTTAGAAAATACATAGCCGCCAATTCATTGAAATATTTCACAACCTTGGGCCCGCCTAGTGCCACTTGTCAACCATTCATTTGCTGCTACTACTCAGTCACCTTTGACAAGGACCCACTACCCACCAGGATCTAATCAAATGGTGGGCGCAAGATAGCATGGGGGAATAATATTCCATGTGAACACACACTGACCCTTGATCAAAATCTCTCACATTAGGCTCCTCTGACAAGCTCGAACTCATTATCATGTGGACCAATTAAAAAGTGCCATATGTATACACGTAGTAGTGGACCCGCTTCATTGAAAAGCTACGTCATAAAGGAGAATCAATAGCCATTTTAAGACCACATGCCTCTGACACACTCTATAAGAACACATGCCCACCATTAGATTGAGATGGTGTCAGAGAGGTTGGGCCCAAGAAAAATACAAAGGCCAAAAACATTAGGAAAATTTAAGCGCTGCGACTTAGGAAAAATTAAAGGGAAGACCTCCGCGGGGAATAAAAAAAATAAAACACATACTTTATAAGATTTTTAAGTGGCCTGAAAAGTAACACAAAAATAGATTTAAAACCAGGGCACACTAGGGTTTTGGATTCTTTAAGGAAAACAAAGGGATTTTTACCCTAGCACTTAGGGTTTTCTATAATTTTGACTATACTTGAACCCTAAATATATGAAAATTATGCAGAGGGATTCAACACAAAACTAGGAAGACACAAAAAACTTCAAAATTTTGGGGGGATAGGAAAAAAAGAGAATACTACAAACACTAGGACCCCTAGGAAGTCCCCATTACCCCTTCTCACACATCTGAATGCTCAAGTGTGTTTGAAGCGGTCGTAGGAGCCCATAAGACACACTTGAGCATTCCAATGTGTCCATATGGGTCATGGGGACTTCCTAGGGGTCCTAACATGTGATAAGGTGTACTAGAACCCCTAGGAAGTCCCCATGACCCCTTATGACACATTTGAATGCTCAAGTGTGTCTGAAGGTGTCCTAGGACCCCTTAAGGCACACTTGAGCATTCCAATGTGTCCATATGGATCATGGGGACTTCCTAGGGGTCCTAATGCATGATAAGGCATACTAGGACCCCTAGGAAGTCCCCATGACCCCTTCTAAAACATTTGAATGCTCAAGTGTGTCTGAAGGGGTCGTAGGACACCTTAAGACACACTTGAGCATTCCAATATGTCCATATGGGTCATGGAGACTTCCTAGGGGTCCTAACATGTGATAAGGCATACTAGAACCCCTAGGAAGTCCCCATGACCCCTTCTAAAACATTTGAATACTCAAGTGTGTCTGAAGGGGTCATGGGACCCCTTAAGACACACTTGAGCATTCCAATGTGTCCATAGGGGTCATGGGGACTTCCTATGGGTCCTAACATGTGATAAGATGTACTAGGACCCCTAGGAAGTCCCCATGAATTGTTCTAACACATTTGAATGCTCAAGTGTGTCTGAAGGGTCGTAGGACCCCTCAAGACACACCTAGGCATTCCAATGTGTCCATATGGGTCATGGAGACTTCCTATGGGTCCTAACACATGATAAGGTGTACTAGGACCCTTAGGAAGTCCTCATGACCCCTTCTAACATATTTGAATGCTCAAGTTTGTCTGAAGGGGTTGTAGGACCCCTTAAGACACACTTGAGCATTCCAATGTGTCCATAGGGGCATGGGGACTTCCTAGGGGTCCTAACACATGATAAGACATACTAGGACACCTAAGAAGCCCCCATGACCCCTTCTAACACATTTCAATGCTCAAGTGTGTCCAAAGGGGTTGTAGGACCCCTTAAGACACACTTGAGTATTCCAATGTGTCCATATGGGTCATGGGGACTTCTTAAGGGTCCTAACGTGTCATAAGGCATACTAGGTCCCCTAGGAAGTCCCCATGACCCCTTATGACACATTTGAATTCTCAAATGTGTCTGAAGGGGTCGTAGGACCCCTTAAGACACACTTGAGCATTCCAATGTGTCCATAGGGGTCATGGGGACTTCCTAAGGGTCCTAACATGTGATAAGGCATACTAGGACCGCTAGGAAGTCCCCATAACCCCTTCTAAAACATTTGAATGCTCAGGTGTGTCCAAAGGGGTCATGGGACCCCTGAAGACACAATTGAGCATTCCAATGTGTCCATAGGGGTCATGTGGACTTCCTAGCAGTCTTAACATGTGATAGATGTACTAGGACCCGTAGGATGTCCCCATGACCCATTTTGACACATTTGAATGCTCAAATGTGTTTGAAGGGGTCATAGGACACTTTAAGACACACTTGATGTGTCTAACATGTCTATAGGGATCATGTAGACTTCCTAGGGGTCCTAACACATGATAAGACATACTAGGACCCCTAGGAAGTCCCCATGACCCCTTTTGACATATTTGAATGTTCCTGTGTGTCCAAAGGGGTTGTAGGACCCCTTAAGACACACTTGATGTGTCTAATGTGTACATAGGTGTCATACAAACTTCCTAGGGGTCCTAACATGTGATAAAGCATAACAAGACCCCTTGGAAGTCTCCATGACCCCTTTTGACACATTTGAATGCTCAAGCTTTTCTAAAGGGGTTGTGGGACCCCTTAAGACATACTTGATGTGTCTAATGTGTCCATAGGGGTTATGCAGACTTCCTAGGGGTCGTAACACATGATAAGGCATACTAGGACCCCTAGAAAATCTCCATGACCCCTTTTGACATATTTGAATGCTCAAATGTGTTCTAAGGGCTCGTAGGACACCTTAAGACACACTTGATGTGTCTAATGTGTCCATAGGGGTCATGTGGACTTCCTAGGGGTCCTAATGCATGATAAGGCATAATAGGACCCCTAGGTAGTCTCCATGACCCCTTTTGACACATTTGAATTCTCAAGTGTGTCCGAAGGGGTCGAGGACCCCTTAAGACACATTTGAGCATTCCAATGTGTCCATAGGGGTCATCCAGACTTCCTAGGGCTCCTAAAAATGTGATAAGGTGTACTAGGACCCCTTGGAAGTCCCCATGACACCTTTTGACACATTTGAATGCTGAAATGTATCCGAAGGGTTCGTAGGACACCTTAAGACACACTTGATGTGTCTAATGTGTTCATATGGGTCATGCAGACTTCCTCAGGGTCCTAACATGTGATAAGGCATACTAGGACCCATAGGAAGTCCCCATGACCCCTTTTGACACATTTGAATGCTCAAGTGTGTCTGAAGGGGCTGTAGGACCCCTTAAGACACACTTGAGCATTCTAATGTATCCATAGGGTTCATATAGACTTCCTAGGGGTCCTAATGCATGATAAGGCATACTAAGACCCCTAGGAAGTCCCCATGACCCCTTTTGACACATTTGAATGCTCAAATGTGTCCAAAGGGGTTGTAGGACACCTTAAGACACACTCAATGTGTCTAATGTGTCCATAGAGGTCATGTGGACTTCCTAGGGGTCCTAATGTGTGATAAGGCGTACTAGGACCCCTATGAAGTTCCCATGACCCCTTTTGACACATTTGAATGCTCAAGTGTGTTTGAAGGGGTCGTAGGACATCTTAAGACACACTTGAGCATTCCAATGTGTCCATAGGTGTCATTCAGACTTCCTAGGGTTGCTAACTGTGATAAGGTGTATAGGGACCCCTAGGAAGTCCCCATGACCCCTTTTGACATATTTGAATGCTCAGGTGTGTCCGAAGAGGTCGTAGGACCCCTTAAGATAGACTTGAGCATTCCAATATGTCCATAGGGGTCATGCAGACTTTCTAGGGGTCCTAACACATGATAAGGTGTACTAAGATCCCTAGGAAGTCTACATGACCCATTTTGACACATTTGAATGCTCAAGTGTATCTTTAGGGGTCGTAGGACCCCTTAAGACACATTTGAGAATTCCAGTGTGTCCATAGGGTTCATGTGGACTTCCTAGGAGTCCTAACACATGATAAGGTGTACTAGGACCCCTAGGAAGTATGAATCAAATAGGGAAGGTGCATCAAATCGAATCAATATCATAATATATCTAGAAAATATTGTTACAGACAAAAATATTTGCATATTAATGGGAAAGAGTGGGAAGAGCTTCATGGACCGATGATAGAAGTTACAGATAAGGAGGAAGAGCTAGTAAGGGGAAAGCTACAAAGTAAAGAAGTAAGATATGCATGTGAGCCTATGTCACATGATGATGATGAGTACTCACCATCTGCTAGTAGCTCAAGTAGTGAGAGAAGCTCTTCAGTGAACATGTACACTGACACAAAAAATTAAGATAGAGAAGTAACAAGTGTTTTGGAATTATCCATAGAGAAATGTGAAATGAAGCCTCAAATTGGTTCATTAGCAGGCAAAGAATTTGGTCATGCACTTCATTCTAGCACCAAAAATATTTCTATTAGAAATGTCTATTCATCAATGGCCTTGCATTTATGGGACTTGGGAAACCAGGTTACTCATGTTGGGCATTATCCCTCAAATATAAGTTCATTGCCACCTTTGGCAAGGAAGTCTCATTCCTCATTTTACAACAAAGGCTGGCCATCTATGGTCCAAGGTTTTAATTCTACTAAGAAGTGGAGAGCTTCTTGTTAGTCCATTTTCCTATCAATGCAAAATCCTATGAAAATAGCCTCTTCCTTGCAAATTTTGAAGTTATGCCACCCTGCTACATAGTTTTAACTTGCAATGAAAATTCATAATGTTTCATGGTGTCTACCTTTAACCCTGTGTGTTTTTGACCTCGCACTTCTGCCCTATTTGTTAGCATTTCCTATCTGCACAACTGTGACCTATTGGTGGGCCTGGGTTTTCAAAAATTTTAAATTGATTGGTTGTCACATGATTGCATGTCAGAAATTTTTGACATGCGACCATGTATCTAGTTCCTTCCTTGCATGTGGGGCCTATTGGCAGAATGGCAGTGGTCCCATTGGTGGTTATGTGGTGGCCTATGGTTCGCTGTCACATGATCGCATGTCAGAGTTTTTTGACATGTGATCATGTGACTGATTGACACCTATTTCTAGGGCCCATTGGTGATTGAGGTATTGTGGTCCCGCTGTTAGACTGGGAGGATGTAGTGGTAGTCTTGAGGCCTTGTCACATGTTCACAAGGGCCATCTTTCAACCATGCGGTCATGTGACAAGGGTGCCACATTGTGATGGGACCCATTGGTAGGTGATGATGTGGCATATGGCAGGTCCACATGGAAAGTGTACCGGGTGGGACCGTTACTTAATGGTATGCAGCAAGGTAAATGCTAGCGGTTAGTTGCATGTTCGCATAGCCTTTTTCAAGGCTATGTGATCATGCAACTGACACTTTGTGTTAGTATCGGTGATGGTTATGCGGCAAGGTAAAGGTCTGCAGGTTTTTGCATGTTTGCATAGCCCATTTCCTAGCTATGCAATCATGTGACAACTATTTGGATGTCACCATTGTGGAGTTGGGTAGTGGGTCTTGTCTGCTACTATCTTCATTCACTGAGGGATTTATGAGGTGGTGGTTGACTTGTCTAGGGGTCCCATGGTAGTTTTAAAGATTATATTGGGCCACCTGATTTGCTGGGAAACAAAGTTCATCTACGGTCATGTCTTAATGCTCTCTGTCATAACCATTGAAATTTATTTTTGAATTTCCTGAGAAGTTCTAGCGATAGAAGGACTAGTTTTTATTACTTCTTTAGCCAGATTTGATTTGGTTGGTGGTGCCAGTGGTTGCAGAATGGTCCAGTGAGTTGGGTGGTTGCCTGTGGGACTGGTACCATGTGGTGGTGGACAAATTTTATTGCTCAAGGCTTTTTGCAAGTTTGTTCAGTTTGATTTTCATGGTAAATTTATGATCTTCCTGTCCTTCTCAGAGATTCTTCTCAAGTGTGAAGATCATCCTTGGTCTGATAGACATGTGCTTGGTTTTCCCTCCAGGAGTTTTTAAATTTTGATGTATTTCTGGTTGGTTGGGTGGTTGAAACCCTAGCCCTAGCTATCTGTAGCTTGTTGCAACCTATTTTGGGTTTCCAAGGTAGCTAGTGGTATAAGTTGTAGGTTTTTTGACTTAGAAGGGGTTCAAATTTTGATCAATTCCAAGGGTTGATTTTGATTAGTTCCAGTGGGAAGCAGTAAAACTCTGTCACATTGTAGGAGGCTGAATATAACTTTTTTGTATCTTTTGCAGGTTATTGAAGTGGTAGTCTCATTTCTGGTATAGACATGTACATGATTCATCATACTTAATATAATTGTTTCAAGCTTTCAAGTCTCTCCTTGGTGTCAGTTTTATGAGTTTTGAATTTTGTTGTCCATTGCATAGGGTTACCTTTGCATATGTTCTAGTCTTTAGTTCTTGATCTAGGATCAAGTGAAAAATACTTTGGATAGGGCATAGATTCATTAGACTTGTCTACAAAAGGATCTTATAAGTAGTGGATGGGTTGGAACAGTTGTATTTATGGCTTTGAGTTTTTGACAGTAGTTGGTTCATGTTCTATATTTATTTTTGAGTGCTGCCCAAAGGATAATGGCACTGATCAAGGGCTAGTATATTCAGTTGAGTCTAATGTTTGATGGGTTTTGGCTATTTCCTACATCTTTATATATCAATACCATTTTCAAGTTTTAATCTATTGTTTGGTTGATAGTAATACCCTGCATAGTGGAGTTGATTCAACAAATACCTGGTTAGTATTTAGTAATCCTTTACTATAATCTGCTATATGAATCCAGAAGTATAAGGTGTGTAGTGAGTTGAGTCTTATCTGGATTAGGTGTACCCACCTTGGTCTTGCATAGCTAGAAGTGTAGAGGGCAGTCTTGTCCCTATAGTTGGTCCAGTTGCCTTGCAGAGCTCCCATACTTGGAACTAACCACTCCTAACATTAGTCTCAAGGCATATTGGCAGCCCTAAGTGGCGTAAGCATTTTTGAACACCAACACTTTCCTTAGGTGCTATTGTTACCAACCTTTCTTAGCCCCTTATCAACACTCAAATAGATATAGTACTTTCCTAAGTAGCAACAATCTTACTAGTTAAAGTTTGACATCAATGACAATACAATAATTGTTTCAATTGCAGTTTCCAACACAAACTCAAAAACTAAGCATACATTTTGTCTTAACTTTCTTCTTATTAGTATCCCAGCTTGCTTGTCTCCAATGATTTGGTTCTCAGGATGATGCCTTCTGAAAAATATCACTAGCACTTGATCTCTTCTTTGTTCTTCACTTTGTTCAAGGTCATTTCCTTACTCGATAGCTTCTACCTATTTCTCCATTTCCCTTTGTTGTTCCTTGGTTTCTCTTTGTTGTTCCAATGTGTTATTTTCCTGATGCTCAGCCAACTCATCTTGTGGCTTTGGTAGGTACTCTAGATGTTTAACGTAAACAAATCTACCATAGTCTTCTGGCTCCTTATTACTTTCATCATCATTTTTATCAGCAAATTCATCAAGTCTAACATTAGCACTTTCAATCATCTTATTAGAAACCTTATTTAGACACTTGTAAGCTTTAATTTTAGTAGAATATTCAAGAAATATTCCCTCATCCCCTTTAGAGTCAAATTTCTTGTTCCTATCATATTTTAGAATAAAACATTTACTACCAAATATTCTGAAGTAACTTACACTTGGTGTGTAACCAAACATAACTCGTAGGGTATTTTGTTTGTGTCTTTCTTCAATTGTACTTGGTTCAGAACATATATAATTGTGCTACAACCTCTCTCTAGTATACTTGTGCAACATTCTTTTCTATCATCAGTTTCCTTGCACAATCAATAATTGATCTATTTCTCCTTTCAACAATCCCATTCCACTACAGTGTTCTAGGCACAGAAACATGTCTTTTTATTCCATGCTCATTATATTATTTAGTGAATTCATCATAAATAAACTCACCACCTCTATCAGACCTCAAGAATTTCATTTCTTTCCCAGTTTCTTTTTCTACTTTTGCTTTGTACCATTTAAACATTTTAAATGTCTCAGATTTCTCCTTTAGAAACATGACAATCATCAATCTAGTGTAATCATCAACAAACAAAATAAAGTATCTATCTCCATAGTATCTTTGAGTTCTCATGGGACCACATAGGTCGATGTAAACTAACTCCAAGATTCTTTTTGTTGAATGGTCTTTACTCTTAAAACTAGATTTTGTCATTTTCCCATTTTGACATTCATGACACATAACATGATCAGGCTTTGTTAGGCTAGGTATTCCTCTAACTTTTTTCTTTCTACTGATCTTAATCATGTTATCAAAATTTACATGACATAACCTTTTATGTCATAACCATGCATCCTCATTTTTCACCAGTAAACAAGAAGTCTCAGCATTGTCAAGATAAAATAAGTTACCTTTGGATTGTGCTCCTATTCTAACAAGCTTTCCACTTTCATCAAATATCTTTACCTTCTTTCTTTCAAAAGCTACTCGGTGACCTGAGTTTTTAAGTTGTGCCACACTTAGAAAATTTTAATTCAGTCCTTTTACCCAATAAGCATTATCACATTTGATTTTATCATTTATCAATAAAGATCCTTTTCCTCTAACCATACATGGTGTATCATTACCCATTTTTACTGATCCTCCATTACAATGTTCAAGATGATCAAAATTTTCCTCATCACTAGTCATGTGATGTGTACAACCACTATCAATGATCCATGTATCATTTTTACTCACTTTAGAAATGAGTGTTATTTCTACATTCATTTCTTATTCCTCAGAATCATCCTTCATTGCAACAAATACTACTTCAACATCATCATCTATGTCGGTATCAGTATGATTTTGTTCGGAAAAGTAACATAAATTTTTTCTATTATCTCTATGATCTTGGTTGTCTCTGTTGTAGTGTTAGTAACTTCTTTTGTTTCTCCTTCCATAGCTTCCTTCACCGAATCGATCTTTGTTTCTATCTTCTTATTTCTTGTTCGGGCATCTAGCAGTAATATGGCCAAGTTCTTTATAGTTAAAACATGCTAAAGGTAATTTATAGTTATATCTACCTTTACCTTTAGGTAATCTCTAGACCATAAGAGCTTCAAGTTCATCAAGCTCATCATCAATATTACTATCACTCTCATTCCTTATATTATGTCTACTGCTAGACTTACCAATCTTCAAATAAAAACTGAAAGTAGACTTAACAGATGGTACAACACTATTATCAAAATTGTTCAACTCAAAAGTTGTTAGCTTACGAATTAGACTATCAAGAGTAAGAGTATTTCTAGGTGCAGACCTCATTTCATGTATAGCAGATATTTTTATTGCATAAGAAGGAAACAAGGTTCTTAGAATTTTACGTACCATTGTATCTTCATTAATGACACCATGAGATCCTCTAATAGCATTGACTACCTCCTTTATTCAATTTGTATATTGTACTATGTTTTCTCCTTCCTTCATTTTCATATTGTCAAACCTGCCTCTTAGGCTTTTAGCTCTAGCTCTCTTGACATTAACATCTCCACCATAGACTAGGGCAAGCTTATCCCACATTTCCTTTGCATTAGTGCAATTCTTAACATCCTCAAATTCAACATTGGATAGAGCAGCAACAATCTCTATCATAGTATAGTTGTGTTCTTGTCGGTCTCTCAACTGATCAAGAGTCAAAGGTCCAGATGGTGGTTTTAAGTAGCCATTTTCAATTAGATGTAAGGTAGAATCTCTGATTCTGGATATGTGAAGTTTCATTCAACTTTTCCATATGGTAAAGTTTTCCTTATTCAACTTTGGCACTTCCCTCTTATGCATCTTGTAATCTTTCTTCTCAAGTCCTTAAAACTTTGTTCCAAGAAACATAGCTCTGATAGAAATTGTTAAATAACTGAGAGGGGGGTGAATCAGTTAGATTATTTATCCTATAGTCCCAAATGCAAAGATGTAACACTTTAAACAATTTCAACAAATTCTGCAACTTGGTAACATAAACTATTAAACTGTTTGTGCCTTAACTGATTACTAGTTAACTAACTCACTGTAATTACCGACAAAATCAAATATGCAGTATGTAAATCATGACAATAATCATCATAGAAACACATAACACAATGATTTAACATGGAAAACCTGTTAAGGGAAAAACCACCTGGGATCGGTAACCCAAAATAATTTTCACTCTTCTGGAGTGAGCTCGATGAAGATCCAACCCTATTAAAGGTTACAAACACACTGTTAGGTGTGGCCTTGTTAGAGGATTTAAAACTAATATTTATCATTCAACCAACATTCACTATGGGGTTGATAGGATAACAATGTACATTCATTGAATGACATAGGGGCATAACATAAGATAATTAAGTCCACTCAGTTAAGAGATTTTTTTGTATCAATTGTTAAACTGAAACAACACTTGATCTGATTACAATACAACTCAATTTGCAAATATTTTGATCTATTCTAAGTCCATAAAAATCCTCTAATCGATATATTAATTCAATTCCTCCACTTACTTTTTATCGATTATAGCTCTCTAACACTCGATACTATTCTGTAGTTCAATTCTTCTTCAACTAGTTTGATTAGGCATGCATGAAACTATATTCATGTGAAATCTCTATAGTCTTCTTTCTTTTGGCATAATTTCAATAGTGAAACTCATATCTCTTATATAGACATATAAACCATTTTCATATCAACCATCAAATTTTTTGCTTATTCACCTTCATTGATTTTGCCTCTTAAACCTTCCTTAGCAGATGCATCAATAACAAGTTTCAATTCCATCCTTTAGATCTTCTCTAAATTTCGTCAATCATGGATCTCATAAAAAACTTTATTCTGAATCTCAAAATCATAACAATTTCCAGCTCATCAATTTATGTCAGCTAAACTTAAGCATTTAATACTTTCATCCATACTTGGTTAACAAAGAAATGCATTGGCGAACACAAGCTTAACATATTGTCACTCAGTATACACTACACTGGCTTGGTGCATACTGAAGTGCTTCATTTACCAACCACATTTCCATGTAAATTTTTCTTCCTCCTTCATAATAGATTAATGCAACACTAGCTCGGTGCATATAGAGGTGCTTCATTTACTGACCTAAAGTATTCCTTATCCTCATTTATCATATCCATCTTTCTCCATGTAGATATCTTAGTTATTTATCTTTTCTCTCCTCTTTACAGATGTTTAGACATTTTTAGCCAACATGATAAGTACTGTCAAAACTAGTTGACATCAATGAAAATATAATGATTGATTTAATTATCTTACATATCATTTTAGTACTCGGTGATCTCTAATCACTAATCTTCAAGTCATTCAAGTATTCAATTAGTTGTAGTTCATCATTGCAGAAGGCTAATAATTGGATCTTGCGAGATCTTGAAGATCAAATTGTTTTCCTGATAGTTGTAATAGTAGAGCAAGTGGTTTTCATGCTTGGAGACAAAGAGATTTCTTGGTGGCTTGTGAGCTCAAGTTTAGATCTTCCTTAGTGTTTCCACTTATTGCTAGTGTGCTTCAGAGCTGGACTAGCTAGGAGGTTGTAGAAATACTATTGTAAGTGTTTGTATTTGGCCCTAACCCAAAATGCCTTACAACCGGGCATGTTGAATGAAATTCTATTTTGAGCATTATATTATTGTGTATTTTGTTGTGATTTTTGTTGTTATTATTTCTGGTGTAGACTTGGACTATCCATTCTGGGATTATCCATTCTGCCCTGCATCATATATGCATGCTTGTGGATGAATATTTTGGTCCTATAATTCACGGTTGACTTGATTTGGATCACATTAGAAATATAGCATAATTTTTATATCTTTAATTGTATTAAGTCTTAGGTGACTTAGACATTGATAATTCTTTGTAATTGGTATAAATGAGAGATCAAATTGTAATTGTAGAGAGAGTATGGGATAGAGATTTTCATATTTATATTCTTTATTTGAATTAGAGTTTGTACTTCATTGAAACTATTTTGGTATAGGAGATTTTATTTTTTAGTTTGGTTGTAAAGGACTATATGTCCACCCTATTTTAATTGAAGATAGATTGGTGAACATGACTGAGGGAAAAATCTAAGATTGTATTGTGACAAAGGAGCTCTGTAAAGTTCTCCTATTGATTCGACTATAAGACTTTGGTGTCAAGTGCATCCTTTTCTTTGTATTTTCTTTTAATCGAGTATTGGTCTTAGAAGTGTACATTCATCTAGTAGATTTGCCTCCCACCGAGATTTTCCCTTAACCATGTATCCTTGAGAACAAATCCTGGTGTTTTGTGTTATGTGTTGTGGATCTTGCATTATTGTTTATCTTTCAGATCTAAGTAGTTAAAGTAGAAGTAAAAGTAATAGGTACACAAAACTAATTTAACCCCACCCCCCTCCCCTCTCAATTGTGCTTTCCTCCTTTTGGTCCTAACAATTGGTATCAGATTCCAGTCCTTTTGTTGAAGATTGACCGCTTAAAGGATATCTTTCAGGGCAAGAATGAGAAAAGAGAGTATGAAGTTTAATGGAAATAACTTCCTGATTTGGAAGGATCAAATGACTACCTAGCTGATATGAATAGGGACAAGAGATGAATACTAGAAGATCACTGAGAAGCCTTGTGTTATTATGAATGACCAAACAAATTCTACTGCAAATGAAAAGAATAAATTCAAGGAGAATATGGTGGATAGGGAAGCCTTGATCAGTGCCTTATTAGATTTAGAATATCCACACATCTATGCATTGAGGAAGGCACATGGGGTATGGACAAAATTAGATACTATTTATGAAGGTGACATATATGTTAAGAAAGATAAGTTATGGGGATTAAAATAAAAATATGAAGATATGAAGATGAGAGAAGGTGAAACTTCCTCAGTCTATTTTTAAAGAATAAATGATTTGGTTTGTGAAATCAGATGTGTTGGTGGTACCTTGATAGAAAATGAAGTTTTAGATAAGATTATGAGATTTTTTCCCACATGTTATAGTGACAAAGTTATTGTTACTGGAGAATCAAGAACTATAAGACCTATTTCACAAGAATCTTCGGTAGGAAGACTCTATGCCTATGAGATGAATACACTAAATAAGGAACTTCTGAATGTTGGGGCTACATTCAAAGCTAGTGTGACTAAGTATGACTAGGGAGAAAGCTCTACAAAGATGAAATTCAAACTCTATGCTAAGGATTTGGAAGAGATAATGGAAGAAGACAGGAAGATTGATGAACTTGAAACCTTGATTTCAAGAAGACTGCAAAAGGGCTCCAGTAAGTATGAAGGGAGATTACCTTTGAAATTCTTTAATTACAATATGATTGGTCATATTTCATCTAGGTGTCCAAAAAAAAGATACAAGGATAGTAGAGAAAAATCTAAGAAACATCATGCTAAGGGTCATAAATTTTTTTATGTTGTTGAAGAAGGTGTGCCTAATGATGAGATTGTGTTGCTAGAGAGGATGAAATTGTATTTATTGATATAAAAGAATATAATCCTAGTGAATAAAAATAATTGGTTTCATGAGTTGTTAAAAGAGATGAATGGTTCATTCATATTGGATGTTCACACCATATGACTAGTGATAAATATAATTGTGTGAAGCTTGAGGACTATAATGGTGGTGTTGTTAGATTTAGTAACAATGCTCCCTTTTTAATTAAACAAAAAGCATATATTACTCTTGATGGTAAAAATAGTACTGATGATACTCTATATGTTGAAGGTTTAAGTTATAATTTGTTGATTGTTGGACATCTATTGGATATAGGTTAAAAATTTGAATTCATGAATGGAATCTACAAGAGCATTGGAAGTATAGGAAAGCTTATTGCATTAGGTACACAAACTTTTGGTAATCTATTTCATTTAATAACTATTGAAAATAAATCTTTTATTGCTAAGATAATTGACAGTTGGTTATGGCATAAAAGATTTTGTCATGTGAACTTTGATAATATGTTGAAAGTTAGTACTACTCATGTTGTAAGATATTTTTCAAAATTGCTAAAGCCTAACAAAATGTACAAAGAATCTCAATTGAACAATTTGACTAGATCTACTTTCAAGATTAAGACTTACACTTCAAATGGATTGTTAGATTTGGTACATACAGATCTATGTGGTCATACTAAGAGTAGAAGCTATTATGGTGATAGATACATTATGCTATTTTTTTATCACTATTCAAGAATGATGTGAGTTACATTTTTCAAAGAGAAGACAAAATATTTTAAAAAAATTCAAATATTTAGGATAATGGTGGAAACAAAATCTAGAAGAAAATTGAAGTGCCTGAGATCAAAAAAAGGAGGATAATTCACATCCGATGAGTTTTATGCATGTTTTGAAAGACATGAGATAAAGAGATAGAGTTGTTCTAGACACAACTATGACCATGATGATTGAAGGAAAAGTTCTGTAGATCTACAAGAGAGAAGTAGTAAGCATCAGAGTATATACCTTAAATTGAGTACATATTAGAAAGGAAATTGGTAAGACTCGTTATGAACTATGGCATAGTCATATTCCTATAGTGAAATATTGTAGAATTTTTGGAAGTAAATGCTACATTAAGAGAGATGAGGATATTGAAAAGTTTGCCAATAGGAGTGATGAAGGAAAATTTCTTGGGTATTCTACAAAGAGAAAAGCATGTAAATGTTATAACTATAGGATAAAGAACATTTTTGAAAGTAAAAATGTCAGAGTTGATGAGAATATGGAAAAAACATAAAGAACTTGCAAGTATGACATAACTAAATGATGAAGGGTGCTCCCTTTAATACCACAAACACATAACACAAACAGAGAAACAATAACAATTTGCAAGAATAGAAAATGGGTTTCTTATTATCTCCACAAATGTGGAATTACAAATTTTAGAATTACAATATGCAATGCCACATGGGCATTTTCCTTTACAATATTTTGTAGCACAAAGCCAAGAAGGTTCCAAAAATTTAGCCCTTAAGGGTGACTATCCTAAGAATTATTTTCTTTTCTTTTTTTTTACATAGGGTCGGCTCCAAATAATTACAAAATATGTTTTTAGGTAGTGCAACTTCCAGAGGCCATAACTTTCTAACTGTAGCTCCATTTCTCTATTGTAACAACTTTGCAAAAATGGCAGGACCTGATCTATAGTGCCTGACTCACGCAAGCTCCACTCAGTCGGGGGTCGATCGCAATATGGCACCTCTAAGGCCTTTAAAATTGACCTCAAATATTTCATACCCAAAAACCTCAATAACTTCACCAATACAGATGATGTGGTAATGAAACTCAACTGGTAGGCTAATATGACTAAGATGAACCTCCAACTATGAAATCAAAACATTCCAAGATCATATGACCAACTTACTAAAAATAGTAAGTTTCCATAAATAGCAGCTCTACACTAGATATCTCTTATTGAAAATGAAACCAGAAATATTTGGGGTGATGCAAGATTTCTCTTACACCTAGGATGCTCATGCATTAGACATGCGGGGTAATTTGACAAGTGACCCTGTCATGACTCAAGTGTGAAGAGGAAAACCAAGATGGTTAACCTCCTCGTTTGTCAGCCATGATGAATCTTCAACAGGTCATCCTTTCCATTTGACCAGATATTCTTCATATGTCATGTTGATTGTGCTTCTCCCAACATGACTATCCAGTATGTCATCAATCTCCTTGGTAGCTAAACTAGTTGTTGGAATACTCCACTATGCTATTATGATCTCATCTTCAACACCTCCCTTATGATACGTCATCAAATCTTAAATGTTAAATAATGTTAAAATATTCATCTCAGTAGGTAATTCTCCCTCATAGGCATTTCTCGAATCATGCTTCTTCAGTATCTTACATGGCCCAAACTTCTTCATTTTCAACTTGATATATGTACCAACTAGAAATCTCTCCTTCTGCAAATTAACCATGAATTCATCCCCAAACCAAAATTCTTTATGCCTCAATTTCTCATCTACCTTAGCCTTATACTACACATTCATCTTGGTAATGTACTTCCTCACCTCCTCATGGATGTTCTTCAAATGTTCTACAAAATTCTCTGCTTCAGCACTACTTATTTCTCCTTTATATATCTTCCTCAACTCAGATGCATTTATGGGACTACTTCCATATATAATTTGGAATGGTGATTTACCAGTGCTCATATTGATAGAATTATTTTATACAAATTCCGCCTGTGGTAAAATCAAATCCCATCTTGTTGGCTTATCTCCAACTAAACATCTCAACAAATTCTCCAAACTCCTATTCACCACCTATGTCTGTCCATCAGTCTGTGGATGATGTGATGAATTGAACTTCAAATTTATCTTTAACTTCTTCCATAATGTGCACCAAAAATATCCAACAAACTTAGTGTCTCGATCTGAAACTATAATCTTTGGAATACCATGTAGTCTCACCACCTCTTTGAAAAACAATTATGCTACATGAACAACATCATTAGTCTTCTTGCATGGAATGAAATGTGCCATCTTTGAAAATCTATCAACCACCACAAAAATTGAATCATGTCCCCACCGAGTCCTTGGTAAACCAAGAACAAAATCTATACTATTATCCTCCCAAGGCTTCTCTGGTATAGGTAATGGATGATACAACCCTATATTCTTCTTTATTCCCTTTGCCACCTGACATACTCTACAACTCTATACAAACTTCTTGACATCTTGCTGCAACTATGGCCAATAATAATTCTCACTAACCAAAGAAAAGGTTTTATCATGAAAAAAATGTCCAGCCAATCCTCCACTATGCTTCTCCTTGATGAGATTCTCCCTCATAGAACTTTGTGGAATGCACAAATGACTCCCTCTGAATAGCATATCATCCTGAATGATGAAATCCAACAACTTCATTCTATCTAGAGTAACAGATTCTTTACAAGCTTTCCAAGCTTCACCAAAATCAGGATCCTCTGGATACAAATTCTTGAGTTCTTTGAACCCAACCACCTTAATCTGCATCTCTGTCAACAATATTTGCCTTCTGTTAAGCACATTGGCAACCCTGTTAGACTTTCCACTCCTATGTTTCAAAACAAATGTATAAATTTGCAAAAACTCAACCCTTTTCAAATGCCTTTGATTCAACTTTCTTTGACTATTCAAATATTCCAGAGCTTGATGATCAGTATACAAAACAAACTCCTTAGGAAGAATATAGTGTCTCCACTTCTTCAATGCTTGAACTATAGCATAAAATTCCTGATCGTAAACAAAATATTTCCTCTTGGCATCATTTAACTTCTCACTGAAATAAGAAAAAGGTTTACCTTCTTGACTCATAACAGCTCTTATTGCAGTACCACTAGCATCATAGTCTACTTGAAACACCTTATTAAAATTTGGAAGTGATAAAATAGGTTGTTCTATAACTTTCTATTTCAATATTTTAAAACTCTTATCTGGCCCAGTAGTCCATTTAAAATATTTTCTATCCCCTCTCATTCTTTAAGTCAAGGGTCCACAAATACTACGAAAACTCCTAATAAATTTTCTATAAAACCTAGCCAAACCATGAAAATATCTTACCTTAGTAGAACTCCTTGGAGTAGGCCATTCAAGGATAGCCTACACTTTCTTTGGGTCCATTTTTAGACCTTTTGCTGAAACTACAAATCCCAAATACACTAACTCCTTCACAAAACTACACTTTATCAAATTAATCAACAATTTCTCTTCCCTTAACTTCTCAAACACCATATGAATATGCATCATATGCTCCTCCAATGTCTTATTAAAGATCAAACTATCATCTAGGTAAACAATGACAAACTTACCCATAAATTCTATCAGAACCTCATTCATGAGCCACATGAAAGTGCTCGGTGCATTGGTTAGCCCAAAAGGCATGACTAACCACTCATACAGTCCTTGCTTTGTCTTGAAGATAGTCTTCCATTCATCTCCTTCTCTAATCTGAATCTAATGATATCCACTCTTTAGATCTATCTTTGAGAAATACACAGCTCCACTCAAACAATCCATAATATCATTCATTCATGGCAATGGAAATCTGTACTTGATTTTGATCTTGTTTATTGCCCTAGAATCTGTACACATCCTCCATTCTCCATTCTTTTTTGGTGCTAATACTGCTAGTACAACACATGGACTTGGGCTCTCTTAAATCAACCCCTTCTATAACAACTCATGTACTTGTCTAATCAACTCTTCAATTTCTACTAGTGTCATTCTATGTGCTTCTTTATTTGGAAAATTGGCTCTTAGAATCAAGTCCATCTAATGACTTATCTTCCTTATTGGTGGTAATCCATTAGGTACATTATCAGATACAATATCCTGGAACTCATTCAACAAATCTGCAACTTCTACAGGTACATCTTCTACTTCCTCTTTACCAACTTTTGGAATTAAAGAAAAACATACATTCTCATGCCTCATACCCTCTAGGAATTTTATTTCATCAACAAAAATTATTCTTGCATTACCACATACCTTTTCTTTTGTGTCCTTCAATGGCTTTAGCTTATGTCATACTCCATCATTTGTCAGTGAATAGGTATTCACATGACCATCATGTACAGGACATCTATCAAACTGTCATGGTCTACCTAACAATATATGACGTGCATCCATAGGTATGATATCACATAGTACCTCATCATGGTATTCATCAATCTTGAACTTCACTAGGCACTATTCACTGACCATGACCTTGTGGTCATCCTATACCTAGGCAATCCAATATGCATGTGGGTGTCTCTATCTCTTAAGCTTCAACTTAGTGACCATCTCTTCTAACACAAAATTGTCAGTGCTTCCACTATTGATAATCACATCACAACACTTATCCTCACACTTGCATCTGGTGTGAAACAAGCTCCTCCTTTGCTCAGGTTCATTCTCACCACTCAGTAGGACTCTTCTATTAATTAGCATTTCTCCTCTTTCAACATCTTCAAAATGTGATGATCTAGCATCTTTATCCATATGTGCAACTCTATCCTAGCCTTCAATTCTCCTATATGTCCTTCCTTGGCAGTGATGACATTCAAATGCCCTATGACCTACTTCTCCATAGAGAAGACATGTTCCATGGAAGCCTCCTCTTCCAAGTCCTTGTCCTCTTCCTCTTCCTCTCTGATCTCTATTATTCTCATCATGGAAATGATTGGAACTATTTCCTCTCTTATTTTGACTGCTACTGGCCTCTGTTAGGAATGTGAACACTGAGAGGGGGGGTGAATTAGAGTTCACTAAATTTTATCTTTTTACTTTAACCTTTAAACTAAACTTAAATGCTTAAGTACTGAAATGAACATCCACATAAATATGAAATATAAAATCAACACATAACACCAATATGGTTATGGGGAAACCCAAATAGGTAAAAACCCTACTGGGAATTGACACCCACTAATATTTTGTACTAGTGTATAGTGATCCTTGTTAGAAGATCCTTAACCTTGTTAGGAGTTGCTTTAAAATGTATTAAGTATAGTAGACCTTGTTAAGGTTTGGATCTTATTAGGATTTTTTTATAATAGTCCATGTTAGGGGAGTGGATGCACTATCCTAGAGCTCACTACTCAATTGGTGAAGGCTACAACCTTCTGATCTCAGATACACACTATATCTGCTGGATGAACTGTCACTATGACACTGCTTGTCAAATCAGTTCCTTTGATGCATTGATGCTTTGACCTCTTGAAAAGCTCTAATAAATCTTATAGACTCTTTGCACACTTCTTCTCTACTTATTACAACTTTATATCAACTTCCATACTAATTACATTCGGCACATCTCATATTTATATGCGCATACAAAATAAACAACTAGGTCGGCCCTTAGACCTATTACATACAACTCTTCCAAATAAATTGGTGTAAACATGTTTACAAAAAAAAATATACATATCTCAAAAACCTAAATACAATAGGCACATATCCTTTACATCATTAAATTATAACTACAACTCAAAATGCTAACAGTCGGCTTCTTACTCTGTTCTTCACTGGCACACACTAGCTGTGCAACTTCAACTACTTGTATCTTTCTGATACTTTCATATCTGATCATACGCTCATAGAATAAGCATGAATATAATCTAACTAACTTAAATTTAAGGGCGCATACCATAACTTAGTCGTATGCACGTGTGCTGATGCTCTGAGCTACAGGAACTCTGTACATTGTCTAGTCTTCATGTAGACTAGGATTTGAGCGTGCACCTAAACCTGTTTTGAAGGCCAAAGACAAACAAACGTCATAGCATATTATCAAATCAAATTTAATGGTAAACAAACTAAAATCAAAGCCACCTCAGTTTAAGCCTAAAACGGATGCACCCATGCACCATTTGATATGCTTGGATATAAATGGATGTGGGTGTGCAAACTCAAGCACTTGGAGCATGCAAATAGGATGATTTGAGGATCAAGAAGACCCAAAATGACACAAAATAGGTATGAGGAACCTATTTTGCCTCAAAGGCCTCAAGAACACACAAATATGCAAAGCTAAAAGATGAACTAAGATTGATTAAACAAGAAATGAATCTATGTTAATCCAATTAAGCTAATTTAAATGTGATTTAAGCTTGAAAATGATCTAAAATGATGAGTTTATGCTTATGCTAGAATGAAAATGGCATTATAACTTTGTTATTGAGTTTGAGAGTTAAAAGATGATTTGCCTTAGGAAGTGAGGGTATTTATAGGAAAAGGGAAGGGCTTGGTTAAAAAGGATGAGTCAGAGTTAGGGCTAAGGTTAGGGTTGAGTCAAGGACAAGTGTCAAGGGAGGATTGAGTTGAAAGTTTGAGGGCATGTGCACAATTTGGTAAATGTGCCCAAGGCCAAGAGGTGGCAAGGAAGGGATAAGAAGGTCTTAAATGTATAATGAATGCATGTAAGAAAGATAAGGAAGGCTTAAATGAATCCTTAAATGCATTTGCAAGAGGTGGCCAAGAGGTGGCCATCTTTGTTGACTAAGGAGGATGACTAAGAGGAGGTTAGCATAAGTTTTGGTAAACCTTTTGCTAATGGAATGTGACAAGATTAGAAAGGGGATTAGGATTAGGATTAGGAGAAAGGGATGGGAAAGTGGCTTTTGGTGAGATTTAGATATTTATTAAAGGTAAATTTAATAAATATTAAATATCTAGGCTTAGGGTTTGAAGGGACTAGATTAGGGATTTGACCCATTTAGAGGAAGGTTTAGGACTTTCTAGAAGAGTTTAGTGCTCTTTAGAATTTTGGCCAACTTTGGGATAAAAAATAAATTAAAAATAAATTAATTTATTTTTGAGGTTTTTTGGTCAATTTATTAATCAAATAATTAATAAATTAGGGATAATGTCCAAATGACATTTTTAGGCTAGATTCCTTAATTAAAGATTTTTAATTAAGACAGAGGGATTTAATGCCATAAAAATAAATTAATTAATTAATAAATGATGATGTCATCAAGGATTTTCAGAAAACAAAAATAATTTATTTTCCGAAGGATTTTCCGGTGTCTACATTTTGCCCCTCTTTGATGCGATGCCGCAAGTGGCATGGCGTCAAAGACAAGAAAACAAGATGCCAGGGCTAGAATCAGAAGAAGAGGGTACAACGCCCAGGTGGACTGGAAGAAAGAGGATACATGCCCCGGTGGGACAAAATCATGGAAGATGTACCCAGTGGGACAAGGAGAAAGAGGGATTATGCCCTGGGACAGAGTGTGCCCGGCGGGACGAGGAAGGAAGGGCCTAGGAAGAAAGGGGAGATAAATAACCTCACTTCTAAGAACAAATATGGATGATATGCAAGATGAGATGGAAATGCAAGATGCAAGATGCAGCTATATGTAAAGATGAAAGATTAATCTATATGATAAATGCAAGGGACCAGATAGCTCCAAGTGCAAATGGGAGTGCACAACCTAGATTTAATATAGCTATGTTAGAGACCTGCCAAAGATACTGGGATCACGAGGCCTGTCAACAACGTCACAGAGGACTGATGAGGACTGATGCTAAATAAACACACAGGGTTGCCCCAACATCACACATGAAGTGCAGAGGCGACATGGCGGATCCGATGCTGAAGGAACCACAAACACACAACTGACTCACAGGCAGAAGCGAAAGATCAAAAGACCTTGCCCCAGATTATCCGCACACGCAGCACACCATGATATAAAGAATCATGGTGACCCTGGTGGGATAAAGAGAAGCCAAAAAGATTAACAAGACCCAAAGGACAAAAAAATCCAAGATCAAAATGATAACTCCAAAAAGACATCCTTTGCCAAGGAGAGAGATTAGGTTTGATTGATGGTGGGAAGATTGGTCGGACAGGAGGAACGATATATCCTCAAGGACCAGGATGGAAGATTAGGTCAGACAAGAGGAATGATATATCCTCAAGGACCCATGGGTTGGTGAGAGAATAAGTGTAGTTGTTTGCTGGCAAAAAGCTGAAGTTCAAGGAATAATCAGGATGAGCAAGGATAAGTCGTCAATTGATGTTGCTGAAGCACAAGGCCTGAGTGGGACTACAAATTTTTTGAGGCTGGGGATGGGACAAGATATTTGATCAAATGCTGCTGCAGGACAGACAAAGGTTATGTACAACAAGGAGGAATGATATGCACAAGGGATATGTACAGAAGCTCAGGATTGGGGATAGGAAGATCACACTCGGCGGGACTCTCACTAGGACGGAGACAAGAAGGATAAATACAGGGAGGAAAGCATTGTACAGGAAAGGGAAAGGGATATGGTACAAGATATGGTACAAAGCTTTGGAATAGGATATGGATTGCAGATGGGTTGGAGGAAGATGGAAGCCGAATGCTTGGAGGATAGGGGAGATGGAACTGCTGGGAGATCTGTTATGGATGGAGGAAGAGGACGGTAGCTGAAAGGACAACTAAATAGATAAATAGCCCAGTTTACTATGTTGGCGCCTGTTTACCAGGTTTTCACCAACATACTTGTCCAAGGCGCTTGAATTGCCAAGTTTTCACCGTTTGGACGATTATTTTCTCTTTCTCTTTTCTTTTTTTCTTTTTTGCTTTTTTTTTGCTTTTTTTTGCTTTTTTGAATGTTTTTGGATTTTCTGATATATGCAGGATCAAGTTCAGGCATAGAACCTCTTCAGATGGATGATGTTGATAGGATCATTCAAGGGCTCACCTTCTGGTCTTGATAGCTGATAGGCTCCCGAGCCGAAGGATGCGGTGACAACATAGGGGCCCAACCAAGTAGGCTCAAACTTGCCTTTCTTTTCTCTATTTGCTAGGACCTTCTGATTTTCTTTAAGGACCATGTCACCGACCTGGAATTGTCTAGGATGGACCTTTTTGTTATAACTCCTTTTGAGTCGATTTTGGTATGCCACCAGGTGATCGTAAGCTTGCTGTCTCTTTTCATCTAGCAGATCTAGCTGTGTGAGCCGGGCCACATGATAGTCTTCATCAGTTGTATAGTTCTTCATGGAGACGCGCAAGGATGGGAGCTCAACCTCAATCGGTAGAATGGCTTCAGCACCATATACAAGAGAGTATGGGGTGGTGCCTGTGGGAGTGCGGTAGGCCCAAAGGGTGGGATTGATTTGGAGGTGCCAGTCACGAGCAGAATCATTGACAACCTTCTTGAGGATTTTCAAGATAGTTTTGTTAGTTGCCTCAGCTTGGCCATTTCCTTGAGGGAAATATGGACTGGAGAAACGGTGATGGATGTGGAGTCTAGCACATAGATCATCCACATGCTGGTTTTCAAAAGGTGTGCCATGGTCTGTGAAAATGGTAGATGGTATGCCGAAGCGGCAAATGATGCGGTAAAGGATGAACTTGGATATTTGGATGCCAGTGGTTAGGGTGAGCGGAATCGCTTCAACCCATTTGGTAAAGTACTCTGTGGCTGTTATGATATACTTGTGTCCATCCGAAGAGAGGGGTGTGATCAAGCCAATGAGATCGAGGCCCCAACATGAAAAAGGCCACGGTGGTGCAATAGGCTGTAGATCCTGTGCTGGTGCATGTATCAAATTGGCATGCTGTTGACATGGGAGACATTTCTTGACAAATTCACATGCATCATGTTCCATTGTTGGCCAATAATATCCAACTCTAAGAAGCTGCTTTGCTAGAACCATGCCACTCGTGTGGGCACCGCAAATTCTAGCGTGAACTTCTTGTAAGGCCAGGATGGCCTCGTTTGAGTCTAAACATCTAGATAGGACATTATGATACCCGCGATGATATAGGGTGTTGGCTACAAGAGTGTAGCGGGAAGCTCTGCGAATAAGGTTTTGGCGTTGGTTATTGGTGAGATGGGGAGATATGATACCATTTTTTAGATATGCATGGATGTCGTGGTACCATGGGGATTGGGGACCAACCAAGACACACACCATGTTTGCATCGGTGTTCTCATAAGCTGGCAAGTGTAGCTGCTCGACTAGAAATTCATATTGTGTTGCATCACGTGGGATTTCCAATAAGGATCTGATGGTTGCCATTGCATCTGCTGCTTTGTTTTGAAGCCTTGGGATCTGATTGAATTGTAGATGTAGGAAATGCTCTTTCAGTTTATCAACCAGTTGCTTGTAGGGTAGCAATTTGTCATCCTTTGTCTGATACTCATCAAGGACTTGCTTGATAATGAGCTGTGAATCTCCAAAGACTTGTAGTTCTATGATGTTCCATTGGATAGCTGTTCTGAGACCTGAGATGAGTGCCTCATATTCTGCAATGTTATTGGTACAGGGGAATCCCAACTTGAATGATTTTGGAATATAGTCACCTTGAGGTGTGACGAATAGGATTCCTGCGCCAGAGCTATGGGATGTGTTGGAACCATCAAAGTATAGTTTCCACATGGGCTGCTCTTCAATCATGCATAAGTGTTCATCGGGGAATTCCATGATTAGTAGATAGGCAACCACCAGTGGTGCTTCTGCTAGCTGATCGGCAATGACTTGCCCTTTGATTGCTTTGCGATCTATATACTGAATGTCAAATTCACTGAGTAACATGACCCATTTTGCCATACGGCCTATGAGGGTTGTCCTTGATAACAGATACTTAAGAGGATCCACCTTTGATATGAGCTTGATTGTGTGGCTAAGCATGTAACATCTAAGTTTTTGAGTGGCAAAGACCACTGCTAGGCATGCTTTCTCCATGGGTGAATAGTTAAGCTCATAGCCCACAAGAGTGCGACTGATGTAGTAGACAGCTCGTTCTCTATTTTCATCATCATGCTGTGCTAGGAGTGCCCCTAGTGCTGTAGCTATTGTTGAGATGTAAAGGATGAGTGGGCATCCTGGAACTGGTGGTACTAGGATTGGAGTGTTAGCTAGATACTCCTTGAGCTTATCAAAGATTTTTTGACATATGGGATCCCACTTGAAGTTGGTGTCTTTGCATAAGAGATGTGAGAAGGGTTGGCACTTGTCTGCTAGTTGCGAGATGAACCGCCGAACTGATTGAAGCTTGCCCTGTAGGCTTCTGAGCTGTTTGAGATTTCTTGGTGGAGGCATCTCTGTTATTGCTTTTACCTTTTTAGGATCGATCTCTATGCCTCATCTAGAGATGATGAAGCCTAGAAGCTTGCTAGATGTAACACCAAAGACACATTTCTTAGGATTAAGCTTTAAGCCATAATGATTCAGATGATCAAATACACGCTCTAGGATGTTGAGGTGCTCGTCTCTTGTTTTGGATTTTGCAAGGATATCGTCCACATAGTCCTCAAGGATCTTGTGGATCATGTCATGGAAAATGGCTGTCATTGCTCACTGATATGTTGCTCCTGCATTCTTTAGCCCAAATGGCATCATGTTGTAGCAAAAGGTACCCCATGGGGTTGTGAATGTTGTTTTATGTTGATCTGCTTCCGCTATATGAATTTGGTTGTAGCCTGAAAAGCCATCCATTAATGATAACATCTCATGACCCGTTGTGAGATCTACAAGCATGTCTGTTTGGCAATGGGAAGTCATCCTTAGGGCATGCCTTGTTCAAGTCCCTGAAATCAGTACAGATTCTGATGTCGCCAGAAGGCTTTGTGACTGGCACCATGTTAGAGATCCACTCTGAATAATCTATTGCTCTGATGATCTTAGCTTGGAGGAGCTTCTCAAGCTCTGCTTTGACGAGCAATGCTACCTTTGGATGCATTTTCCTTAGCTTCTGCTTCACTGGCTTGACGTTTGGATCTACTGATAGGTGATGAACAACAAGGTTTGGATCAAGCCCAAGCATATGGGCGTATGACCATGCAAAGTTGATAATGGATTCCTTGAGCAAGGCACTGAGAGCGATTTCTTCTCCTTCTATTAGGTTGACTGCAATGTAGGTGATCCTTGGACATTCTTCTGTTCCCAAGTTGATTGACTTGGTTTCCTCTATGATGATTGGAGATTGCTCTGGTCTATAATCTTGGATAGGGGGAAGAGGCAAGGCTTCATCTTCTAGCGCCTGAATTGCCAGGTTTTCACTAGAAGATACGCCCTTTATTTTTACTATTTTGGAATCAGAATGTGCCCCAAGGGGGTTTTCACATAAAGACTCATGATGTTCTTTTGCTATTTCATTTTTGTGACTAAAGCTTGCCTCTTCCCCAAAATATCCTTCTGGGTGAAGCTGATAGACAGAGGTTGATGTTGGATCCTGATTGCTTGCTGGACCTGATGCCCCCATGAATTCTGGGAGTGCTTGTACGCTTTGGAACTCGTCGATGTGTGCGATGCTTGGTTGGTCCCAATCTATGAGGTCGGAGTTTGTGAGGGGAAGATCTATGAGGTTAATGGAGAGTTGTTGGAGAACAGAAGTCCCCAGGAGGGTGTCGTCGGCAAAGATATCATCGTAGGATCGGATGTCTTTCTCTTCGGGGATGTCTTCAATTTCCACGAGGTCATCCCGGCTATTCGAAAAGTTCACGTTGGTCATGTTAGTGTCCGCAGTTGTGGTATTGGGCTCTTGTTCAAGTAGGCGAGAGGTATTAAAGCCAAGTCCTTGCTGTTCTAGATTTTGGGATGGTATGATAGGAAACAAATTTTCGTCCTCTTGTGGTCCTAGACCACCACCTTGATAGTTATAGTGTTCTGTGAAATTTTTGTAGGGGATTGGATATTTCTCTTTGAAGTACTCAAGAAGTTGTGTGTCACGTGATGGGGGATCTTTGTATAACCATTTGTTAATATCTGGATCTATTTCTTTGCTATTGATGGTACCATGAGACTCAAAAGTCATGTTTCTGATTTGCTTGAGCTTATAATGTTCCTCAACAGGCTTGTTTTGACAACTTGGGCGCCCTTGAGTATGTGGATCGCGTGGAAGAGCCCCTACAGCAAATGCATCACTGAGGCTGTATTCGCCACAACCCTGGTTGTTGATCTTGACGGATGATAAGGTGGAAGAGAGGATGGTCTCTGGATCACGATGGGATCAGGATGAACTAGCAATAGAAGTACCAATATCGGTTCCAGGACAATGAGTAGAATGAGGGAAAGATGCTTCCATCACATGACAGTATGCAAAGGGGTTAGGATCAGCGTGGATGGTAACCTCAGTGCCTTGATGTGGAAACTTGATGCACTGATGGTAAGTAGATGGTACAGCACTAATGGAATGGATCCATGGGCGGCCGAGAAGAATATTAAATGGTAGGTCAAGATCAACAACATGGCAGACAGTATCTTGCGTTGCTAGGCCTAGCTGGATAGGCAAGGTGATAGTACCTTCAGAGGTACGCTCCAAGTTATCATATGCTTTGATGGTGATCATCTCATGTTGTATGTCGGCCTCCGTGAACCCGATCTTCTTGATGAATTTTAATGTGCACAAGTTGAGGGCTGAGCCATTATCTATTAAAACCCGTTTGATGGCAAAGTCTCTGACCATGACGGTAATGCGGAGAGGGAGAGTATGGTCAGGAGCGACATCTAGTATATCAGATTCTTTGAAGGATAAGGCACATGCTGCTGATAGGTGTCCCACAAGAGTTTCAAACTAAGTTGTGTTAATGTCCGTGGGGACATGGCCTTCTTTTAGAGCTTTTTCCAGGATCTCCTGATGGATGGGTGATGTGCGGAGCAAATCCAAGATAGATATTTGGGCTGGCATGTTCCCAAGATGCTCTATGATATTGTATTGTGCACTTGGTGCATTATGTTGTGTTGCGCGTGCATTTGATGCTGGCCTGGTGTTAGACTGTGATGTGGATGCAGTAGACGTTGGCCTTGGAGGAGCAGCTGATCTCGGAGGAGCACCGGCAACAGTTATCCTACCACTGCGGGTAGTTGCAGCACATTATCGATTCGTCCCTCTGACGTGGATGGTATTGATGGTGGGCTCATTTTGGATGGGCTCAACTTGAGTTATGCATCTGACATACTTGTCATAGTTGATGTAGGCCACTGTGTGATCTTCTTGCTTGCCTTTGCCACGATTTTGGGGCTGATTGGTGCTGGCTTGATTCTTCCTGGCATCATGTTGAGGGAACACATTTTGATATATTTGCAAACTAGCGTTGGGTGAAGCTTGAGCTGGTGCATCAACCTGGATCTCCTTGTGATCAATGAGATCCTGGATGTAGTTCTTAAGCTGCATGCACTTCAATGTTGTGTGCCCCTTCACACGATGGTAATCACAGTATTCATTTTCTTTATACCAATCAGACTTTGGTGTGTTGTCATCCTTCTGTGGGATGGGCGGATATGTGATCATATTTGCTTTGGCTAGCCGATAAAAGATCTGATCCAGAGGCTCACCCAAAGGTGTGAAAGTCCTCTTTGGATTGTTCTGATTGTTGGGCTTGTTCTGCCTTAGGGCAACGTTAACTGTGTTAACAGGATTGCCTTGACGTGCTGGCTATTGCTGTTGGTATTGCTGCTGATACTGTTGCACAGGTGGCTGATGAGCTTGAAGAGGCTGCTGATAAATAGATGCTTGATATGCGGGAGCTGGTGGTTGCTGATAGATGGGCGCTTGTGGCAGTTGGTATGTTTGAGCTAGTGTAGGACTAGCCACAATGAATTGTACATTCTTAGTGTCAGTGGCTCCATCTATAACAACATTCTTGTTACAATTCCAGTAACGGGATTTATCATTGTTGGGTTTGTTCTTGGAATCATCCTTGAAGTGACGAATAGTGCCTTCATCTAGGAGAGCTTTCTCGATGCCTATGCCTTTGCTCTTGATGTCTTGATATGTCTGGAGACAATTCATTCGCATGTGATGGGATAGCTTTGGATGCAGGTTATCAATGAAGATCTTTGTTAGATGCTTCTCTGGCGGCTGATATGATAACCTAGTTGTAAGATTCTGCCATCTTTGCAAGTATTCTGCAAGGTTTTCTCCATCTTTTTTCTTTGAGTTGCATAGGTCTAGCAAGGACAACTCATTCTCCACATTATGGGCATAGTGTGTGATGAACTTCTCAGAGAGTTCAGCAAAGGTTTTTATTGTCCCATGTGTTATTTTGTAAAACCACTAACAGCAGTTCCTCCCAAGCTCTTGAGAAACAGGCACAGGAGATAGTTATCACTGTAAGCCACTTCTTGGCATGCCATGTAGAACTCTTTGATATGATTTACTGGATCTCCTTTCCCCCGATACTTGTCAAACTTGGGCATCTCAAAATGCTTGGGGAAAGGGATAGTTGCTATGGACCGATCGAAGGGATATGAGCACACCTCTTCAAACTTGTATATTTTATTCTCTGTTCCACTTTGTAGCTCCTTTAGAGCATTTTTTATTGCTTCCCACTCAGCATTGAGTGGCGAGGGAACTGGGACTTCTGCTTGTGATGGAAGTTGTGGAACTGGATATGGCTCTTGCTGTGGATAAATAGGTTGGAACTGATTTTGGGGCAATGGTTGCTGGGGATATTGCTGGTGTGGCATAGGGGGATATTGTGGTAAATGATATGGAACCGCTTGATGTTGTTGGGCTGCTTGCTGTTGTTGAACTGGCGGTTGTTGTGGGACTGCTTGCTGATATTGGACATTTGGAACTTGCTGTTGTAACTGATGGGTGGGAACTTGTTGTTGCTGGGGGATGATAGGGTTTTATTACTGAGGCTGATAGCAAGGGACTTGTTGTTGTTGAGGAATGATGGTTGTTTGCTGAAAGGGGACATGTGGTTGCTGTGGGGGAGGCTGTTAGAATGATGCTGCTTGCGGGTATGATGGTGGTAGTTGCTGAGGTTGGCTTTGGGTTTGGCTGATATAAGCTGGGTGCATGCCTGCATTACTTAGAGGTGGAATAGATGTGGGGAAGCTAGAAGCAAAGGGTGATGGGGTAAGATAGCTGGGGAAAGTTGGCTGTTGAGGTGGTGGAACTTGCTGGAAGGTATTTTGGATTTGGGACGAATAGCTTGAAGCCGGCGGTGGTTGGGGTAGTTACTGCTGTGCTGCTTGGGTGAAGGCGTTTTGTTGACTTGCAACCATAGATGTAGGGGATTGAGATGGGATCCCCCATGCCTTCATTTCTTCTTGCGTAAGGCCCCATTGAGAGCTTGTGTTAGGGTGCACTGCAGCGGATGATGGAATGGTAGGAGCAACGGGAGCTTGGGACACGAATGATGGTTGAGAGAAAGGAGCTTGTTGAGGTTGTGGTTGAGCAAATGCTTGTGAGGAGGAAAATGAAGGAAACACCCAAGAGAAAGATGAGGTTGGAATAGGAAGTGATTGCGCTAACCCCAAAGAAGAAGGTACAGGTGCTTTGGGGGTGAAGGGTGATGGTGCTCCTTTGATGGTGAAAGGTGTTGCTTGACTTGCGGATGGTGGCGGTGTAAAAGCTTGTGTGAGAGGTGGAAGCTGACTTTGGGTTTGGATTTGGGCTTGGGCAGCCATAGCAGATGATGAAGCAAAAGGGGTAGGAGATGGAGTGGATGGCGCTGCAGCTTGTGTTGTGGGACTGGCGAGGCTTCCTTGCAAGAAAAGGGGAATGGTGGAAAGCTCTTGGGGTGTTTGCATGATAGGATCAGGGAATGATTGGTCAAACGGAGAATATGCTTGTGCTGGAACTTGGATTGTTTTGATGGGGATGCGTGGATAGAGAGATGGTGGGATGGAGGTACTTTCTGGCAGATAGTGGGCAAATGTGCTTTGCTGATGTTGCGGTACAAGGGCATTGGTCACTGGTGGCCTTTCTGGAGGATTTACAAATGCTTGGTTTGCCAAGGGGGATGAAGGGATGTTTGGATCTTCACATGGGTTACTGGCTTGGATGTGGGGATTGTAGGTCATCATGGCGTTGGTGAAAAGTTTGGGATCGGATGAGGTTGTTGGTGGATAAGGATTCATGCTTCTTCTTTTCCGAGATCTGGTCTCAACAGGCATGGAGATGCAAGTGCTAAATGTATGCAAGATGGTTGGCTAAAAGATGTTGATGGATGCAAAGTTGATGAACTTCTAAAGATGATGACTTCTAAGATGCAAATGCAAAGATAGGGATCAAGATGGCAATGATGGAAGCTGGATGGAACGGATATGGATCAAGACGGTGGAGGAAAGATAGGTTGCTGGTGGAAAGCTGGTGAAAGATTACTGAGTGGTCAACAAATGAGCTGCTATTTTTCCCAAATGGAGGATCAGAGATATGATGGGGTCAACCGAAGATAGACTGATGATCTTCGGTCAACAAGTTTCTTATCAATGCACTCCAATCTCTTGCTCGAGATGATGGCTATGCAAGGACAAGGTTTGATTTCTTTATGACAACACGTTGTGTCAAAAAAGAGGATGATGGTCTCTGATCTTGGATATGGGATAGGAACAACTCAAAAGGTAGAACACTAAGTGTTGGTGGATCTCTAGATTTAGAACAAAAGATGATGGATCTGCTGGAAAGATATGGAAAGCTGATGGGGAGAATGTTGGTGGAAAAGGTTTTGAAGGGTGAAGGGACAATGCTCTAGAAGGATGATGCAAGTGCAAATGACAAGGACTGATTCTAAAATGCTGGTAGGAGGATGAATGCAAATGCAACTAAGGTTTTGATTAATGATGCAAAGATGAAAGCTAGAATGAAACTAAGATGCAAGGCTGTTTGAGACAAGATTTCCAGATCTGAAGATGGAACAAGACATGAACAAGGATTTGGCTAATCTTCTGGCTCAAGGTTGACAAAGTGATGGTTAACTCAGAAACAGAAGGCGAACTGTTTGATGCGGGCATTATGGGCAATGTTCTCAAGTCTGGCTTGGGATTTTTCCTCTGCTTGGGTTGCTTGGATAATGGATTGATAGGTCTTGGTTTTCTTCTTGGCAACTTTTCGCTCTTGATAGGCTTGGGATTTGGGCAACTTCACTTTAGGATGTTTTCTCTTGTTGGGCATCACTTTGGAAAAGAGGCTTCTGATTTTGAGGCAAAGGTTTCCAATGGCAAAAGTTAAAGTCAAAGCAATCTCCGCAAGGGACAAAGCAACCCTGTGGGATACAAACAAAGACAACTGACTCTGACAAAGCTTTGAAAGTGTATGTTTCAACAAGTGTTTTCACGGAGTCTTTGACTATCAAGCACTTCAAACAGATCTACCTAAGGAAGGTGAGTATCAAAATCACTTGCCCATAGCTTGGTATCTCCCAGAAGGGAATACAAATGGTGAGTAATCTTGAGGCGACCCGGTAAACCCCTTGGAATCGGTCCTTGCACAAGGATTTTGATACTTTCAGATGTAGATAGGGTAGCCTCTATTTTATCAAGTTTTTAATAGTTCCATGGTGTCTCCATACCCGGTTTTGCTGATCATCCGTGACTCACTTAAGAGCCTTGCCAATAATGTTGGGGGAGAGGAATGTTTACCATCCCCAGACACGTGTTTGGCACGAACGCCCGGCGATTAGGAGATATAAGTGATTCTTTTGGACTTCACTTATTTGTATACCAGCTGGAGGGGATACCGGTTTGAGGTTGTTCTTCGAGGAGGAAGCGCTTCTCCTTGGACAGGCCTTGCTAAAAGTAGAATAGGTGAACTTGTCCAAGTTCAAATGTTCCACGTTGCTTACTCTAACAAGGATTATGCAAGAATTGAAAAACTCCTACATGCACATCAAGCAGATTTTGTTCATTTTCCCAAATTTGATTAAGTGATGTTTGAACTTTGAAATGAAGACACTCGTGATTAGATTTTGATTTGTTCCTTTCTCCAAAAAGTAAATCAAGCGTTTGCAAGTTTTTTGACTTGGGCATTCAAGATTGAGTGTGCGTGTTGATTAAGAACTTTTTAAAAAGCTTTGTTTTGATCTTTAAGGCATTCAAGATTGTGTTTGCTTTTCAAATGGAAAATGACACTTTAGGACCTAAGTTCTTCCTTTTAGCTTCATTCAAGATTTTGTTTTGACTCATTTGAATGCAGATTTGATGTTCTTTTTATGCCCAAAAAGATATGATCATTCCTACTTTGCATGAATGCATTGTTAGAAATCCTTGATGTTGCAAGGATGCAAATGCCTTGATTAATTTTTTTGTTTTGTTTGTTAGAACAAATTTTGCAAATTTTAGTCCTTAATGCATTCAAGAATGATTTGGGGGTTCATTTTAAGCGCTAAAATAAGGTGTGTATGATTTTGCTTCCTTATGAATTTTATTATTATTTTTGAAAAAAAAAATGGCCATGACCTCCTTGCTAGAAGAAGAAGAAGAAGGAGACGGAATAGAAGAAGAATATAGACAAGAAGAGGAAGAAGAATATAGACAAGAAGAAGAAGAATGGATCTAAGTGCTACGTCCACCTATAAGCTTTGAAAAATCTGAAAATGGTCTAAAACTCATCAGAATGTTTGCAAAGAACCCATGAAGTGGGTCCCACCGGGCGTGCCAGAATGTAGACTAGGATTTGAGCGTGCACCTAAACCTGTTTTGAAGGTCAAAGACAAACAAACGTCATAGCATATTATCAAATCAAATTTAATGGTAAACAAACTAAAATCAAAGCCACCTCAGTTTAAGCCTAAAACGGATGCACCCATGCACCATTTGATATGCTTGGATATAAATGGATGTGGGTGTGCAAACTCAAGCACTTGGAGCATGCAAATAGGATGATTTGAGGATCAAGAAGACCCAAAATGACACAAAATAGGTATGAGGAACCTATTTTGCCTCAAAGGCCTCAAGAACACACAAATATGCAAAGCTAAAAGATGAACTAAGATTGATTAAACAAGAAATGAATTTATGTTAATCCAATTAAGCTAATTTAAATGTGATTTAAGCTTGAAAATGATCTAAAATGATGAGTTTATGCTTATGCTAGAATGAAAATGGCATTATAACTTTGCTATTGAGTTTGAGAGTTAAAAGATGATTTGCCTTAGGAAGTGAGGGTATTTATAGGAAAAGGGAAGGGCTTGGTTAAAAAGGATGAGTCAGAGTTAGGGCTAAGGTTAGGGTTGAGTCAAGGACAAGTGTCCTGACAAGTGTCAAGGGAGGATTGAGTTGAAAGTTTGAGGGCATGTGCACAATTTGGTAAATGTGCCCAAGGCCAAGAGGTGGAAAGGAAGGGATAAGAAGGTCTTAAATGCATAATGAATGCATGTAAGAAAGATAAGGAAGGCTTAAATGCATCCTTAAATGCATTTGCAAGAGGTGGCCAAGAGGTGGCCATCTTTGTTGACTAAGGAGGATGACTAAGAGGAGGTTAGCATAAGTTTTGGTAAACCTTTTGCTAATGGAATGTGACAAGATTAGAAAGGGGATTAGGATTAGGATTAGGAGAAAGGGATGGGAAAGTGGCTTTTGGTGAGATTTAGATATTTATTAAAGGTAAATTTAATAAATATTAAATATCTAGGCTTAGGGTTTGAAGGGACTAGTTAGGGATTTGACCCATTTAGAGGAAGGTTTAGGACTTTCTAGAAGAGTTTAGTGCTCTTTAGAATTTTGGCCAACTTTGGGATAAAAAATAAATTAAAAATAAATTAATTTATTTTTGAGGTTTTTTGGTCAATTTATTAATCAAATAATTAATAAATTAGGGATAATGTCCAAATGACATTTTTAGGCTAGATTCCTTAATTAAAGATTTTTAATTAAGACAGAGGGATTTAATGCCATAAAAATAAATTAATTAATTAAATAATTAATTAATTAATAAATGATGATGTCATCAAAGATTTTCAGAAAACAAAAATAATTTATTTTCCGAAGGATTTTTCGGTGTCTACACTTCAATAGTTAACTGATTTCTAATCTTCTCATCAAGTGCGCTAACTCCAAACTGCTATATGAATTTTTTTCCATCATGAAAACACTATATTAAGTCATATACATCCATATAGCCAACTTTCCAACAATCTCCCCCTTTGTCATTGATGGCAACAAAGGAATATGGCCAAGTTGCTAACTGTCCTTAATACAAAACACTTTTTGTCTTCTGTACATATAATTATGTCTCACTATACATATTATGATCCATATTCTATGAAAAAATTTCTCTTTGACATTGTGTTTCAAAAATTGTATCTACATATACTCACTGAGGGAAAACATCCAGATATGCTATCTTTAGGTTCTGGATCTCCTTCTTCCAAAATGTGATCAAGGATTTTACTATCTGGAGATGGGTGCATAGTGCATAATGTAGCTTCTTCATCTTCTTCAAGTCAATTTTAGGACCATAATCATATGTTACCATTGTTGCATCCATTTCCTTGATGTCCTAATTGAGTATATCTAATGAGGGCACAAGCGCATTCCTGAGCTATGTTTGCCTTGCCTTGATCTTTGACATTTCTTTTTCTTCTTGTTCAATATTCTCTATTTGTCCTTGCTATACATTATTACACATGTTTACATCTGTGGATGTGTCTTTCACTAAACCCTTAACTAATAGTTTGGAAGTCACTGCTATCAAATATAGGGTAGTTTACATTGATGGTGTTGGACACATATGGCTCTATATGGTGTGCTACTAATGGTTTTGACTTAATGGTGACCTTGGTCCCATACCTTGTATGAAATAACATGTGAGACCAATCAAAATATAGATAACCTCCTATTTTGGCTATAAATTCCCTTGATAAGCATATGGTGATAAGGTAGGGAGATCTATGATATATATGTCAAGGAGGATTGAGAAATTAGGACTAGCATGCAGGATTAGACTGGTATCCTTAGCCACACCTATAGTATTGACTGAAGATCCATCAAGTTGGGTAACCTTCTTTTGGAAGGGTTCATATTTTAGTCCTAACTAGTTAGCTACTTTCTTGGGCATTACAGTGCTAGTAGCTCCACTATCTACCATACAATTATGTACTAAAAAATTTCCAATGATTAAAGATACATAAAAGTTAGGTGGCTTTGAGTCCCTACCTTGAATGGAATTAGCCTTGGAGTTGCTACTTGGAGCCTCCTTTTCTTGATTAGTGTTAACCAACACTGGCCTTGTAGCTTCTTTTGCAGGTTGAGGAGTTGCTACCTTTGTCATGGCCTTCTTCAAGATTTTAGGTTGTCCTGGGAGAGCCAAAGAGTCCCACATGGACATGGTGACATTCACCTTCTTCATATTGTCTACAATATTAAATGGTGTCACAGTGTGTACTCTTTGTTGTGTCTTTGGCATGATGGGCTCTATCTCTTTGGAATGTTGGCCTTCTTTGCTTGCAGTGACAGGAGCCCCCTTAGGTGTGATAGGATTAGCTTGTTGCAATGGCTCTATAGATGTAGTAGCTTTGGAGTTGGAATCCGCTCTCTCCATGTCTTGAGCTCTTCTTTTTGCTCTTGTATAAGCAACAAAAGCAACCTCATCATTGACTCCATTGAAGTCTAGTTGCTCCCAATTGAAGAGAGCAATCTCATTCTCTTGTGATTCTTGTTGAGGCGCTAACCCACTGGATGAAACCTCTAATTGACCTTGTGAGGCATTTTGAACCATTAGAGCTTGGTTCATCCATCCATTTGAACATGTAGCCTGATTATGAAGCTGATTACAAGGAAAACACCATTCATTATCCATAGCCACATTGTTTTGACTAGCAACCATGTCCCTCATTGGGTTAGCAGAATTTAGAGGTGCAAGATTATATGGTTGGAATGGTCTCTGATTAGAATCAAGGATATCCTTATCAATAAAATAGGCCACCATACCAAGGAGGCTATCAAGGACAAAGACAAAGGTCTTCTAGCAATCATGCCTGCTTGGATTAAACAATTTTCAGCCCTGATAGCTATGTCAAAAGCTTGGGGTAGAGAAGTACCACCCATAGATTGGATCATGACAAAAATTTGACCATTTAGACTTTGTAAATAGTATAGGAAAGCATCGTCAGCTGATGGTCTCACTGAGACTGGGATTCTATTCCATGTTTTAAGGAATCTACTATTGTAATCTATCATTTTCTCTTGAGGGTCTCTCTTAATACTTGTTAACTATTTAACTAGAGACAAATTATCTAATTTATCCTCAAAATGTTTACTTAATGCATCCCCTAACTCATCCCAAGAAGTAATAGAACCAATAGTTAGATTTCTAAACCATTATAGAGCCTTACCTTTTAAAGAGGCTACTAATAACTTTGTGGCCAGATCTTCTTGAGTAATGTTGTGTATGCTACAGATGGTGGTCACATCTCTTATGTGCTCAAAAGTAGTTATCTACCCTTCACCTATGAAATCAGGTATACTCTTAAGTGCCACCAAGGGCACATGATGATGTTGAGAAAAATTTAATGGGCTCCCCTAGTTGAAAGGTGCAAAGGCAAATGGTCTAGCCATTATAGGTGCTAGAATCTAAAGATTGACAACTATATGAGCTATACTTGCTGCTTGATTGGAATCTTCCTCTAGATGTCTGGTTAGAGATCTACCTCTTCTTCTAGAATGAAAGGGAAAAGGTCTCCTTTCTGAGGTATCAGGAGGTGTAGATTGAACTCTCCTTGTAGGTGATGTTCTTTGAGTTGACCTACCTTTATGAATTCTTCTTGAGGGCAACTCTGAAAATTGGGTAGGCTTTGAGCTTCTAGTCTCAATCTTTCTCATAAAACTTTGAACAAGGTAGCCTAAATCTTTGAAATGAGTGGAGTCACTAGATATACCTGATAGAATGACTTCTAAAAGCCTATTTTATGCAATCTGCATATCAGAGATAACATAACTTGAACATGAACTTGATCTTGTAGTAGTCCCACCGGGCATGCCAGAATTGTTATACACTAGCACCAAGGTGGGGAATCCTTGAGCTTAAGCCTATACTAATACTTCTTGTGTACTGAATTTCTTTAATCCCTTTGCAGATGAGCCAAAAAGAACACCTTTGAACATTAATCTGATCTTTTACTAGTCCCACCGGGTGTGCCAAAATTGTTATACACTAAGTTTACACCTTTGTCTCAAGCTCTCTTGGTCTTGAGAACTCAGTATAACATGGGAATCATCTCCAGGTTGTGGGACTTTTACTAATTGAGATGAGACCTCCAGGTTCTAGGTTGGTTCCTCTTGGATAATCACCTTAATTTTCTTCTAGACATGAAAGTAAAATTTTGAAGGGAAAGGGATAGAAGGGATGCTTGTAAGGGAAATGAATTGAAAGAAAACTACCTACTAGATGATGCACCAAAATTAGGGTTTGGATCTCAGTATGTAGGAATGAAGTCAATGAAAAGCTTAGGTCTAGTAGGTCACAACTTACTGAATAGGCTTGCATAAATATTTCATAAGAGGGCCTGAGAATAAGGCACAACTTATGACCTGCAAATAGACATTCACTTCTACAACTTGGTTTAGGATTGAGACAAGACTGTTAAGGGGGCTGAGGTATACCAACAAGAACATCTAAATTAGATCAAACACAGTAACACACAAAATTGGAGAAAGCAAGAGGGATCAGGAACCCTAAAATAACATTGAAAACCTACACATACTTTGATCCAATAAGAGATAATCGAAACAAGGAAGCATAGGGACATGAATGATTGTCACAAAATACCTCTACAATATTTGAATCATCAATGGGAGAAATACAATTGTATGAGCCAGAGGGTAGAAATGATACCACAGATGGCCTTTAAGAAAATTTGAATTTTCTTCTACAAATTGTCCAACTCTTGAGCACTAAAGGCTCCAAAAAAATATATACATACTCAAATGCATAGAGGTAGGAGTCAAAATTAACCTAACTAGGGTTACAGATCCACAATAACATATCAAACCCTAGGTGTCCTTCTAATCATCAATGTAACTCTGCAAATATCTCCACCGATTAGATATTTATCTTTGCATGTTGATCTTGTACTGAGCCCTCCTGTAGACACAACAACCTCAATCCATCTACCCACCCGCAACACCACTAAGCCATGAAGGCTTCAAATCTGATCCTGGTAGGATACCTGGGTTTAAAATGATTAACCCTACAAAAGGTGGTGCCAAGCTCATTAAAGATTCAACAAGACATGGTACCCTGTGAAATCTATGGCACTGATGATTAGATTGTCTACTTATCATCTTCTCAACCATCCTTATCCTGAGGAATTCAATTCTAGCTACCCATTTTTCATACATGGCCGCAAAAAGCAAAGCCTAGCAAAGCCTTCACAAAGAAATATTTAAATTTGAATATCAATGGCTAGCCCGGTCATTTTAAAACATGTTTGTCAATGTCTAACATTTCCTGGCAGATGAACGGCCCAGATGCACTGAAAAAAATACTTAAAATCCCCTCTTGATAGGTCAAATGCCATCATGGAAGTCAGTGGGAAATGAGAAGTGATAAAATTAATGCTCCTGACAAACCAGACCCATGATCTTGAAAATCTCCATCGGACGGTTGTCGCTATACCACCATGATAAAACACCTGCATCTTGAGCCTCTGGTATAATGATAGCCACAAGATCTGATCGCACTTTATCCTCTTTAGAAAGCCTTGACCCCATGGGCCCACTAACATCAGCCATGTTGCACATCAAACAACTAATCAAACTATGCCATTTTGGATACACGTTGCATTTGTCTGACATCAGACCCACTGCTTGAGATACTGATCTAATGGCAGGCGCATGATCTCATAGCCACAGAATATTCCTTACACTTTTATGCTAGCCATAGATCCTTACCTTTCTAAGACCCCTCTGACAGTGGACCCATGACAAGTCTAGTCATCACCATTTAGACCAACCAAATTCAAGCAAGTCAGCACATAAGGACCCACCGAAGGAAGTTCTGACACCAACCAAGATCAGTGGCTATCATAAAAGTGCAAGCCCTGACACAAACCCTTGCAAAGATACGTCGACCATCGATCCTCTATAGATGTCAGAGCCTCTGACTGCTAAAAGGGCCCAGTCCCACTGACAACCTTCCACCTATATTCAACCTCAACCAATCACAGGCTGCCAAAATAGATCCATGTAGCACCAGACCCACTGACACATTAGACTTTGTAGGTAGAAGAAATTGACGATCATGGCAAGATCTCAAGGAATATTTTGACCCTATGAGATCATGTGACAACCGTCAGATCAAGAATCTTCTCCTAGCCACTTGAACTAAGACCGCCAACCTAAATGGTAACCACTCACGGGATCACTGAGTGTTAAGGAGTTGACCACTAGGAATCAGAGACTTGGCAATTAAAGGATTTATAAAGGCACGTGCAAATTGGATGACTTAAGTTGCGGAAAAGGTAACATGAAAATATAACAAGGCTTAGGGTTTTTTTGATTTTTGAACACCAACGGCTAGTTTTTTTAAACTTTTCAACTGCAGACCAGGGAGTAAAATAAATTGCAGAGGCCAAAGAACTGGGTATAAATTCATGAAAATTTTAGGGATGGTTGACAAGATAAAAATAGAGGCCTTGAAATAGATTTTGGCCAAATTTGCAAAATAGGAAATTTAGGGAAACATTTTGGCAATTTCTACTGGATGTTAGCCTGCTAGACATGGAAAACCAGTGACCTTGACAATCCATTGGGCATGGGGTCATTCTGAACACAAAACTCAAAATTCTCTCAGAGAGGCAGAACAGGAACTATGCTTAGAGCACTTCTTAGAAAACAAGGAACTAACTAGAAAGCAGGAAGAAAGCAGGAAATCATTTTTACAAAATTTATAGAGAGGGATTAACCTCAAAATAGACTTTCAGGTGGAAACCATTTACTAATATAGGTAGGAGAACTCCCTCCATATTTGATATTTGAAAAGCATTGGAGCCCTTGCATTCTGTTATAACAAATGGTCCACCCCAAAAGGAGTCAAATTTTGTGTGCTTGCCAGGTCTAGACTTGAACTCATCCCACTTGAGGACTATGTCTCCAACCTTGAAGCTTCTGACCCTGGCTCTTTTATCAAAGCTCCTCTTTGTTTGTATCTAATGGAATTCCATATCTTTCATTGACTTTCCTCTGAGTTCTTCTAATTCCATCAATTGAGTATATATGATCTGTAAGGGATCCTCTTCATCAAACAGGGCATATTGAGTAGCTAAGTCCAAAGCTGGTAATTCTGTTGAAATGGACAACTTAGCCTCTTTTCCATACACTAACATGTAAAGAGAATTACCAATGATTTTCTTTAGGGTAATTTTTTCTAACCAAAAGGTAGATTTGAGCTTTGTATGCCAATCTCTCTGATTCTCTTGCAGAGTCTTCTTGATTATTCTAATCAAATTCTTATTGGTTGATTATGCCAAGCCATTGCCTTGAGGGTAATAATTTGAACTGGTATTTAGATAGATTCCATTCTTGACTACCCACTCTAAGACTTTGAAGCCTATGAATGCCAAGGCATTATCTGAAATTATGGAATCAGGAGTACCAAACCTATGAACTATGTCATCATAAAAAATCAATACAACACTCTCATTTTCTTCTTTTAAAGAAATTGCTTCTATCCATCTGGTGAAGTAATCAGTTGTAGTAATTATCCATTTATGTCCTACCCTAGATGGAGGATTGATCATTCCTATGAAATCTATACCCCACTTCATGAAGGGCTTCTCTGTTTTGACTGGCTGTAGGGGCAAGGTTGCAAGCCTCTCTTTTCCTACAAACATGGTGCACTTGATGCATTTTCTGACATAATCATGACTATCCTTAAAGATAGATGGCCAATAGTATCCAGCCCTCATGATTTTAAAAGCAATAGTCCTAGGAGAAAAGTGACCTCCAAAAGGTCCATCATGAAACTCAAATAGGACATCGGCTATCTTTTCTGAATCTATGCATCTCAAAAGGACACCACTATGATCCTTTTTGAAAATAACATCATTTATCAGCACAAAAGGAATAGATTGTAACCTATAATACCTCCTTTTTTCTAAATCTAAACTTGTAGGACATTGTCTTGTCTTTAAATAATTGATCATATTAGGCAACCAACTTGTTGCCTTATCTTGTTCTTCTATAGAATGCACCACTAGAGATGCATCCATTTGCTCTAATTTCTTTGAACTTTCATCTTCTGCCAAATGTTCACAAATACCTCTTCTTCTAACTAGCTTGGTGGTTTGAATATCAATATCATATTCCATCACCTCAGTGATCCAACCAACTCTTTTCTCATTTAAGTCCTTGGAAACCAAAAACTCTTTGACACTTGGATGAGTAACTTTTAAATGTACCTTGCTATGGGTCAATAGATATCTAAACTTTTTGAGGCTCTTTACCACAACAAGCACATGTTTTTCTACAAAAGAGTATCTCTATTCATACTCTTCTAAACCTTTGCTAAAGAAAGCAATAGGCTACTCCAATCCATCTGAATTTTCTTGATTCAACATTGCAGATATGGCATCATGACCTCCATAAGCATAAAGGATGAAATCCTTATTGAAATTTCGGTTTAAGAGGGTAGGAGCTTCTATTAGGGCCTCATTAATGGCTTGGAAATTGACTATCCCTTCTTTGGTCCAACCAAAAGATGAACTCTTCTTTAACATGGTTGTTAAGGGCTTTAGTAAATCTACAATGTTAGGCAAGAACCTCTTAACAAAATTAATCTTTCCTATGAAAGATTGGAGACTTTTCTTGTGATGTGGTAAGGGTAGCTCTAGAATAGCTGCAATTCTCTTAGGAACCACCGTAATTCCTTCTTTGGATACTACATATCCCAATAATTTTCCTTCATGAACTACAAACATAGATTTCTTGGGATTAAGAGATATCCCAAACTCTCTACACCTTTCAAAAATCTTTCTCAAATGTTTGTTATGATCTACTACATGCTTTGAATAGACAGTTATATCATCCAAGTAGACCAACACAAACTTGTACATGAGGCTCTTAAAGGCCATATCCATTTCCTTTTGAAATGTAGCACCTACATTTGACAAACCAAAGGGCATCTTTTGATAAGCCATGGTTCCCCACTTGGTTGTAAATGCAGTCTTGTATTGATCCTCTTCATTTACTAAGATTTGATTGTATCCTGAAAAGCCATCCAATAATGAAAATCTCTCAGATCCAGAGACACATTGCAAGATTTATTCCATATAGGGTAATGGATGGTGGTCCTTTAATGAGTCCCTATTAAGATCCCTGAAGTCAACACATAACCTCAGTTCCCCATTCTTCTTCCTAACAGGAACAAGGTTGGAAACCCAACTAGTATGCTTAATGGGGTAGATGATACCACTTTCTATCAATTTGAGCACTTCTTTATGCATAAGTGGTTCAAGCTTAGGATTAATAGGCCTTTTCTTTTGCCTCACTGGTTTGGCATTTGGTTCTAATTCAATAGTGTGCTGAGCAAGGGCAGGATCAAAACCTTTGAGGTCTTCATATTGCCATGCAAAAACATCACTGAATTCTTTGAATAACTGAGTGTAATTTTTCTTTTCCAATTCAGTGTTTACCATTCCAAATTGTAGGCTCTTACCTGGTTCCAACTCTAGTTTGAAACACAATGTTCTTATTGGACTACCAGGCCATCTTTGCTTTTCTTGACTTCATCATCCTTGTTGAAGACAGTCTCTAAGGTGACAAGACCTCTAGGCATCTTATTGGATTTGAGTTGTATCACTTGATCACCATAGTTTTGTGATAGCCTATCTTGATTGTGTTCTGAAAAAACATCTTCTTCAAACAAGAATTGCAGAATTTGTTCATCATTGTCAAACACCTACCAATTGACATCATTATTAGGAATAGAGGGTCTGAAAATCACTTTGATATGTTGTTGATCTATTTCTCTTGAAACACTATTTGGAATGTCATACTAAGATCCAACAGTAGCTAATCTATCTACATTCTGATTTAATTTTCTAGGGATAGAAACAATATTGAAAGCATGGAAATCTTCAATTGCATCCCAAACTCTATGTTTGTATGCTTTCATGGTGTCATTCTTGGTTGCACTTATCCCTCTTACTTGGCTAACAACTAACTCACTTAACAACATCGAATCTAAAAATCTAAAAATACTTACACGATTGAATCTAGAAATCTATCTACATAACTAACTCACTATCACCATAAACTTTTAAGGCCTTAAGCCCTCTTTTTCTAGCCAATTCTAGTCCATTGACTAGAATTTCATACTCTACAGTATTGCTAGTGTAGGAGAAACTGAATCTAAAGGTAGTATATTACCTTTCTCCTTTTGGGGACACTAGCATAGCACCACCACCAGAACCATGTCTACTTCTAGCTCCATCAAAAAATAGTTCTCAAACCTGACTGCTCTGATCCATTGAATCAGTATCCTCTTTGAGAAGGCTTGGTTCTATAGTATCACTTTCTTGTATTAAATAACTTCCTAAACCAAAATCCCAAATCAAATTTTCTTGGGCCTCTAAAGCTCTCTCATCTAGAAGAATATCAGGGATACCCTCTATCTTTGTGTTGGCTTCACTAATAGTTTGGAAGTCACTGCTATCAAATATAGGGTAGTTTACATTGATGGTGTTGGACACATATGGCTCTATATGGTGTGCTGCTAATCATTTTGACTTAATGGTGACCTTGGTCCCATACCTTGTATGAAATAACATGTGAGACCAATCAGAAGATAGATAACCTCCTATTTTGGCTGTAACTTCCCTTGATAAGCATATGGCAAATAAGGTAGGGAGATCTATGATATATATGTCAAGGAGGATTGGGAAATTAGGAATAGCATGCGGGATTAGATTGGTATCCTTAGCCACACCTATAGTATTGACTGAAGATCCATCAAGTTGGGTAACCTTCTTTTGGAAGGGTTGATATTTTAGTCCTAACTGGTCAGCTACTTTCTTGGGCATTACAGTGCTAGTAGCTCAACTATCTACCATACAATTATGTACTAAAGATTTTCCAATGATTAAAGATACATAAAAGGGAGGTGGCTTTGAGTCCCTACCTTGAATTTCATTAGCCTTGGAGTTGCTACTTGGAGCCTCCTTTTCTTGATTATTGTTAACCAACACTGGCCTTGCAGCTTGTTTTGCAGGTTGAGGAGTTGCTACCTTTATCATGGCCTTATTCAAGATTTGAGGCTATCCTGGGAGATCCAAAGACTCCCACATGGACATGGTGACATTTATCTTCTTCATGTTGTCTACAATATTAAATGGTGTCATAGTGTGTACTCTTTTTTATGTCTTTGGCATGATGGGCTCTATCTCTTTGGAATGCTGGCCTTCTTTGCTTGTAGTGATAGGAGCCTCCTTAGGTTTGATGGGATTAGCTTGTTGTAGTGGCTCTGTAGATGTAGCAGCTTTGGACTTGGAATCCACTCTCTCCATGTCTTGAGCTCTTCTTTTTTCTCTTGTATAAGCAACAAAAGCAACCTCATCATTGAATCCATTGAAGTCTGGTTGCTCCCAATTGAAGAGAGCAGTCTCATTCTCTTGTGATTCTTGTTGAGGCACTAACCCACTGGATGAAACCTCTAATTGAGCTTGTGAGGAATTTTGAACCATTAGAGCTTCATTCATCCATCCATTTGAACATGTAGCCTAATTATGAGGCTGATTACAAGGAAAACACCATTCATTATCCATAGCCACATTGTTTTGACTAGGAACCATGTCCCTCATTGCATTAGCAAAATTTAGAGATGTAGGGTTATATGGTTGGAATGGTCTCTGATTAAAACATTGTCTTTGTCCTTGATAGCCTCCTTGGTATGGTGGCCTATTTTGTTGATAAGGTTGTCCTTCATTCTGATATTGTTGATTAGGACCTTCACCTTGTGTTTTAAATGGTGGTCTGATTCCTTAACCTTGCTTCTTTAGATTTTTGACCTCTTTAGTTAAGGTCTGTGACAAGTTAGTCATTTCTTGCTGACTACTCTGTTAGCTATTCTTTATCTCTTGTAGCTCTTGGGAGAAACTTGTTGTTAACTCTTGGCCACTAGTACTAGCTTGGGATGCCAATATGGTGGGAATAGGGGTAAATGGGGGTACTTGGGTAGGTGCAATGGGTTGAAGCCTAGGAAAAATGGGCATTGGAGGTCTTCTAGCAATCATGCCTGCTTGGATTAAACAATTTTCAGCCCTGACGGCTATGTCAAAAGCTTGGGGTAGAGAAGTACCACCCATAGACTAGATCATGATATAAATTTGACCATTTAGACTTTGTAAATAGTATAGGAAAGCATCATCATCTGATGGTCTCACTGAGACTGGGATTCTATTCCATGTTTTAAGGAATCTACTATTGTAACCTGTCATTTGCTCTTGAGGGTCTCTCTTAATAGTTGTTAACTGTTCAACTAAAGACAAATTATCTAATTTATCCTCAAAATGTTTACTTAATGCATCCCCTAACTCATCCTAAGAAGTAATAGAACCAACAGTTAGAGTTCTAAACCATTCTAGAGCCTTACCTTTTAAAGAGGCTACTAGTAGTTTTGTGGCCACATCTTCTTGAATAATGTTGTGTATGCTACAGATGGTGGTCACATCTCTTATGTGCTCAAAAGTAGTTGTCTGCCCTTCACCTGTGAAATTAGGTATACTCTTAAGTGCCACCAAGGGCACACCATGATGTTGAGAAAAATTTAATGGGCTCCCCTGGTTGAAAGGTGCAAAGGAAAATGGTCTAGCCATTGTAGGTGCTGAAATCTGAAGATTGACAACTATATGAGTTGTACTTGCTTCTTGATTGGAATCTTCCTCTAGATCTCTGGTTAGAGATTTGCCTCTTCTTATGGAATGAAAGGTAAAAGGTCTCCTTTTTGAGGTATCAAGAGGTGTAGATTGAACTCTCCTTGCAGGGGATGTTCTTTGAGTTGACCTACCTTTATGACTTCTTCTTGAGGGAAACTCTGAATATTGGGTAGGCTTTGAGCTTCTAGTCTCAATATTTCTCATAAAACTTTGAACAAGGTAGCCTAAATCTTTGAAACAAGTGGAGTCACTAGATATACCTGATAGAATGACTTCTAAAAGCCTATTTTATGCAATCTGCATATTAGAGATAACATAACTTGAACATGAACTTGATCTTGTAGTAGTCCCACCGGGCATGCCAGAATTGTTATACACTAGCACCAAGGTGGGGAATCCTTGAGCTTAAGCCTGTACTGATATTTCTTGTGTACTAAACTTCTTTAATCCCTTTGCAAATGAGCCAATAGGAACACCTTTGAACATTAATCTGATCTTTTACTAGTCCTATCGGGCATGCCAAAATTGTTATACACTAAGTTTGTGCCTTTGTCTCAAGCTCTCTTGGTCTTGATAACTTAGTATAACATGGGAATCATCTCCAGGTTGTGCGACCTTTTCTAACTAAGATGAGTCCTCCAGGTTCTAGGCTGGTTCCTCTTGGATAATCACCTTAATTTTCTTCTAGACATGAAAGTAAACTTTTGAAGGGAAAGTGATAGAAGGGATGCTTGTAAGGGAAATGACTTGAAAGAAAAATACCTACTAGGTGATGCACCAAAATTAGGGTTTGGATCTTAGTATGTAGGAATGAAATCAATGAAAAGCTTAGGTCTAGTTGGTCACAACTTACTGAATAGGCTTGCATAAATATTTCATAAGAGGGCCTGAGAATAAGGCACAACTTATGACCTGCAAAGAGACATTCACTTCTACAACTTGGTGTAGGATTGAGACAAGACTGTTAAGGGGGCTGAGGTATACCCACAAGAACATCTAAATCAGATCAAACACAGTAACACACAAAATTGTAGAAAGAAAGAGGGATTAGGAACCCTAAAATAACATTGAAAACCTACACATACTTTGATCCAATAAGAGATAATCCAAACAAGGAAGCATAGGGACATGAATGATTGTCACAAAATACCTCTACAATATTTGAATCATCAATGGGAGAAATACAACTGTATGAGCTAGAGTGTAGAAATGATACCATAGATGGCCTTTAAGAAAAGGTGAATTTTCTTCTACAAATTGTCCAACTATTGAGCACTAAAGGCTCCAAAACAATATATACATACTCAACTGCATGCAAATAGGAGTCAAAATTAACCTAAGTAGGGTTATAGATCCACAATAATATATCAAACCCTAGGTGTCCTTCTGATCATCAATGTAACTCTGCAAATATCTCCACCAATCAGATATTCATCTTTGCATGTTGATCTTGTACTAAGCCCTCCTGCAAACACAAAAACCTCGATCTATCTACCCACCTACAACTCCACTAAGCCATGAAGGCTTCAAATTTGATCCTGGTATGATACCTAGGTTTAAAATGATTAACCCTACAAAAGGTGGTGCCAAGCTCATTAAAGCTTCAACAAGACATGGTACCCTATGAAATCCATGGTGTCAATGATCATATTGTCTAATTATCATCTTCTCATCCATCCATTTCCTGAGGAATTCAATTCTAGCTACCCATTTGTTGTGCATGGCTACAAAATGAAAACCCTAGCAAAGCCTTCACAGAGAAATATTTAAATTTGAATATCAATGGCTAGCCTGGTCATTTTAAAATGTGTCCATCGATGTCTAACATTTCTTGGTAGATGAACAGCCCTGATGCACTAAAAAAATACTTAAAATCCCCTCTTGATAGGTCAAACACCATCATGGAAGTCAGCGGCCAATGAGAAGTGAGAAAATTAGTGCTCCTGACAAACCAGATCCACGATCCTGAAAAGCTCCATCAGACGGTTGTCCCTATACCGCCATGATAAAACACATGCATCTTGAGCCTCTGGTATAATGACAGCCATGAGATCTGATTGTGCTTTATCCTCTTTAGAAAGCCTTGACCCTACAGGCCCACTGACATCAGCCATGTTGCACATCAAACAACCAATCAAACTGTGCCATTTTGGATACACATTGCATTTGTCTGACATCGGACCCACTGCTTGAGATACTGATCTAACAACAGGTGCATGATCTCATAGCCCCAGAATATTCCTTATGCTTTTACACCAGCCGTAGATCCTTACCTTTCTAAGACCCCTCTCACAAGGAACACATGACAAATCTAGTCATCACCACATGGACCAACCAAATTCAAGCAAGTCAGCACATAAGGACCCACTGAAGGAATTTCTGACACCAACCAAGATTAGAGGTTGTCATAAAAGTGTGAGCCCTAACACAAACCCTTCTAAAGATATGTCGGCCATCAATCCTTTGCAGATGTCAAAGCCTCTGATTGTTGAAAGGGCCTGGCCCCACTGACAACCTTCCACCTGTATTCAACCTCAACCAATCATAGGATACCAAAATGGATCCACATAGCATCAGTCCCACTGACACATTAGACTCTTTGGGTAGAAGAAATTGATGATTGTCACAAGATCTCAAGGAATCTTCTGACCCTATGAGATCATGCAACAATCGTGGGATCAAGAATCTTGTCCTGGTCGCTTGAACTAAGACCGCCAACCTAAACACTAACCGCTCACAGGATCGTTGAGTGTTAAGAAGTTAACCACCGGGAATCAAAGACTTGGTGACTGAAGGATTTATAAAGGCACGTGAAAATTGGATGACTTAAGTTTTCAAAAAGGTAACATGAAAATATAACAAGGCTTAGGGTTTTTTGGATTTTTGAACACTAACGGCTAGTTTTTTTAAACTTTTCAACTTCAGACTAGGGAGTAAAATAAATTGCAGAGTCCAGAGAACTGGGTATAAATTAATGAAAATTTTAGGGATGGTAGACAAGATAAAAATAGAGGCCTTGAAATAGATTTTGGCCAAATTTGCAGAATAGGAAATTTAGGGCAACAGGTACTTTTCTTCTGCAACTAGGGATGCAGATTCTTCAAGGCTTGACAAATTACTTTTGAAATGTGAGGTGACTATACTCACATCATCAACAGAGTGTATCTATGACACTTTCTTGTCCTTTGGCAACAAATTGTTCAAAATTTTTACTGATTCTACCATGAGGGGACTCCTCATCACTTGTTTTTCTTTGGCCTTTTCCATGGCTAGGACGCTAAATTTTATCAAATCTTCTTCTCTCCATGAGTCCAAACTGGATGTGTCAGGTGTCAAACTTGAAAAAAATGTTTTTGAGGGAGTGGTGGGTGTGCTATCCATCACTTCTTATTTCACCTTGATTAGTTCTACTAATATTTCATCCTTTTTCTCACTTTCTTTTACCTTTTCTTCTTCTTTATTTTCTTCCTCTTTTTCTACTTCTTTCTCATCTGTTATATCTTCAATCAATAGTTCTTCTTGATGAGTGGGAGGTGTGTTGCTTCATAACATTTCATCTTCTTATGTGCTCACAAAAGCTTCATCAAATTTATCCAAGTCATTGTTTGTGGCTTCCATTGCAATCTCTACATTGTAAATGAAGATTGTATCATCTTTTTGTGTATCTATCATGGGCGCAGACTTTACTACCTCTATACGTGTTACCACTATAGGTGTCGAATCTTGAGGACCTATAAATGGTATATTGGTGGTCTTTGCTACTTTTTCTTTCTCACTAGGTGCTTGAGTGGTGGGCACAGATGGAGGTTTCATGTGTTTCTCTAAGAATACCTTCTCAAAGGCCTTCTCTATTTCCTTTGTTATCAGCTCATAGTCTTTGTTCATAATGTGTAGTGTTCTCATCTTTTTCCTTAAGTGTGGCTTCACCAAATTCAATATCAGTGTCTTTTCTCCAATAGAACATACTAGAAGATTGGAATCTAGTGTTTTTTCCCTGATTCTGAAGTCTTCTTTAGAGGCTTGTCTCTTCAAGGTATCCATGATCTCCCATACCTTATATGGGATAGCTATCTTCAATTCAAGAACTATCTTCTTGAATTTTATCATGTGTTTGATTAGAATCTCATGAATCTCTAACTTATCAATTTCATGATATTTTTCATAAAACTTGGCTCTCAGATCTAGCCTTCCTTCTTCTACTACTCTAGTCCTTAATACTTGAAGACTAGGTAGGAATCCTACTTTCAAAGGTGGCTGCACATTTTTCAATTTACTTCTTGTGGCTCTAGCTGAAGGGTGACTTGTGGAAATTTTTTTTCTACTCATGGGAATCTTAGGAGATGCATCTTTGGACTCAACATCAACTGTAATAGTGGGCGCAGGACTAATATCATCAATTTTTCCCTATTTATCCTTTGGAACATTAGTCTTCTCAATCTTTACCTTTTTCATCTTGGGATCATCATACTTAGCTTCCATTGTGGATGCGTTCTCAATTTGAAAAGCAATATTTTTTTCCCTTGCATTTTCTATGTCTTCTTGTGTTATTCAATGAATTCTAAGTATCTCAGATGTAATCTTAGAGGATTTCCTCTTAGTTGTTGCATTGTTCAGAACTACATCAATTTCCCTTGTCTTTTCCTCATAAGTACCCCACCTAGGCTCATTAGGGTCAGTAGGAGCTGAAAGTAGTACTTGAGCATATGCTTCTAAACTTGTTCCTCTACTTCATATCCATTTGGATGAATCCACTTTGTTCTAGGTACAATTTTCTCCATGCATGTTGTGTCTATTTCAACCATAAAGCAGATAGTATCCTTATATTTTTCAATAATGTTTTCTGGAATTTTGTGCCTCATTTGCATCTTGGTCCTAAAATTCTTCAACTCCAATGTTATGTAATTTCTCAATGTGCTCTTAGTGGATTCCTTGTTAGATATCTATGGCATGGTTGGAATGGACTTGTCCAAATATAAATCTGATACTTTTCCAACTATATGAAGGTACACGTAAATGATCAAAGACCCAAACCTAAATATCTTTGTCTTATGATATGCTTGATTGACTGAATTTTATCAATCAATTGTGCATGCAAGATCTCACATAGATTAAACTCTCCATATTCCTTCACAAGTCTAATGCCTACTAGAATTGTGCCTGCAGACACACTATTCACCCTTCTGGTGTGATGAAACATGTATCCAAGTATCATAGACATCAATTTGATGTCAGCTTGCTCAATAGGCTCAATTGTCATCCCGCGCCTATCACTCTTTCACTTACATATTTTCTCAACAATTTTTCTAACATCCTTTCCCATAGGAAGGATGATGCCAGTCTTATATAGGCTTGTCATCTCGTATATTAGGTCACTAGTGATTCTTACTAGCACATCACCTATCCAAAATAGGTCATCATGAATTCTACTCAGAAGTAATTTAATCCATTATGTCTCATAGAACTCATATGTCATAGCATACTCAACTATAGGGTGATCATTCCACTTCACATATTCATCTAATAAGGTTTTTTCTAGTTTTAGCATGGTTTCCATGTGCACCCTTAGTTTGTCCAATCCTACCAGTTCCTTCTTGTAGTAAATGTATGCTTTGATGTCTTCAATGTGCATAATGCCCATAGGCATGCGGGAGAATGCTCCCTCTAAGTCATATAGGGTAGACTTAAATGGATGCTTCTTAAATACATATCTATTCTTTTCTACAACATCAAATACTATGGGACTGGCCATCACTTACTTGATCTATTGCTTTCCATATGTTCTCTGAGATAATTTGAAGATTTCTAAATCAGTGCGATGAACTAGGGTTTTTGCAACTGATCAAATGAACTTATAATCACTGATAGATCAATCTTCACAATAACTTATAAAGCTCTTTTTTCTCTCCAAATGCTTTGAATTCAAATGCAATCAGTAATAAAAAAATCTTTTTGTGTACTTAAAGTGAAAATTCTACCATTAATGCTTGTCGTGTAAACTAGGCTATCACTTAGCAATTTGTATCTTCCATTCTGCAAAGAATCAGCTAGTGCATTCTTGCATGAAGGTTTCTCTAGTTTCCAAAAGATTAAGTCCAAAGGAACATACTCAGAGAGTGAGTATAATAGCCACGCAGGGGTCTGGAGCTAAATTAGCTCCCCCTATGACCCTGAGGGCCATTCATCCAGATGTAGAGGGTGCATCCACTTTGGATGCATCCAATACATACTCATCAACCTTGTTCTTTTTTTTTGGCCAAATAAAGCTCACATCCTCTGAAGCTTTCATAAAATTAACTTCTCCTTTGGGATCCAAAACTAGTTCTTCTAGCCTTTTAGGGCTTTCCTAACCTTGCGGCATTGATCTACAGAACTTTGAGATATGTCTAGCCTTGTTACAAGAGTGACAAATGATTGGATGCCTTATATTCCTTGGTGCATTTACATAGGTCACCATCTTCCATTATTTAGCTAAGTGACCATTATAGTTACATATCTGACATGTAACATTCTGAGAGCTTCTTATATTTGATTGATTCTAATTTCTTTGATTATGAGTCCTGTTCTTTTGGCTTGTCTTGCAATTCATAGCTCTATGACAAAAGTTATTACATGAATAACAGTAACCATTGAAAGGTCTTACCTCTGTACAGTTCCTTGATATGTGTCCATGCTTGTTACATGCATAACAAGTGTGGTCTATAGGCTTGTGCTCATTCTTAGGTGGTTCAGTATGATCCTTGGTCTAACTTGTAGTCTCTTTAGCATCTGAGGTTCCTTCTAGTGCCTTAATTCTTTCTTGCATGTTATCAATCTAATTTTGTGCGTCATTGTATCCAATGCAACTAGTATCTCCTTTAGCTCTTCTTGCATATAACTGAGATTCTATTAAATCAAAACTGGTATGTAATTTATCAATGTGATTCTTAGCCTCTTTCAATTCAAATTCCAAGCTTTCCTTGTTTTTTCTTAGTTCTAATATTTCCATGTTTTCTTGCCCCAATTCTTCACTCAGTTGAAGGTTCTCTTTGACCTGTTCATCATAGACTTCCTGATTGTTAGTCATCTTATCATCAAATTCTTCAAGTTGTTCTTTTAAGGATTTATTTTCTTCATTCGTCTTCTTCACCATTGTCCCTAGATCACTGGTAGAAAATTATTTCAAATCTTTCCTTAGCCTTTTGATGACTAATTTAGCATCACTAAGTTTTTCCCTTATTTCTTCACTTTCTCTTTCAGATTTGTCCAAGTCTTCAAGAGTAGCTTCTAGATTTCTTTTCAGATGTTTCATTTCTTCTTTTTCCATGATCTCCTCAAGTCGTTAAACTTTTTTTCTAAGGACCAAACCTCTGATACCAATTTTTAGTGATGGGAACACTGAGAGGGGGGGTGAATCAGTGTTCACTGAATTTTATCTTTTTACTTTAACCTTTAAAATAAACTTAAATGTGTTAGAAAGTAAAGTCCACCAAGATAACTGAGAGGGGGGGGTGAATCAGTTATCTAATAATTATAACTTTTATCAACTTCAATAGCATTAAACCATGTAAGCAATATAATTACCAACCATAGAAAGATATTCATACACAATAACACAATGACACAAGATATGTTGACTAGGGAACCTCTTGATCAAAGAGTAAACCCCGGTGGGAATGATGTCCACAAAAGATGCACTAATATGAATATTCCTTGTGAAAGGATGGACTCTGTTAAGATTCTTATGAAATACATTCAGTACATATGAATCCCTATTAGGAGATTTTGAATCCCTATTAAAAGATTCTAACCCTGTTAAGAGTTCTGGAAGACAAAAGGACCCACTACCCAAACAGCTTCAATGGCAAGATCACTGAACGCACTGTCCAACTAATCTCTAGATTATTTAATAGAATAATATCAAATATGTTACCTCCTTCCTTACTATGCCAAACCACACTCTCTGCTTCACCAGATCTCAATCTCAGATCTTCGCATGTCTTCCTTCACAAATTTGCTTTCACAATTAGCTCTTTTCTTCACTTCATGTGTACATCAAAATATCCAACCATTACACCCATTTTTACAAGGAAAAAAATTCCTTCCTTTATACTACACTCAAGTAATTACAAATGAGTCGGCATACAATTACAAAATAAAAGTTTCCACACGCTACATCAAAATTACACAAAACTGTCAGCTTCCAACTACAATAATTCTCCACTCGTGTGACCTCAAAGTTTGCACTACCATCCATGTCACTATCAATGTGTCTTAAACTTCCCTTTAACTACGCAAAACCATATTCCATCCTGATTAGGTGATATCATCCAATTTCCACAAACCGCTACTCAGGAACACTGCCTGGATACTGCTTCCACCAAAATGCTCATAACTTCCATGAATAAATGAATTACTATTTGTGCTCTTAATCATAAACATATAACATATCAAAGAGTATATCATCAACATCACATAGCTCCAACTACAATATCCCACATGCGCTAATCCAAACTTTATCTGCTTCTTTGCAAGTCTCTGGTAAATCACTATGTTGACATCAATGACAATCATAGTCATGAATGCAACAACAACTTCTATAGAATGGCTTCCAAACATTTAGCATTCATTCCTAACAATCTCCCCAATTTTCATTGATGGAAACATAGATGAAAAAACATCCAATGTTCCAAAAATCCAATACTACAATGCTACTGCTCTAGAAAAAAAAATTCAAGTCCTCTTCATTAATCAAATCTTGCTTCATTTTCCTGTTCAGATAGTACAAATAGTTTTTTCATGTACATTTCTCCCCCATTGACATCAATGATAGAAATATCATCATTATGTCAACAACAACTCCAATGTCAAAAGACACTATTCAAAAAATAAATTCACTAGATTCCTCATGACTCAGCTTAGATACACATACTCCCCCATAGAGGAAGTACCAACATCCAATCCAAAAGAAAGATAAGGCTCATATACCACTGGATAGATGCAACCAACTACATCACTTCTCAAAATTAGGCTAGGGCATAACCCCAAGCATACCTCTCAAATACTCAAATGTATCCTTAGGTAAAGGCTTTGTAAATATATCAGCTATCTTCTCCTTTGTACTTATGTACTCAAGTATGACTTTTTTCTCAGCAACTTTCTCTCTTACAACATGATACTTAATCTTTATATGTTTTTTCTTAGAATGTAATACAGGGTTCTTAGACATACTAACTATGATTGTGTTGTCACAATGTATGACAATAGGTTCAACAAACTTTATTCCAATATCCTTCAGCATTTGCTTCATCCAAATTATCCGGTTACAATTGTTTGCTACTGCTACATATTCTAATTCTATCGTGCTCTTTGAGATACAATTCTACTTCTTACTTAGCCAAGAAACTAATCTTCCTCCAAGGAAAAATGCTCCACCACTGGTGCTTTTCTTATCATCAACATTGCCTCCCTAATTAGCATCTGCATATGCACATAGGGTAAAATCATCAGATTTTTCATACCACAATCCATAGTCCATTGTGCCTCTTAAATATCTCAGTATCCTCTTTACTGCTACATAATGTGATTCTCTAGGTTCAGCTTGAAATCTTGCTACAATTCTAACTAAATGTGCTATATCAGGTCTTGTATGAGTCAAGTACTATAATCCTCCAATCATAGATCTTTATTTCTTCTATTCCACTGGAGGAGTCTCATCTATACTAGATAACTTATGTCCAGTTACCATAGGTGTTCCAACTAGTTTAGAGTTCTCCATTCCAAATCTTTTCAACAAGTCATTCAAGTACTTTGTTTGACTTACAAAGATACCATTTTTTTTTTTGTTATTTGTAATCCCAAAAAGTATTTCATTTCACCAATCATACTCATTTCAAATTCAGTCTTCATTTCATCAACAAATTTATCACTAGCTTCATCTTCTCCTCCAAAAATAATGTCATCAACAAAAATAACTATAACCAACAAACCATTGTCAATTTCTTTTGTGTATAGATTTCTATTAGCTATTCCTTTTTTAAATCCCAACTTTAACAAATATTTGTCCAATCTTGCATACCAAGTTCTAGGTGCTTATTTTAGTCCATATAAAGCTTTCTTCAGTTTACATACCATGTCTCCTTGAGTCAAAGGAAAACCTTCAGGCTACTCAATGTAGACTTCTTCCAATTCTCCATTCAAAAATGTTGACTTCACATCCATCTGATATACTTTGAATTTCTTGTAAGCTACATAAGCCAAAAATATTCTTACTGCTTCAATTGTTGCAACAGGTGCAAAGGTTTCTTCATAGTTAATTCTTTCTTGTTGTGAGTATCCCTTACATACCAATCTTTCTTTGTTTCTTACTACTTCTCCTTGTTTATTCATCTTGTTTCTCAATACCCATTTAGTTCCAATAGCATTCTTGTCTTTAGGTCTAGGGACCAATTCCCATGTCTTGTTCTTTTCAATCTGATCAAGTTCTTCTTTCATAGCATTAATCCAACTTTCATCTTCACAAGCTTCACTAGTAGTTTTAGGTTCAATTTGAGAAATCAAACATAACTATTCTTGTACCTTATTCCGAGTTAGAACTCTTCTTTTGATGCTTCCAATAATTTTCCCAATAGGATGATTCCTTAACAAACTCTTGTTAGGTGTCATTGTCTCAGATCTCAATTTAGGTGTAGGTTATTTAATAACTTCACTATGGCTTTCATTCAACAAATCACTGCCAATCTCATAGAATAATTTAGTAGATCCAGTGTTAGGTTTAGGATGAGCTTCTTCATCTAATTCATAATCAAGCATTCTTTCCTAAATTTTGAACTTTTCATCAACCTTAACATTTGCACTCTTAACAATAGTCTTAGTTCTTTTATTGTAACATATATAGGCTTTTCTTTTCAAAGAATATCTAAGAAATATACCCTCATCACTTCTAGGATCAAACTTTCCAATATCATCATCTCTTTTTATATAACATTTTCTTCCAAAAATTCTAAAATAGTTAACTGAGGGTGCATATCCAAACCATAATTAATAGCGTGTCTTGTCTGTCTCTGCTCTGATTTGTACTATGTTCATTGTATACATTATTGTGTTCACTACTTCTCTCCAGAATATCTTCACCAAATCATTCTCAAATAACATAGCTCTTGATGCTTCAATCACTGATCTGTTTCTTCTTTCTACAATACCATTTTGTTCAAGTGTTCTAGGGGCTAAAATTTTCTCTTAATGCCATTTTCTTCACAAAAGGTGTTAAACTCTCTAGAAGTAAATTCTCTACCTCTATCAGATCTCAAACATTTAATCTTCATTCTAGATTCATTCTCAACTTTATTCTTAATGATCTTAAACTTATCAAATGCTTCAGATTTTTCTTTAAGAAATGCAATCCACATCATTCTTGTAAAATCATCAACAAGAATCATAAAATACCTTTCTCCATAGAATCCTCTAGTCCTGGTAGGACTGCTCAAATTTGTATGAACAATCTCCATCTTTTCTACAAATGTAAACTTCTTATTGGGAAAACAACTTCTCTTATGTTTAGCCATCACACATTCTTTGCAAATCATGTTAGTGGGCTTCATAATTTTAGGCAAATCCCTTACAGCAAGTGTAGTACTTACTTTAACAATATTGTCAAAGTTTATATGAAAAAACCTTCTATGCCATAACCAACTGTCATCAATTTTAGTAATCAAACATGTCATCTCAGTGGGATTCAACTGAAATACATTACCTCTGGTTCTAGATCCAATTCCAATCAGATTTCCATCTTTATCCTTAATCATACAAGTTTTCTCAGTAAACCAAACTTGATATCCCTTATCAACTAACTGTCCACCACTTAAAAGATTATGTTTCAATCCATCCACAAAATAAATATAATTAGTATTATTCTTTCCATCAAGAGTAATAGATCCTATACCTTTAATCAAGCAAGGTGCATTGTTTCCAACTCTAACAACTCCTCCATCATAATTGTTAAACTTTATGAACTTTTTCATGTCTCCAGTCATATGATGTGAACAACCACTATCTATAATCCAATCAGCTTTCTTTTCAACTTGAGAAACTAAGGCTTTTTCTTCCTTAACATCAGTTTCAGGATTCTCTTCTTTAATTGCTACAAATCCTATCTCATCATTATTCTCAGTATCACTTTCACTTAGATTTTTCTCTATACTAGCTTCAAGATCTTCATCATTAGCATAATAAAATTCCTTAGATCTTCTAGGTTTGAAATTGTTTCTATACTTTTTAACTCTCTTAGGACACTTAGATGCAAAATGACCATATTCTTGACAAGTCCAACATTTCAAATTTTTTTTTACCATCTGGTTCTCTCTTCACAAGAAAGGAAATACCTTTTTCAATCTTCTTGTCTTCTTCATTTCTAGATCTATTGCTGCCAGCATAATCTTTGCTCATACTGATGCTTCTTGACAAAGTAGGGCAAACACTAAGAGCACTGAATGTTGTCTCCATTCTAGGTAAGTCTCCTGATAACCTCAGGTTCATCTCTACTGCTTCCAATCTTCCAAGAAGAGTCTCTCTTGTAAAGTTTGTAGAAAAAGGTATAACTTGTTCAATCATCTATGTTGTCTACTTAAATATAGGATTCAATGTCCTCAGAATTTTCCATATCAGTTCATTCTCTATCTTTGTTCCTCCATAAGATTTTATGCCTGTGAAAATTTTTGACATTCTAACAATATAGCTTCTAACAAATTCATCTTCCAACATTCTTATATCTTCAAATGCACATATCCAATTATGTAATCTAACTCTTTTTGCATGTTCATCACCTTCAAAAGTAGAGTGTAAAGCATTCCAAATTTCATGAGATTTTTTCAAATATTTTACCTGACTGTACTCATTCTCCAGAAGGGCTATCAAAAGTACCTCTCTTGCAAGTATGTTACACATGAATATATCTCTCTCATCGACAGTACATGTTTCAAGATTGTCCTCTTCAATGATAGTCTTAGCATTCTTTGTAATCAACCAATAACCTAGTCTAAAACATAGTAGGTGTGTCTTCATCTTTTCTTTCCAACTGTCAAAATTTACTCCATCAAACTTAGGGCTTTCTTTTCTAAAATACACCATGGATCTTCGTAAGCTATTAAACTTCTTTTTCAAGGACCTATCGCTCTGATACAAATTGTTAGAAAGTAAAGTCCACCAAGATAACTGAGAGGGGGGGCTGAATCTATTATCTGATAAGTATAACTTTTATCAACTTCAACAACATTAAACCATGTAAGCAATATAATTACTTCATACACAATAACACAATGCCACAAGATATGTTGACTAGGGAACCTCTTGATCAAAGAGTAAAGCCCGGTGGGAATGATGCCCACAAAAGATGCACTAATATGAATATTCCTTGTGAAAGGATGGACTCTATTAGGAGTCTTATGAAATACATTCAGTACATATGAATCCCTGTTACAAGATTTTGAATCCTTGTTAAAAGATTCTAACCCTGTTAAGAGTTATGGAAGACAGAAGGATCCACTGCCCAAACAGCTTCAATGGCGAGATCATTGAACACACTATCTAACTAATCTCTGTAGACACCTAAATTTGATTACATTATTTAGTAATTTTATTTAGTCTCCTCCTAAGATATTTTATTAATTAAATATTATTATTTAATTAATTTATGTCATCCCCTAGTTAATTAATTTACCTAATTATCTACAGTCCAATTAATTATCAAAATGACAAACCTATAGTCTGATAATTAATTAAATCCCTATTCCTCTATTAATTTAAATGGATACACTTATCTAAATAAATTAATTCATAAATCCCCTTTTCCTCCCACTTGGAATTAAATAAAATATTTAATTCTAAATCCTATTTAATTAACTAAAAACCCATGCTTAGCTAATCTAACCCTCCACTCATTCTCTCTCCTCACATCACATCTCCCTAATCCTCCACTTACCTTCTAAACCAAGCCTAAATCACCCCTTAAACATGTGCACAATCATAATCCAAGATTAAGAAATGCTAATCCAACTCAAAGTCAACCCTCATGACAACACCTCCACATCCTCCAATGAGAAATCAAAAGCCTCTTACACCTCTTACACACTTGTCCCCTCTCACACCTTCCAAAGTTGACACATCCCTCAAGCATTTGACCTCTCCTCTCATCCTCCCTCATTGTGACACTTGTCACAATCCTATGCATTTGAGAAAGCACAATCCATGTGCTCTCCCTTGGATGCATCTCCACCGTTGCTCATCCCCCTTTTGCCTCTTAAATCTCGACCGTCCATTTCACCCATCTTTCTATAAAAGAGAAGCTCTCCTTCATTTTCATCCACCATTGAAGAAAAGTTATTATGCCCATTTCTCTCTTGAAGCTTGAAACATAGTCCATGAGCACACATCCAATCTATTGGACAAATCTTCCACATTTGAAGGCTTCTTGGTTTGAGGTTTGCATTCCATTTGTTGTTTTGTCTTCATTTTGTAGGTCTAATCATAAATGTTTATCATCTTTGTTTTGTTGAATATTTAGCTTGCTTGGTATTATTAGACATTGCATTTTAGGTACTTACATTTTGGCACACCCGGTGGGACCCACTTCAAAGGTCATTTTCTCTCTATCTTTCTTATTTTTCTTTGCAAACCTAACCCAAATACTAATGTTTTTTGTTGTTTAAGTGCTTTGCAAGGTATTTTTGGGTGTTTTGCAGGTTTAGAGCCAAAGAAGACCTATTTCCATAGCCATTCCTACTGTTAGATTTTACACAGCAACAACTTTCAAAAAATCCTCAATTTTATGAGAACACTCGTACGGTTCGTGGGAACGCTTGTACGGCCTCATGAGAATGCATTCCCATAGCAAAACTTCTTTCTTCTATCTTTTTTTTTTTCTCCTCTCTATCTGTATTCTGATAGTAACCTGACTGTACCCTTTTCATGGGATCGCATTCCCACAATGCGGGAATGCACATTAACCAGGCGGGTTTGCTTGTGTACCTTCTATAAGCCATACAGCATTATCTATAGTTTTTTTTTTTTACCCTCATTCCCGCATTGCGAGATCGTTGTTTGACCTTGCAAGAATGCTATTTTTGACCTAGCGATATTGACAATTATATCTTTAAGTTGTACGACCCTATATTTTCCTCAATTTTTCTACCTTCATTCCCGCAACGCGGGATCGACAGTTGACTTGCGGGAACATGGTTTGACTTGCGGGAATGTGGCTACAGGTATCAAAACTATATTTTTATTTTCTTTCTATCATTTCAATTTTTCTAACAGTCTTGTAGGAACGCCTGTATGGCTCTGCGGGAATGCTATTTTTCTATTGTAGGATTGCAGGTGTTTGCGGGAATGCAAGTTAATATTTCAAGATAGAATTAATTGACTTTATTTTTGGTGCATTAAAAAGAACAGTGTATGCCAAAAAACACCTCATCTTTTTTATTTGGGTTTAAAACAAACGAAGGTTAAAATTGAACAAGGAAAACATCACACTTCTTTTTTTGGTGCTTAAAATCAATGTACTCAATCTTGAATTCCTAAGGGATAGAGAATCAATGCGATGAACACTTCCTTTTGGTGCTTAAAAATTGATCAAACACAATCTTGAATGCTAAGAGGAGTAATACTTTCTTTTTTTTTTGCAAATCAAATCTCTATTTTTCAAGCATTGTCATTTACATTTCAAACAAAGAACTTTGCATGCTAAACACAAGTGTTTGATGTTCTAGAATAGAAAACACTTAGTCTTAATAGGTTCAATTTGGAATGAATACTTCTTGGCATGTTTGAAGGAGTGTTTTTCAACACTTCCTTAGAACTTTTTCTTTTTGCATAAACCTTGTTAAAGTAAGCGACGTGGAAGCAATCCACTTGTATCTGTATCCTCTCCCCTTGCCTTCATAGATCTTGGGTCAAGAGAAAGATCAAGTTGGATTGACAACACTTCTAGCGAGGCCTAGCTAGAGAGAACCTCATCCTCTTTAGAGAATGACCTCAAACTGGTAATTCCGCTGTCGGTATATAAACAAGGTGCTGAGAAAACTCTCACCTTATCCTTGCAAGCTCAGGCGAGGCGTGTTGATGGTTTCCCAAGGTAGGTGAATATCCCTATGATTTCACCATGGTCAACTAATTGGGGGGATGCTATAGACCTTACTAGAAGCCATTAATCAGAAGCCTACCGGATCTATTCCAGAATGTATCATAATCTTTGTGCAAGGACCAACCCAAGTGGTTTCTCAGGTCACCTAAAGATTACTCACCATATGTATTCCTCTTTTTTGATATCAAGTTGTGGGAAAAGGTTGTGATACTAGCCTATCTTGTAGGTAGAAAGTGCTTGTATGTGTTCTCAAAAGTGACTTGACCTGGTAAAAACATTTTTTGAACATACATTATATTGGAATTACAAATTTCTTTTGCCAAGAGAGATCATCTGCCTATATCCCCCAAGATTACTTTATCTCTTGTGAGGACTATTTGTCAAAACATTATCCTGAGAGTGAATTTAAGTTTTTTCAAAACCAAGCCAAGGTATACTTACCACAGTCACTTCCTAGCTTGATCCAATCATGTGAACAGTTACTTTTGTTGACCTATGACCCAAACTGTGAAGCATAAGAAAGCTAAGTTACCCATCCCGCATGCATATCAAGAGAAGAAAGTTATAGAAAGAAAGCTTAAAGACTGTCAGCATATTGTCACTGTAGCCCACGAAGAAGAAAAGTACCAAACCCAATTAGATAACATACAATACAACACGAGGGTTAAGAAATTTTCCTTTCAGATCCAAGTTGATCGCCACTTTGTCAGATTAGAGAGTGAATACAATCTCCTCCTCTTTCAAAACTATGAAAATTGTCATAGCATCCTCCATCTTAGGTAATCCAATAGGTGCATTTCCATCATCCCCTCTTAAGAAGAATCATTTAGCATCATTATCCCGAATCACTAGCCTAGATCAGTATCATATCCAAGAACTTTCCTTGAGTTGTCCTATCCTTATTTACACAAATCAAAATCTTGAAGCTTCACCTTTTCAACTAGGCATTGCCTAGGGTAGCTAGTACTTGCTTTTGTGGACCCCATCATCTCGGTCCAAAGATTGGCCCACACTAGTAAGGATCCCATTGTCCAAAGATCACAAGTCTATCTAAGGATGACAATCCACACATTTTGATCCCCCCATCAGGAAAGGTAACCCATCTCGATCCTCTTCCAAGTCGCATATCACTAGGAATCCTACATTTAGATCATCACCTAGTTCATCTCAAAATCCAAATCCCCATCCTTAACATCATTCTGATACATCTGCATTCTCCCTCATCTTAGGACATTGCATTTTCATGCCTTTTGTGACATGATCAAAGAAAATAAAAGGGATGGATTCCAACTAGGCCACTACTTCGACAGACCCAAATGATTCCATAGGTCAAATGGTGATGTATGACCCTTCGACAACAACAATTCAAAATGTGTGGGAAGATCCCAGTGAGACACCCACTACCAACTCCATGGAGGCTTTCATGTGCCTTCTAGGACATGCACAAATGGTAAGTGCAATCATCACACAAAATCATTTGGCCATCTTGGAAAACTATGTGCAAGAGGGTACTCCCATCCCACCTTAGTTACACTCTTTTGACCCCACAAACCCCTTCCACATCTCTGCCAATGTTGATTCATTTGTCATCTAGCAAGTCCATGATCCAACCATGCAAGTATCCCATACAAAATCACCTATCCCACATCTCTTGCAACCTAGTATGGTGATCCTCACAAGCACACCACTTTCCATCATGGGCCCGCCACCCCCTACTTCCTCATAGATAGCCACTCAAGCGCAAGCATTCACCCAAGCATCTAATCAAGAAACACTGCCTCCTACTACATCAACACCACTTTCACAAGGAGTCACACAAACCACCCCACCTACATCCACCCCACAATCTCAATCCACACAAGTGCCTCTCACATTTGTTGCTGGCACGTAGACCCAACAAGTCATCTTCACAATAGGAATTCCACATATGCCATCCCATTATCCTCAACCAGCACTGCAAACTCCCATATTAGCCCCCACATTTGTGGCCAACTCTACATCGCAAACCCTATCAAGAATCAGTGCCGCCTGGAGCCTCGACCAAGCACAAATGAATGCCATGGGCATACCCACACATGGCCAAATTTACCAAAAGGCTCATGAGCAACAAACCTTCCCACAAGCAATACAGTAATCGACCCCATCATCATTTTCCGCACCTCCACCTGCATTTACCAACTATTTGTCTATGCCATCCACCACTCAACAAACCAAACCTCCACAATCATAAAAACTCAGTGCTACCCATCCTACTAACTCCTGTAGTGCCCCTCCAACCCTAACAAATCTTGGTTATGCTCACTAGGGAGTTAGGTCATGCTATAAGTGATTTCATGGTTATTTTGTAAGAGTATGATCCTTCTTGAGATGGTTTCTTACTAATCATGATAACTTCATATTTTATTTTAGAAATAAAAATATTTACATAAGTATGTCCTTTATATCTTCTTGTGTGTCAATGATAGTTTAGGATCTTAATAGTAAAAGGATCACCTGATAGACTTATATGCTTCTTTGTGAAATGCTCATTATTAATATTTATGTTTACCTTAGGTTAATTGATTATAATCACTTAAGGGTTGGATCTGTTATCTTCTCTAATAATGTTACTTCAGATTAGATATGATTAATACATTTAGGGTTATATGATTTGTTTATCTTGTTTTGATAATGAGACATTTTGAGTACATGCCTGATGGTTAAATGGGTTTGTGAAAGTTAATAGATGATTTACATTTACATGAATATGTTATGATGCATTCTAGTTATACAATATGGAAAAAAGATTATTCTAGTAATAACCACACTAATCCAATCATGCTTTTTTGATTTCACTATCTGATGTGAGTGTAGGATAAGGGGAGGCAGTCGTAGTTACTTCTACAGGAGGTCCACATGATTTCACACTCTCCATCCTTGTTTTCCATTGTCTGTTTATATATATGTATATATGCATTTTGGTTGGTGTTGTAGGATGCAGGTACCAGGCATCGACTCCACCTAGCTACACAGGTCTAAGCATGCCTTCAAAATCCTTGAACTGTTGTTGTGTGGAGATATTACCAAGATTACTCTCAAGGTTACCCGTGAACTTAGAGTTATGTTTAGGCCTAGCTGGGGAATCTTAATGCAGCATGTGATGTGGTCTTGTGATTTATGATTTGATGTTGTTCTGAGATTAATGATGTGAGTTAGATTTATCCTTGTAAGTATATGTATATATATTTATTATATATGTGTTATAATTGAATTCATGTTATATATGTATGTGTATATGTGGGTGCACACGCATATGCCCATGCTTATATAAATAATAATATTTATATGATTTTATTGATTATGTAAATGGTATGTTGTTTATAATAATTAAATAAAGTATATTAATGTATTAAATAAAAAGTAAAAATAGTAATTAATAAAAGAAATGCTCTTTGTAGTAAAACAACTATCTAGGAGGGAGTTGAACTCGAGACCTCCTAGAAGTTAGGCTAGTTGGTTTCCATGTGTGCTACATGTTTTCCTTGAAATTTATTTCTTTGACTTTCTTGTTATGATTTTCTTTTTAAGCTATTTTAATTAAATTTATTAAAACTTTGTTAAGTGCTTATGGGAATAATTGGTTTGATTTTTCAACCAACTATGAAAGTTGGAGAATTTTCTTCCCATAAAGAAACTCCTCCAACCACATAGTTGGAGGATAAATAATTGAAGTTTTTGTGTTGTTGAGGGGGAGAGAATTTATGGAAGATTTTTGGGAGTTGTCTGTATTTATTTTTTCAAAAATTTATTTGAAGTTTTTGAGTCTCTATTTAGTGAAAACAAATGTATGTGGATTGTTGTAGTTTGATTTCCAAATGAAGCTTTCCAGGAGGCTATCTACTCAAGGCTTGAAGATTTACAGAGAGTCTCCAATCAAGAGAAGAGAATTTCTCCGTAGGACCCCAGGTAGAGTCTCTACTGGGATGAATTCTCCCCTGTGTGTATTTGTGGATGTGTGTCTATATTCTAGAAATTAATAGTGTGTTCTTATGATATATCAATATTATCTAGTTATATATGTTTATGGATTAAATATTATTGGGAACATATACTGTGTGCAGGAAGTTTAATGACATGGTTTTTTAATTTTCTTTGGCAAAACTCTTCCTGGAAGTCTATGGTTAATTATATGATTTTAATTTGGTGTATATATATATATATATATATATATATATTCAATGTGTGTGTGTGTGTTATTAAATTTTTATATTATTCATATGATCTGATTTATAATTAGGATGATAATGAAAAATAAGTTAATTGAAAATAGACAAAGCATTCTGGTTTGTTTTTATATACCCGTACTATATTATTCATAACTTTTGGACCAGACATGATTTTGACAATCTCTATGGTGAGAGTGTAAGAAATTAGATTTTATCCAACATATATCAAAATTAGAAAAATCCAATAGTTCAAAAAATAGTTATGCTTACCGAACCGAGACTGTATTTTTATGACAGTCATATAGCAATAGTCATGCATAGATTCCTGCAGGTTCATTAGTTTATAGTACAATCTTTCCCCATCAATATTTATTAATTTATAATTTATATTACTTTTATTTTATATTTAGACCTATTTTGGAAACTTTAGACTCATGGATTTCAGTGTTGGGTACATGTTTGGCTTGGGGTTTGGTTTGTATCTTCCACACTTGATCATGGTCTCTACTTGCATCTTTTAATGTTCATTTTATTGCTTTAAGTTTATCACAATGTTTTGTTAATTCATGTGGAAGTTTTTATCCCCTATGTATGTTCATTACTTTAGTTGTTGAGATTTTATGGTGTAATTATTATGTTTTGCACTTGGCATATAATTAAGCTTAGTTTATGAGGCTAGGACTCGTCTTGGTGGCCTGTGTGCACGAGAGGGTTCTCTAAACCTATAAATAAGCTATGGAAAGTTGTACATATGCATGTGGAAATTATTTTTCTTTTCTTTGAGGTGTCTTGTGATAGAAATCCTTCCAATTGTTCCTATTATGTATATGGTTAGGGTTAGGACTCACTCTGAGGGCCTGAGTGTGTAGGGGAGTTTCCTAAACCTATGGATCAGGACATGGAAGTTTTATTTTGTATCTTTGGCTTGTGCTGGGGTAAGGGAATAGGAAACCTAAGTGAGTGGCTCACCATAGGTGTTGGAACCCTAAATTTGTTGCCAGATGATCCTATGGGTGGGTTTGTAAAAAGTGATAACATTAAAAATTAACCTGGGAAGGGGGGATTCAAAAGATAATGAAAGAAAACATAATAATGGCCACACAAATCTGATTAGAGTACTGGGACTAGGGATAACTACCAGGGTGGATCCATATTCATAAAGGGGGGATTGGGGTTACATGGTTTCCAGGGTGGATCCCAATACACAAGTTGTGTGGTGACACTCACTTAGGTGGTCTCCTAGAACCTTAACCTCGGTGTTATAGTATGATGATATTTTATGTGCTTTATTCTTGTTCTTTTGAGTCTTGGATTTATTGGTATTTGAGACTTAGATTTCCTTAAGGTCTTGAGAGTACCTTGGTTCTATCTCCTAGCATGGGGGGTGGAACTTTACTAGTTTCACATGGTTGGGTGGCAAATCTCTTTCGAGGTATTGTTCATGGTTTGTGTCATCTCTTGGATTCTGAGTTGTTCAGTGGTGAAGATTATGTTCTTGTATCATGTATCTCTATATTTTGTTATCAAGATGTAAAGATGTATTGTAAGCCTTTGGGCAACTTGATGTAATTATCTTTTTGTATGCCTACGGGCCATGTGCAACAACTATAATTGTAATTGTGTTGAAATTGTAAGAAAGAAGTTATGTATTTGGGAAGGGTAGTTTTAGGAATTTCAAAAGATGATTGAATATTGGTAATCAAACATGGATTATGTTTAAGTAATTCCTACCCTATCTCTCTTATGCATTTTAAAATGAAATTGAAAGTAATGATTTTATGTAAGTATTGGCAATGCAATAGATGAAAACTTCTAAAAGGAAACTCATTTTGTTAGTGAAAAGATGTGCTAAGGGTTGAAGGGTATCTCCAGGTGAAATAGTAAGGGAAATGAAACATGTACGTTATTGAAATTAGTAATGAGATGTGATTTCTTAAAAGTATAAGTTCAATGTGTATGATGTAAGGTTATTTAAACTAGGTTCTAATCTCAATTCTTAACTAGATTTATACAAGGTTATAGATGATAATTTGTGGAAGTTAGACTTGTGGAAAGAAATGATTTATGTTGGTTAGTAATAGATGGTTAAGTACTTTACACTTTTTCTATTATGATCTTTGAAATGAAAATGTAAAGTAAGGACTTTTAATAGATGGTTTATGTGATGATAGTGCATAAATAAGGTTAAGGAGAAAATGAATGAAAAATGAAAGGATAAATGTACTTTGTGTATTAGATAAATGATGGGCTTCTAATTCATTTATAAAAGTGAATATCTATGCAAATTAGGTAAAGAAAATAAATGCAATTATCTCATTAATGTAATTAGTTTTGCTGAGGAATGAAAACAATGTCTCAATGTAAATTGAAGTTGAAACAGAAATAGAATTGCATTAGATTAAGTAATAAAATGTATTGCTTGATAATGGTATATGAATTCATTAAGGGAACCTTAAGGAATGTTCTTGTAAATGGTAATGATGATAAGTTAGAATGTTAGAAAAAAAAAAAAAATTTAATTGTAATTTTAGGTCATAGACCTAATTCCTTATGGGTTCCCTGGCGGGGACATTACAACTCCCATATGCAACCACCTATAGTGCACACCTAGGCTAATATTCTCACTCTTATCAATGCGGGTATGCACCCATCTTATATTGGTAAAGCTCATCACAAATCCAAATTCAACCATTCTACCAACCTCCCAAGTAGCAACAATACTTCCTGACTCCGCAAGCTAATCCCCTCATCTCGTAGTAGCAAGCCTTGCCTTAGCACGCACCCACCTTACATCAGCAATGCATTGCTCAAAAAGCTAGCTAGAACCCCTTCCCAATGGCCTTTTCAGTCGGGTAATCCCTGTTCCCTTTCTCACCATATCCTCCATTTTCACCCATGCCATCTGACCCATTCTCACCGGGAGTACTTGCTCTAGCACCTGCCAAGTAAAAATGGGAAGAAATGAGGAATGCCATCAAAGAGCTTAAGATTGGTACTAAGACTAAGACATTCAAGTTCAAAGAGGTTTGGCTGTATCCAATCGACAAATCAATCGCAGCAATCCCCTTCCCTAAACATTTTGAAACACCAAAGTTTGACAAGTATCGAGGGAAGGGTGATCCAGTCAACCATGTCAAATAATTCTACATGGCATGTTAGGAGGTGGTATTTAATGACATATTTCTCATGTTACTCTTTCCTAAGAGCTTGGGAGGGCCCACCCTTGAATGGTTCTACAAAATACCTTACGATTCTATCTCCACATTCCTAGAGCTTTCAAAAAAATTTGTCGCCCAATATGCACACAACATTGAGAATGACCTCACCTTATTGGATGTGTGCAATACCAAGTAGAAGGGAGGCAAAACTTTGGTTGACTACTTGCAACAATGGCAAAATCTCACCATGAGATTGTCATACCAACCACCAAAAAAACACCTTGCCAAGATATTCATTGATAATTTGCATCCAAAGTTATCCCATTCTATGAAAATGAACTGCATTCAGACCTACCAAGACATTAAAGGGAAAGGCATGGATATTGAGCATGCTCTTTTGGATGATGGTAGCATCAAACACTATAAGGAAAGCTCTCAAGACAAACCAAACAATGACCATTCTCAATATTGGAACAAGAATAAGAATGTGGTCACTGATGGAGCCACTAACACTAGGAATGTCCAAGTTGTGGTTGCAGGTCCTAATCCCCCTCCTCTAGCAAATCAACAAAAAACACCCATGTATCAGCAACCATCACCCGTATACCAACAACAAGCACCTACCTACTAACAACCACTCAGTCAGCCTCCTATTAACCAAACCAATGCTATATCTATTACTCAAGGATGAAATAAGCCCTTTGTTTAGAATGACCCAAAGCACACATTTACACCCCTTGGAGAACCCCTAGATATTTTTTTTTGCAAGATGGTGAGTGCCAACCTAGTTGTGTATCTGCAAACCTAGCCCTTTGATGATTTGACACCTAAGCCAACCTGGTACAAGGATAATGAGTACTGTGAATATCACCATGTTAAGGGACACACTACCGCTAAATGCATGGAGCTCAAGAGCTATGTCCAAGATCTTATAGACAAAAGGGAGATCATAGTTGACACTCCTACCCAAGCATCACCCAATGCCAACCTACAAATCTACCAAAATGTGTTTCCTAATCACAATGCCAGAAAGACCCAAGTCAATGCTAACTCTCCCACTGAGAAAGATAAGGGTAAACAAGGTGACCACAATGATGGGAAGGATTATACCACTGCCTACATCAACTACAATAAATTCATTGGTTGTATCTCCTAGGTTGGGCCTACTGTGAACGTGATCCATGTTAAGGTGTTGACAATCAATGTGCTTTTACTACCCAAAGAGGCCAGATATTTGTCACTGGTGCTAATAGTACAACCATCCCTAGTGCACAATATAATCTCCTGGAACACCTTGGGAACACCCCTTCACAAATCTCCATCCTTGATCTCCTTCACACATCACCTCTCCATCAAGAAGTCCTCAATAAAGCCCTCTAAGAGGCCCATGTCCCTACAAACATCAATACCATCCAATTCAAGAACATTTTCGCACACCTATCCACATTGTCCACCCTCTCCTTCCAGCCATCTAACATGCCATCTATCGAACCAAATCATAATCTCCCACTCCACATCACTGTCATGATCAATGACTTTTCCATCAAATGGGTCATGATAGATAATGGTTCGGCCCTAAATCTTTATACATTAAAATTTTATCAGTAGATTAGCCTCATAGAAGTAGACATCTCCCATGAGGTGATCACCATCAAGGCCTATGATAATCTAGAGCATACCTCTGAAGGTACCATTTTTTTGCCAATCAAAATTGCTCCTCTCATGCAAGACATAGTATGCCATGTTGTTGATCTTGACCTCCCTTACAACATCCTCCTGGGTCATTTGTGGATCCACTCCATCCAAGCAGTCCCTTCCACCTATCATCATTGCATCAAGTTCCCATACCAAGGCACTAAGATCACCATCAACACAGATCCCCAACCCTTCACATACTATCATGTGATGGAAGCCTCATTTCCCCACTCCACTCATTGTCTCAGAATTGACATTGGCATGTACATCACCATCTCTTCCCGATCCCATTGTGATCCAAAAATAATCCTCACTTCCACCCTTTCCTCTATCAAGATCAACAAAAAAGGTTGTGGAGAATACAGTCTCATCGATGCTTTTGCAGTAGGGGCTCTACCCCTAGATCTACACACACAAGGATGACCCTCCCACCAAACCAAGGCTCCTCAGGAGGGTCCTAAAATAAAGACCATGGGAACATCTTCTTTTGTTTCCAATGGAATCCTAAATGGTTAGGAGTTGGCCCCAGATATCAACCAATGGTTGTATAAAGATCCTCCACCTCTAGACACTAAGGTCCTTGGATACTTTAAGGATAAATATCCCATACCACACAAATGGGAAACCGAACAATAGGATTATCAAGGAGGAGGTCTAGGACCCAACGAGGTTGGAATGAAAGACCCTATGGAAGTCTCTAAAAATCTAGAGACTTGAGGCCTCCACTTTAATCCCCCTCACCTACACATACAAGGACCTGATGCCATAACTGGGGGCACCAATTCACCCAACATAACCCTTTTGAGAATTCAAGATGAACTCATGGAAGTCAAAGATGTTCTGGAAGTGAAAGAAAAATGGTCCTACGATGATATCTTTGATGATGAAACCTTCCTAGGCAATTTTGTCCTTTGCTAACTCACCATCAACCTCATTGACCTCCCCCTCATTTATCCTGACCTCATAGACTGGGACCAACTGAGTGTAGTACATATCAATGAGTTCCGAAGTGAGGAAGTGCTCTTGAGATTCATAGGTGCCACAGATCAGCAATTAGAATGGGAGCTAGAATCAACCAAAGTCTATCAGCTCAACCCAAAGGGACACTTTGGGGAAGAGGAAGTCTCTAGCTGCAAAAATAAAAACAAAAAAGAAAATAAAGAATCCTCATGTGAAAACCCCTCTGGGGCACATCCTGATTCAAAAATAGTAAAAATAAAAGGTGTATCCGACAGTGTAAACCTCTTGAGGTGCTAGAGGATGGAGACTTGCCTCTTCCTCCTATCTAGGATTACTAGTCAAAACAATCATCCATACTCATTGAAGAGACCAGCCAATCAATCTAGGAATAGAGGAAATCCCTCAGATCACATACATCATAGAAGCTCTAAGCAAGGTAGAAGAGATGGTGCTGGAAGCCCTTCTTCAGGAATCAATAGGAAATTTTGCATGGTCATATGCCCATATGCCCAGACTTGACCCTGATCTCATTGTCCATCATCTAGCAGTGAATCCTGATGCCAAACCAGTCAAGAAAAAGTTGAGGTGAATGCATCCAAAAGTGGCCTTGTTAGTAAAAGAAAAACTTGAAAAACTTCTCCAAGCTAAGATCATCAGAGCCATTGATTATTCAAACTGGATCTCTAACATGGTACCCATTGTAAAACACTTAGGCGACATAAGAATTTGTACTGACTTTCAAGATCTTAATAAGGCATGTCTGAAAGATGATTTTCCACTACCCAACATAGACATGATTGTCAATCTCACTATTGGACATGAGATGTTGTCACTGATGGATGGCTTCTTAGGGTATAATCAGATTAGGATTGCAAAAGTAGACCAACACAAAACTACTTTCACCACACCATGGGGCATATTTTTTTATAACATGATGTCATTTGGACTTTAAAATGTGGGAGCTACCTATCAAAGAGTGATGACCACAATTTTTCATGACATGATTCATAAGATCCTTAAGGACTATGTATATGACATTCTAATAAAATTCAGATTACAATCTGAACACCTTAATGTCCTCGAAGATGTGTTTGACCGCCTATACAAGTATGGCTTGAAATTGAATCCAAAGAAATGTGTATTTGGTGTGACATCTGGAAAACTTTTGGGGTTCATTTTTTCCATACATGGCATAGAGATTGATCCCAAAAAGGTGAAAGCCATCATGGAAATGCCTCCTCCTAGAATGCTCAGACAGTTGAGGAGCTTACAAGGAAAGTTGCAATCAATTTGATGATTCATCTCCCAACTAGCAGATAAGTGTTAGCCATTCACGCATCTTTTATGAAAGGACACCACCTTCAAGTGGGACCCCATTTGTCAGCGTAGCTTCCAAAAACTCAAGGAATATTTGGTAAATGCACCTATTCTTGTTCCACCAATGCCAAGAAGGCCCCTCATTTTGTAAATATTTGCAACTACTATAGCACTGGGGGCACTCTTAGCATAGCTTGATGATGATGGAAAGGAGTCGGTTGTTTATTACATCAATTGCACACTGGTTGGCTATGATCTCAACTATGCTCCAATGGAAAAAGCATGCTTGGTAGTGGTTTTTGCCACTCAAAAACTCCGCCACTACATGCTCAGTCACATAGTAAAGCTAATCTCCAAGGTTGACCCTCTCAAATACCTTCTATCAAAGGCCACTCTTATAGGGAAAATGGAAAAATGGGTAATGCTTCTTAGTGAATTCAACATCCAATATGTCGACTGAAAATCCATCAAGGGACAAGTTATTGCTGATCATCTTGTAGAAGCTATCTTATTTGATGAATACCCTCTCAAAATGGAATTCCTAGATGAGCATCTTTGTATGGTCGAAGAACAACCCCAATGGAAATTATATTTTGGTAGCTCATATACATCTCATGGATCAAGGGTAGGCATACTATTTGTGACCCCTCAAGGAGACTACATCCCAAAATCCTTCAAGCTAGGATTTATGTGCACAAACAACATTTCAAAATATGAAGCCCTCATGGCAGGTCTCAAAACCACCATCCACTAGAATATCATAGAACTACAAGTCTTTGGAGATTCCCAATTGATCATCAAGCAGGTCCTCGATGAATATCAAACAAAGGATGATAAGCTATTACCCTACAAAGAGCTTGGAGATAAACTCAAAGAACATTTTGTTAGCATATAGTTCACACAAGTACCAAGACTTTAGAATAAGGTAGTAGATGCTATAGCCACCATTAGTTCACTATTGGAAATCCCCCATGATGCTATGCAATATGAGTTTCTAGTCGAGTAGCTACACATGCCCTCTTACGAGAACGTTAATGCTGATATGGTATGCATCTTGGTTGGTCCCTAGTCCCCATGGTACCATGACATTTATGCTTATCTAAAGAATGGTATCATATCTCCTCACCTCACAAACACCCAATGCCAAAACCTTATTCACAGAGCATCTTGCTACACTCTTGTAGCCAACACCCTATATCATCATGGGTATCATAACATCCTCTCTCGATGTCTAGACTCAAACAAGGCTATCATGGCTTTCCAAGAAGTTCATGCTGGTATTTTCAGTGCTCACATGAGTGGTATCATCCTTACAAAGCAGCTACTTAGAGTTGGGTATTATTGGCTGACCATGGAACATGACACCTGTGAGTTTGTAAAGAAGTGCCTATAGTGCCAATAGCATGCCAATTTGATCCATGCACCAGTGCAGGACTTACAGCCCATTGCACCTCTGTGGCCCTTCTCATGTTGGGGTTTTGACCTTGTTGGCATGATCCACCCTCATTCTTCTAATGGACACAAGTATATCATTATAGCCATTGAATACTTTACAAAGTGGGTAGAACCAATTCTGCTCAACTTAACTACTAGTGTCCAGATCTCCAAATTCATCCTCTACCACATCATTTTTTGTTTCGGCATTCCCTCCACCATCTTCACAAATCATGACTCTCTATTTGAAAACTAGCATGTTACAAAGCTCTATGACTAGTTCCACATCCACCAATGCTTTTCTAGCCCATATTTTCCTCAAGGGAATGACCAAGCTGAGGCAACTAACAAAACCATCATAAAAATCCTACAAAAAGTTATCAATGATTCTGGTCATGATTGGCATTTGCAAATCAATCCCTCCCTTTGGGCCTATCGCACCTCATTTTGTACCCCCATAGGCACCATCCCATACTCCTTGGTATATGGTGCTGAAGTTGTTCTACCAATCAAGGTCAAAATCCCTTCACTAGGCGTGTCCATGAAGAACTACATAATAGATGAAGACTACCACATGGTGCGCTTGACACAACTTGACTTGCTAGATGAAAAGAGGCAATGGGCCTATGACCACCTGATCATGTACCAAAATCATCTCAAGAGGAGCTTCAATAAAAAGGTACACCCTTGACAATTCCAAGTGGGAGACCTAGTCCTGAAAGAGAACCAGAAAGTACAAGCAAATTGTGAAAAGAAAGGGAAATTTGAGCCCACCTAGTTAGGTCCCTACGTGGTGACATCTTGCTTCAGTTCTAGAGATTATTAGTTGTCTACACCTGAAGGGGAGCCTCTTCATGATCCTATTAATATCATACATCTAAAGTGGTTCTATGCTTGAACCATCAAATATGATCCTGAAAAGAATCCTAAAAATCAAATATGATCCTAAAAAAAAATTCTAAAAAATCAAATATGATCCTGAAAGAAAAATACTAAAACATTAGAAAAAGTCATGAAAAAAATCATCATCCTGGTGAAAACCTGGTTAACAAGCACCTTGATGAATTAAAAAAAAATCAAAATATGGAAAAAAGTAAAGAGAAAAATATCATCCAATGGTGAAAACTTGGCAATTCAAGCACCTTGGACAAGTATGTTGGTGAAAACCTAGTAAATAGGTGCCATACATAGTGGACTGTATCATTATCTATCAAAATCTCATCCCCTCCATCAAAATCCATTCGCCACTTTTCATTCCATTTCACCCATCCCTTGTTCCCAAGGTGTCATTCCCATTGCACCAGCACATGAGATTCACTATCCTACTTCCTGCAATGTTGTACATACTCACTGTATATAGTGTCTTCATCTTGTACATATCATTTTGGTCCCCTCCTAGAAATACCCTTTGATCACAAATCACATGACCCAATTGACCTCAATATCAGCAATGTTCCCTCAGCAAGTATCCTGTGTCACTGTGATTCTCCAAAGGTTGTTCATTTTCCCAACAATATTCCCAATGCAGTCAATACCCATCAACCAAGTTCTTGTAGGATCCATCCTTCCTCCATGTCTAGCCTAATCTCAACATCCATAGTCATTTGATCTCTTTTGGCAAAGGACATCTTTTGGTCTTATCACTTTGATTTCAGTTTGCTTTTTTTTATCTTTTTAGTTAATTTTGTGATCTTAGTTGACTAATCCCATTAAGGCCGCCATGATCATTTATATCATGGTGTGTTGCAAAAGGAGGCATTATTCTAGGGCATGGTCTTTTTTGATCTTTTGTTTTCTACTTGTGAGTCAATCAAACATGACCCTTGCATGTTTCACTTGTGATCTTTTGGGTTACTTGGTGCACTTGGGATGTGGGTTCCCCCGCATCATTTCCATCATGTGTCCTTTAGGGTGCATGTGTGATGTTGGGGCAATCCTTCCATGTCTATTTTGCATCAATCCTATATAATGCTAGCGACACAACCTCACATTCCTAGTAACTGTGGTTTGTCCCTTCTGTTGCTATATCAAAATAAGTGCTAAAAACTACATGGTGGTGTTCCCTCAGAACATCCCACACTCAAGCTTCATGAAACATCCTCCACCCTATCCAAAAATTTGAACAAAGCTCCCTTCATCCCTATCTAGTATCAAAGCATCATCCCAAAAATAGAAAACCTCCTCCAAGTACTTCTCTCTCACATCTCCCCCGCACCCCATTTTTCACTCATCTCCCCAATGTTCTTGATTGTTGGATTGTGATTGTGCATATATCCCCCCCATCCCCCTCCCCCTCTCAGTGAGGGTGCAGTCAGTTAGTGATATGTTGTGCCATCTATCACACCTCATCCTTGATCTCCCATCTACATTCAGACTCTCTCATTCACCTTCCTAACATGCATGCATTTCATTTATTCCTATCCTAGGTTGCACTATATCATCTCATCCTACGTTCATTCATTCTCTCACATTAATTAGATCCATTTCATATCATTTTAATCTTGCATTGTTAGGCTTCATTCTTATGTGCATTCATATCATTTAGATTAATTTTAATCTTGCATTGTTAGGATGTATTTTTAGATTCCGTCATCTCATTTATTCATCTCATCCCTAGGTTCTTTTTAATCTTGCATTGTTAAGATGCATTTTTAGATTCATTCATCTCATTCAATCATCTCATTTTAGATTCATTTTAATCTTGCATTGTTAGGGTTCATTTTAGATTCATTCATTTTGTTCATTCATCCCATTTTAGATTCATGTTTAGTCTTGCATAGTTAAGAGTTCATTTTGGGTCCATTTCTTATCTTCCATTAAGTTGTCTTTGATTCATTAGGTTCATTTAATTATCTTGCATTGTTAACACATGTTACATATCCATAAACATATGCACCTCATCATTATATACATGAATCACATAACAAAAGCATTTTACATCACATCCTGCATCCACAAATTGTTAGCACATACATCTCATATAAACATCTCATAAAGCATAGCATATAGAACTCACATCACATCTTGCATCACACACATGTTAGTCTCACAGCATATAGAAATCACATCACATCCTACATCACCCATATTAGTACATCATATGCATCCATACATTCATAGATTACACATCATATCCCACCCAACTCATCATATATATATATCAAAAACTATCATCGCAAGGAATAAAGTACATGTCCCAACCAAAAAAAGCATAAACAAATAAATGTATGTCTGAGTCCATGATAATACCAGTAGTATAGATATCAATATACAATCAGGACTATTCCCTCCATCAATAATAGAATCATATGGTACATAATCAAAACTATAGCATATCACTACCTATCTGCCTCTCTTGAGGGAGGTTGCATATCAAAATCTTCAGCCAAGGGATCTGCCTCTGGCGATACCTGTAGGATGGGTGGCCAACTCATTGTACCCTATACATATGTGCCCTATATCTTCATACTCTACACCTCTCTAGATATCAAAATAGCCCCTATATCCATGTCCATCCCTACCCCTATCTCTGATCCCCCCACCTCCACCATTTATACTGAGCCACCAGTTGAGTGTTGATGACTCTGTGACTGGCCTAACCAACGGCTCCTCTCCCCTGATCTATGGCTACCACTAGACCCTATCCTCCTGCTACCACTCAATCTTGAACCTGTAAGCAGTGGCTGACTTGGATCCCTATAATGTTGTGCTCACTCAAGTGGTACAACTGCATAGTATAATCCCCGGTAGAACCCAATCTGCTCACCCAATCTCACCAACAATTGCTGAAGGCAAGACACCTCTCCTAACCGCTCATAGGATCCCCATATAGTGGTATCCCTATCCCCTAGTAGTTGGTCCCACTTTGACCACAAGCCATCCCTCTCCACTCATAGACCATCTCTCTCTGCAATCAGGGCATCCCTCTCCCTCCTCAAATGATCCCTCTCCTACTAGGTCATCAGGCCCTCCTGTATAGATTGTGCTAAGCATGCAATCAATCCTTCTCTCTCTGACCTCAATCCATCTCTCTCTGACTTCAATCCATCTCTCTCTCTACTCTCAGTGTATCCCGCTCCACTTGTACATCTCAAAGCATCTACAAAGTAGTATTGTGGGCGGCCTGCAGTGAGGCTAGGCATGTTTCTGCATCATCACCCCCACCCCTAGAAGATCTAGATCCTACTGCTGCTGGTGGTCCTACCAATGGTGGTGGCCCTACTTGTGGTGGTGATCCTAGTGGTGGTCCCCTTGCAAGTATCTATAGCCCATCCCCGCCCCCACCATTCACATCCATCCAATCTCCATCTCCATCCCCATCTCCCCCTCTCCCTCTGTCTCCTCCTCCTCTCCCTCCATCTCCTCTCCCTCTAGCCACCACTCTCCCTCTAACCACCACCCTCCCTCTTAGCTCCCTCCTCCCTCAGTCCCTATACATAGGTGTCGCTCCCTCCCCATCAAGTAATCATGACCTCCCCACAGTCCTAGGTGGCTGGAACTAGGTGACATATGTTGGTTCCATCCCTGGGTCCACCACCCCTCTAACCCAATCCCAACGAAATGGTAACATAGCCTAGTATGTAGCCAAAAACCCTCTACTATCTGCTAATGGACCAAAATCTACTACCCTCTCCCAAGTAACTTGCTGATACCATCTCTCACCATCTAGCACATCCTACCTCATTCAAAATGGACGTGATGTCAAGTCTAGTCTATACTACTCTACAATGTAGTCCCATTGTCCTGTGAGTTGTGTCAGCATCGCAGTGTATGGAAGCTCTTGTACATCCTCTACCCATGGTGCCTATCCAAGGTATGGACACCATGTAACCCCATCTCGTATCCCATCCAGAGTCTCCCACTAGAAGTCAGTATCCCTCACCTCATGATATGTCATCAACTCTCTCTAACTGTATGCTACAGGTTGATCTACCTACCTATCCACTCATCCCAGAGGCCATAGCACTGCTATGTGCTCTCAAGCTTACACCTATAATAAGGAGGCAATCCCAAAGCTCCTCCCCATTGTCCCTACTCCATGATAGACAATCTGGTGGAGGTCATGGTACATCTCCATGAACATAAATGTACCCCATGCTACTGGTACCCCTGCATTAACAATCTGGTAGACTAATGGGATAAGAGCTAGTGTGACACTCTTTCCCCCAGTTTCTGGAGAAAGATATCCTGATACTAATCCTAACACATAACAGTGGACCCGTCAATCTACAGATGCCACTATTGCATGTTGCATGAAGGCCAGCTACCCACGTGCCTAAATCAGTTGCACCCCTGGCCCCAATAGTGGTGCCACCACCTGGTTTAGTGTGTATACACCCACCACCACAGGTCTCCCTTGCATTGGCAACTAGAAGATGTGATACACATCCTCCAAAGTCACGGCCATCTCCCTAGTGGGCAGATGAAAATTCCTTGTCTCCGAGTGCCAACGCTCACATAGTGCTGTCACTAAGGACATGAATGTCCCTCTACATGGCATTCGTGCTAGATAACCCAAGCCTAATGCATCCACCTATGCCCAATTTGCAGCTATGAACTACTCACCAATCATCAAGATCACTACATACCTCTCTCAACTCGTCAGTTGATCCATCGACCACTACATCCAAGCCAAGTTAGTATGTCAATTTCTTGCTCTAGCTAAATCTAACTTTCTTGTCCCCGCATTCCCATGAGAAAAATGTTTTCCTGCATTCCCGTAGGTTTTGTTCTCCCTATGTTCCCACAAATAACTTTGTCCTCGCATTCCTACAAGGGATCCCCTTCCCTCATTCCCACCAACCCCCCAAGTGATGTGGGAACACATTCCCACACCGCTTTCCCTTTTCCCTTTCCCCCCGTGAGAATGCCATTTTTTTGGCATCCCGCTGCCCACCTCGCAAGAACGCGATCCCGCAAGAAATTCTTTTGAGATCACGGTCCTGCCACCCCTCCAAGGATTTTTTGCATTCCCATGAAAATCCCTTGGCCCTTCGGATTTTGGCCCCCCATACATGCTTTGCGGGAATGCATTCCCACCCAGATAGGAGCATTCCTGTGAACCACATACTCTGTGGGAAATAATTTTTCTAACCTTCTACAAGCAATAAATGCATCAAAAAATTGATGAAAGGATGGGTTTTTCGATCCTACCTATTGGTCTAATGCCTAGTTTCATCGTACATGTCTCATAATGTCCATCTAGTGTTTCAGACACCATCTTTGTGCCATCTTGTCCTCGCCTATTAGAGCTCTATAGTCATGATTTCTAGGCTTTAGGTGTGCAAATGAATTGATTTTGGCCCCCCTGACCCTTATAAAGGTCTTCCCGAACCCCTATTTTCGCTCTCGAATGCCTTGTTTAGTCCCGTTTCTTCCCAACCTTCCCTTTTTCATTCCTCGTGGCCTTTTTCACCTTTCTTTCTCTCATTCATCCACCTTCTTACCCTGCAACACCCTTCCTATCTTTCACCACTTTTTCCTTTTGAGTCACCACCTGAGCCCCTTTTTCTTTCCCCGTCATCCTCTCAAGGGGGCATCATTCAATCACATCCTGAATCATAACTGGGGCAACTCTACTATCTAGTCCATTCTCTGTGTCATCTCTTTATTGTTAAAAATATCTTCGAAGTAGTGTTATTTTAACACTACGTCGAAGAGGGGCAAAATGTAGACACCTAAATTTGATTACATTATTTAGTAATTTTATTTAGTCTCCTCCTAAGGTATTTTATTAATTAAATATTATCATTTAATTAATTTATGTCTTCCCCTAGTTAATTAATTTAATTAATTAACTATAGTCCAATTAATTATCAAAATAACAAATCTATAGTCTAATAATTAATTAAATCCCTATTCCTCTATTAATTTAAATGGATACATTTATCTAAATAAATTAATTCATAAATCCCCTTTTCCTCCCACTTGGAATTAAATAAAATATTTAATTCTAAATCTTATTTAATTAGCCAAAAATCCATGCTTAGCTAATCTAACCCTCCACTCATTCTCTCTCCTCACATCACATCTCCCTAATTCTCCACTTACCTTCTAAACCAAGCCTAAATCACCCCTTAAACATGTGTACAATCATAATCCAAGATTAAGAAATGCTAATCCAACTCAAAGTCAACCCTCATGACAACACCTCCACATCCTCCAATGAGAAATCAAGCTTACACCTCCTACACACTTTTCCCCTCTCACACCTTCCAAAGTTGATACATCCCTCAAGCATTTGACCTCTCCTCTCATCCTCCCTCATTGTGACACTTGTCACAATGCTATGCATTTGAGGAAGCACAATCCATGTGCTCTCCCTTGGATGAATCTCCACCATTGCTCATCCCCCTTTTGCCTCTTAAATCTCAACTGTCCATTTCACCCATCTTTCTATAAAAGAGAAGCTCTCCTCCTTCATTTTCATCCACCATTGAAGGAAAGTTATTATGCCCATTTCTCTCTTGAAGCTTAAAGCATAGTCCATGAGCACACATCCAATCTATTGGACAAATCTTCCACATTTGAAGGCTTCTTGGTTTGAAGTTTGCATTCCATTTGTTGTTTTATCTTCATTTTATAGGTCTAATCATTAGTGTTTATCTTCTTTTTTTTGTTGAATATTTAGCTTTCTTGGTATTCTTAGACATTGCATTTTAGGTAACAATCTCTAGATTATTCAACAGAATAATATCAAATATGTTACCTCCTTCCTTACTGTGCCAAATTGCACTCTCTGCTTCACCAGATCTCAATCTCATATCTTCGCATGTCTTTGTTAGGAATAAGGTGTCTCAACCTTGGATAATTCCTATTCTTATTATTTGTTTTGTAAAATGTATTTCTTGCAAATAATGTTGATGTGTCGACATCTTGAATTGTGTGTAAGGAGATCATGGCTAAAACGGTTATGACAGATTCCTATGACACGTAAGAGCTATGTCAGGAAGATTCAATTACAAGTGAAGACATGTGGAAACTGATAAATTTGAGTACTGTACACTCTTCCCCAATCGTGGGGTTTGGGGCATCACCTTGAAAAAAATTTTGGGGTTCCTATTTTCTCAGAGAATGGTAAAACCCTAATACGGTTATCTTTGGGAGTAGCCCTAAAAAGTGAAGTGCATGATATAAGATTTTTTAGGGTTGCGAAGAGATATGATGTGAGTGTATTATTGGAACATTTTATGCTGCCATGATTTGTCTTGAAGGGTTGAGAAATCTTCTAAAAGAACTTGCATTGCAAGTGTATTGTAAGCTGTAATAGTTTTGATCAATACATTGTACAGGTTTTGGAGTGCTGGGGTTTTTACCGAAAGGTTTCCCCAGGGTATATCATTGTGTCATTCTCTATTTTTTTATATGCATGGTATGTGGTTGCAATATCTTTGTTAAAGTAGTTAATGAATCTAAAATTGTAAGGATTTATAAGAATTTGCACAATACTCTCCTATAGAGATTAGCGTAGGAAGCTGTTTCCGTACCTGAGTTTCCTTACAAGTGGTATCAGAGCTTGATCAACTTTTGATCCTAGTTGTTGGGTAGGGTTTTTTGAGCTGATCTCAAGTTTGAGTGGGAGTTTTTTGCAGAGCATTCTGAATCTTATTTGCAGATTGAGATGGCAAGTTCATCATATGGAAGAATGGAGGTGGAGAAATTTAATGGCACTAATTTTGAGTTGTGGAAACTCAAGATGGAAGACATGTTGGAAGATTGTGACCTATGGGAAGTGACTTAAAATGCTACAAGATTAGAAACTATAGCTCAAGTAGATTGGGATATCAAAGACCATAAAGCTAAGGGTCTCATAAGACTTTGTTTAACCGATGCAGTTCTTTTGAATGTTCTAGATGAGAAAACCACAAATAGTTTGTGGGAAAGACTTGCGGCCGTGTATCAGGGAAAATCTCTGGTGAAAAAGTTGTTCCTGAGGAAGAAGTTATACTCTCTATGAATAGAGGAAGGTGGATCCTTAACGGATCATTTAAATGCATTTAATCTGGTGGCTGCACAGTTGACATCAGCTGGTGTCAAGTTAGAGGAGGAGGATCATTGCTACACACTTTTGTGTTCTTTACCAGATTCATGGGACCATCTTGTGATGGCTCTTGGAAGCACATTAGTCACCTTCAAAATGGATGATGTGGTGTCTTCACTGCTATTAGAGGAGATGTGGAGAAAGGCTTCCATTTTGGAAAAAGAAGCCCTTGCTATTCGTGGGAGATCCACTGAAAGAGGGAAGAAAAATGACAATAAGTCTAAGAATAAGGGTAGATCCAAATCCTGTGGGAAGTCAAAGACTTCCAATAAGTCCAAGGCAAAATGTTGGAACTGTGATAAATCTAGGCACTTCCGTAAAGACTACAAAGAGCCAAAGAAGAAGAAGAAAGGTTTAGATTTAGCTTCAGAAAGATCTCAAGAAGATGGTGATGCATTCATCATAGCTTTGGTAGCCCATGCATCTGATGATGTGTGGTTGGTTGACTCGAGTGCATCTTTTCACATGACCTCTCATCAAAACTGGTTCTCAAAATATGAAGAGTTCAATGGTGGAAAGGTGTACTTGGGTGATGATTGTCACCTAAAGATAGTTGGATGCGGAAGGGTCACTATCAAATTTCCTAATGGATGAGTAAAGAGAATCAATGGAGTTATGCACATTCTGGGATTGGCATGAAACCTATTATCTATAAGTATGTTGAATGATGTAGGTGTGCAAGTTGTTTTTTTGAAAGAAGGATACAAGATGATGAGAGGATCGATAGTGCTTGCAAGGGGTGCTAGGAGAGGTACCTTATTTCAGCTAGATGCATGTATTCCTCTATATAATATTTCTTCATCCTCACCATCTGAACAAGTAGTGAAGAAGTCTGTGGCTATTGGTTCTGATGGTAGTGCAAACACTTTGGATGGTTAGGTTCCTGTAGAAAAGACAATGTTGTGGCATAGGAGATTTGGCCACATTGGTGAAAAGGGTCTTAGAACCCTGAAAAATAAAAATATCATTGAGGGGTTAAATGATTGCAATCTCGAGTTTGACTTCTGTGAACACCGTTTCTATGGTAAACAAAATCATGTTCAGTTTTACTCTAGTTCTCACAAATCTTCTGATGTTTTGGATCTTATTCATTCTGATGTATTTGGTCTTGTAAAAGTTCCTTCAATCTCCAAGTCTATATTTTTTGTATCTTTCATAGATGATTACAGTAGAAGGACATGGGTTTATTTCCTTAAAAGTAAGACACAAGTCTTTAGTCAATTCAAGGAATTTAAAGCTCTTGTAGAGAATCAGACTAGTAAGAAGATTAAGTGTGTGAGAACTGACAATGGTGGTGAGTTTTGCTCAGCAAAGTTTGAACAGTTCTATAAAGAACAAGGTATCAAGAGGCATAAGACAACTCCTTATACCCCACAGCAAAATGGAGTTGCAGAGAGAATAAATAGGACACTGATGGAGAAGGCTAGGAGTACGCTTAGTGGAGCTGGTTTAGAACAAAGGTTTTGGGCCGAAGCTGTGGCCACTGCTTGCTATCTGGTTAACAAATCTCCTACATCAGCTCTTGTTGGTAAGACAGCCATGGAGGTGTGGTCTGGTAAGAAGCCTTCAATTAGACATCTTCATGTTTTTGGTTGTGAAGCTTATGCACATGTTCCAAAGGAGAAAAGATCTAAGTTGGAAAACAAAGTTGTTAGATGTATTTTCATCGGATATAGTGCTGGTGTGAAAGGATACAAGCTTTTCGATCCTGTGACTAGTAAGGTGTTGTATAGTAGAAATTTTATTTTCAGAGAGCTAACATCTTCTCCTATTGTGCTACAACCAGATGAAAAAGAAAAGGAAAAAGATGTTCAATTGCCTCCTACCCCTGAGAAGACTGAACAAAGAGACCATGTTGGGCCTAATGATGAGGAGAGCTCTAGCAGCTCTGATAGTTTGGAAGAAGAGGAAGAACAACCTCAACCACAGCCCTTGAGGAGATCCATGAGAGAAAGAAAGCAACTAGAAAGGTTTGGTTATTCTATGTTAGATTCTAGTTGTGCCTTTGCTTTGGTTACTAACACTGATGAGCCTAGATCTGTGAAAGAGGCTTTGGGCATGGAAGATGCAGGTTCTTGGATTGAGGCTATGGATGATGAGATGGATTCATTGGAGAAAAACAAAACTTGGGACCTTGTACCTTTGCCTAAAGGGAGAAAATCTATTGGCTGTAAATGGGTGTTCAAGAAGAAATTATGTGTAGATGGTAGTGTTGAAAGGTACAAAGCTAGATTGGTTGCAAAGGGGTATTCACAGGTAGAGGGAATAGATTATGGTGAAATATTCTCTCCTATTGCAAAGTTGACATCCATTAGATTTCTATTATCTCCTGCTGCATCATATGATTTAGAGATAGAACAGATGGATGTGAAGATAGCTTTCCTTCATGGTGATTTGGAGGAAGAGATTTATATGTCACAGCCTAAGCACTACATTGTTAAAGGTAAAGAATCCTTAGTTTGCAAATTAAAGAAATCTCTATATGGTTTGAAGCAATCTCCTAGGATGTGGTACCTTAAGTTTGATGCCTTTGTGTTGTCAATTAGATTTGTAAGATCAAAATTAGATCATTGTGTTTATTTTAGAGTTGAAAATGATCGCCTTCTTATTGTTGCATTATATGTTGATGATATGTTGCTGTTTGGGAAGGGTAAGGGTATGATTTCTAATTTTAAATCTCAGTTGTTAGAATAGTTTGAGATGAAAAATCTTGGGGCAGCTAGGTACATCTTGGGTATGGAAATCAGTAGAGATAGGTCTAACAAAAAACTTTGGTTGAGTCAGATTAAGTATGTGAAATCTGTGTTGGACAGGTTCAGCATGGCAGATTGTAAACCACTATGTGTTCCTATTTCTGTGGGAACAAAGTTATCTATAGATGATTGTCCAAAATCTCCTAGTGAGGTGGAGGACATGAGTAGAGTACCTTATGCTAGTGCAGTTGGCATTCTTATGTATGCTATGGTCTGTACTAGACCATACATTACCCAAGTAGTGGGAGTCCTCAGTCGGTTTATGGCTAACCCTGGATGGGTACATTGGGATGTAGTTAAGCAAGTATTTAGATATTTGAGGGGTACATCAGATTACTCCATATGTTATCATGGTAACTCTTCTGGATCTCCGCATTTAGTTTTTATTCATGGGTTTGTGGATTTAGATTGGGCAGGTGATAGTGACAGCAGGAGATCCACCAATGCTTATGTGTTCACTATGTTTGGTGGTGCCATTAGTTGGATGAGTAAGTGACAACCTGTGGTTGCTTTGTCCACTATAGAAACTGAGTACATGGCTGCTACTCATGCTTGTAAAGAAGCCATTTGGCTTAGAAGATTATGTTCTGATGTTGGTGTTGATGCAGAACAGATTACTATTTGGTGTGATAGTCAGAGCGCTATTTTCCTTGCAAAGAATCCAACTTTCCATGCCAGAACGAAGCACATTGATGTGCAGTTTCACTTTGTGAGAGATATGGTGGAAGATGGAAAAGGAAATTTGGAGAAGGTAGATACTGTGAAGAATGTTGTAGATGCATTAACCAAACTAGTGGGCACTGAGAAGTTCAGATGGTGTTCGGAGTCTATGGGCCTTTTGGCCTATAGGGGTTAGTTCCTCTTATGTTCCTATTGCTCTTACAAGGTGTTTGACAAGTGGGAGAATGTTAGGAATAAGGTGTCTCAACCTTGGATAATTCCTATTCTTATTATTTGTTTTATAAAATGTATTTCTTGTAAATAATGGTGATGTGTCAGCATCTTGAATTGTGTGTAAGGAGATCATGGCTAAAATGGTTATGACAGATTCCTATGACACGTAAGAGCTATGTTAGGAAGATTCAATGACAGGTGAAGACATGTGGCAACTGATAAATTTGAGCATTGTACACTCTTCCCCAATCATGTGGTTCAGGGCATCACCTCGAAAAAAAATTTGGGGTTCCTATTTTCTCAGAGAATGGTAAAACCCTAATACGGTTATCTTTGGGAGTAGCCCTAAAAAGTGAAGTGCATGATATAAGCTTTTTTAGGGTTGCAAAGAGATATGATGTGAGTGTATTGTTGGAACATTTTATGCTATCATGATTTGTCTTCAAGGGTTGAGAAATCTTCTAAAAGAACTTGCATTGCAAGTGTATTGTAAGCTGTAATAGTTTTGATCAATACATTGTGCAGGTTCTGGAGTGCTGGGGATTTTATCGAAAGGTTCCCCCAGGGTATATCATTGTGTCATTCTCTATTTTTCTGTATGCATGGTATGTGGTTGCAATATCTTTGTTAAAGTAGTTAAAGAATCTGAAATTGTAAGGATTTATAAGAATTTTCACAATACTCTCCTATAGAGATTAGCGTAGGAAGCTGTTTCTGCACCTGAGTTTCCTTACAGTCTTCCTTCACAAATTTGCTTTCACAATTAGCTCTTTTCTTCACTTCATGAATACAACAACACATCCAACCATTACAACCATTTTTACAACAAAGAAAAACATTTCTTCCTTTATACCACACTCAAGTAATTACAAATAAGTCAGCATACAATTACAAAATAAAAGTTTCCACACGCTACATCAAAATTACACAAAACTATCAGCTTTCAACTAAAATAATTCTTGACTCATGTGACCTCAAAGTTTTCACTATCATCCACATCACTATCAATGTGTCTTCAACTTCCCTTTAACTGTGCAAAACCAGATTCCATCCCGATTAGGAGATATCATCTAATTTTCATAAACCGCTACTCAGGAACACTGCCTGAATACTGCTTCCACCAAAATGCTCATAACTTCCATGAATAAATGAATTACTATCTGAACTCTTAATCATAAACATATAACATATCAAAGAGTATATCCTCAACATTGCATAGCTCCAACTTCAATATCCCACATGCACTAATCCAAACTTTGTCTGCTTCTCTACAAGTCTGGTAAATCACTATGTTGACATCAATGACAATCATAGTCATGAATGCAACAACAACTGCTATAGAATGGCTACCAAACATTTAGCATTCATTCCTAAAAAAATGCTTAAGTAATGAAATGAACATCCACATAAACATAAAACATGAAATCAACACATAACACCAATATAGCTATGGGGAAACTCAAATAGGTAAAAACCCAGTGGGAATTGACACACACTAATATTCTGTAATAGTGTATAGTGATCCTTGTTAGAAGATCCGTAACCCTATTAGGAGTTTTTTTTAAATGTATTAAGTATAGTAGACCTTGTTAAGGGTCAGACCCTATTAGGAGTCTTTTACAATAGTCCTTGTCAAGGGAGTGGATGCACTATCCTAGAGCTCACTTCTCAAGTGGTGAAGGCTACAACCTTTTGATCTTAGATACACACTATATCTATTGGATGAACTACCACTGTGACACTGCTTGTCAGATCAGTTCCTTTGATGCGTTGATGCTTTTACCTCTTGAAAATATCTAATACATCTCATAGACTCTTCACACACTTCTTCTCTACTTATTACAACTCTATATCAACTTCCATATTAATTACAATAGGCGCATCTCATATTTATATGCGCATACAAAATAAACAACTAGGTCAGCCCTTAGACCTATTACATACAATGCTTCCAAATAAATTGGCTCAAGTGTGTTTACAAAAAAAAATATACATATGTCAAAAACCTAATTACAATAGGTGCATAGCCTTTACATCATTAGATTATAACCACAACTCAAAATGTTAATAGTCGGCTACTTACTTTGTTCTTCACTGGCACACACTGGCTGTGCAACTTCAACTGTGTGTATCTTTCTCATACTTGTATATCTGATCATGCACTCATAGAATAATCATGAATATAGTCTAACTAACTTAACTTCCAGGGCACATACCATAAATTAGTCGTATGCACATGCGCTGATGCTCTGAGCTGGAGGAACTTTGTACACTGTCTAGTCTTCAACAGTTAACCAATTTCTGATCTTCTCATCAAGTGCACTGACTCCAAACTACTATATGACTTTGTTTCCATAATGAAAACACTATATTAAGTCATATACATCCATATAGCCAACTTTCCAATAGCCTCATTCCTTCTTTTTCAGATCTTAATTTCGGCCTCTATATGACCATCCACCATATCTTCCACCACGACCTCTTCCATTTTTTTTTCTCTCAAACTTCTTGTTCATCTTTTCCTTTACTTTTAGGGAAAACTGGTATGCCTCTTCAATACTATTCATTTGAACCAAATTCAACTCCTCCTAAATGCTCGACCTCAAACCATTAAGGTAACTAGCAACTTTATCCTTATCAACTTCTGCATGGCCTATTTTGATGAGGATTCGATAGAAATCCTTTGTATGCTCCTAAACAGATCTTCCTGCTTGCTTCAAACTTTGCATTTTCTTTAGTACGTCAAGCTCATAATCAACAAGAATGAAATGTCTCTTCAATTTATCCACCATCCAATCCCATCTTGTGATTTTATCCTTTCCTCTTCTATTTCACTCCAATTGAATCTCTTGCCACCAGATCTTCGCATGACCCTTTAGTTTTCCCTTCACAAACTTGACTTGATCAGGATCCTCGATGTCTTCATACTCAAAATATTCTTCTAATTCATTGATCTACTCAATCAACTCCTTCTGGTTAAGATTTCCTAAAAATGCAGGAACCTGAATCTTAGGTCTTTTCCTGATCTTAAAAATGGCCCAAAAAATCCTTTGTTCCTCTTAGTTCATAATTTCACCTTCTCCTTCTTCATCAGAATTTCCTTCTTTGGTTTCATCCTCAATTCCATCTCTGACATTAAAATTCATTCCTCTATGAATCTCTTCTTACAATACTCACACTTGTCTCTAAAGTGCTCTAACCTCAGGTGTCACACCACCAGATCTTCTGTCACATTCCCTTTGTGGAGGCATTTTTGCACTGCTCGTTGAAACCCTAAACCATGGTCCTAGTGCAAATTACCTCACAGTCGGCAAACGGTTTACACTGTTAGAAATAGGGAATACTAAGAGGGAGGTGAATCAGTATTCTACAAACTTTTACTTTTTCTCAATTATGGATATAATAGATTATCTTTATGCTTGCATAATAGAGTAAACTAAAGGACATGCATAATAATAAAGTGAATGAACTCATAACACATTATCTATTCTTGCAAAAACCTTGGCCAAGGGAAAACCCCAGTGAGGATGATACCCACAAAGATCTACTAATCAAAAGTATCTTGTTAAGAATGTTGACCCTATTAGGAGCCTATTACATATGTATAGTGTCTCAGTCTTGATTAAGGGAATCTAGGCCTTGTTAGAAGCCTCAACCCTGTTAAGAATTTGTAGTACTGATTACAAATGATTACAAGATGAGCCCATTGCCCAAACAAGTAATGTACAATGATTACTAATTAAAAAATAGGGCAAGGTACATAACCTTATACTACTTTCTTGTCTTTGACAACTTTGCATCAATACCTTTCACATATATGTTTTCTATATCATCTATCTCATTCACATATATTTCTTTTCATTCCATATGCCTTACATTTATACAAGTTATTAGGGATAATAACTTTTACAGTAGGCTTTACTAAACATAAAGCACTTTACAAAATATATTTTACAATGCGCTACCCAAGGGTTAACATCTAGGATGTCATCTCTTTATATGATTAAGACATTATTTTGATAAAAAAAATAATCCCTTAACTCTTTATCAATTCTATCTTCTATACCATCCTGTCGGCTTTAACACTGTTCCTATAATACTGCAATAACTTCTTATGTACATGTCATACAGACTTGCACTCTCAGGTGAGTCTTCAAAATAAATCATAGTATCCATGTTCAAGTGTGCAAGCATTGAAATTACTTCAATCGATGTTGCCAATCAAAACTATCTTCTGGATACACTAGAAAAATAATGCACATACTTAGACAATTTTTCTCTGCGCATTGTCATACTTTCTTTCTGTCATATGTAGTCTTCATGTAGATCATATGTTTCCATAATGACAACATCTAGATATCTAACTCAGCCAAATTGCCAACATACACACTCAGGAACTCCTTCTCTAATACCACTTGATGAAGGGTGTTCACCTTAATACCACAAACACATAACAGAAACAAAGAAACAACAACAATTTGCAAGAACACAAAATAGCCTTCTTATTATCTCCACAAATGTGGAATTAAAAATTTCATAATTACAATATGCAAAGCTACATGGTCATTTTTGTTTACAATATTTTGTAGGACAAAGCCTCGAATCATTACTCAGATCTACCCAGAACTACCCTAGACAACATTATGGACCTTTCTTATATAGGTAATTTCCACCACCTGAGAAGGTTCCAGAAATTTAGCCCTTAAGGCCGACTATCCTAAGAATTATTTTATTTTCTTTTCTTTTTACATAGAGTCGGCTCCAAATAATTAAAAAATATGGTTTTAGGTAGCCTAACTTCTAGAGGCCATAACTTTCTAACCGTAGCTTCATTTATCTATTGTAACAACTTTTCAAAAATGGCAGGACCTGATCAATATTGCCTGACTCGTGTAAGCTCCAATTAGCTAGGGATCGATCACGATCCAGAGCCTTTAAGGCCTTAAAAATTGACCTAAAAGATTCTGTACCCAAAAACCTTAATAACTTCACCAATATAGATGATGTGGCAATGAAACTCAACTGGTAGGCTAATATGACTAAGATGAACCTCCAACTGTGAAATCAAAACTTTTTGAGATCATATGACCAACTTACTAAAAATAGTAAGTTTCCATAAATAGCAACTCTACACAAGATAGCCCTTCTTGAAAAAGAAACTAGAAATATTTTGGGTGATGCAAGATTTCTCTTACACCTAGGATGCCTCTACATTACTAAAGAAGACAATCACACAATAGAAGTACAAAATCAGAATTAGGATGGACCAGAAGAGAAGAAACAACCTAAGGAAAATGAAGTGGATATTAATATCAAAGGGTCTGCGACACATCCTACACCTAAAAATCTATGGTATGTAATGATTAATCATTCTGAAGACGGCATTATTAGTGATAAGAATAGAGGTTTTTAGACTAGAGGTAGATTTTCTAGAGGTGAAAAATGTCTGGTATCCAAATTTGAGCCTAAATATGTTAAAGAAGCATGTAATGATGAAAGTTGGATGAAATAAATGAGAGAGAAACTTGATCATATTGAGAAGAACAAGCCTCAGATCCTTGTTCCCATACCTATTGATAAAAATGTGATCGACACTAAATGGATATTTCAAAACAAGATGAATGAAGATGGAAAAGTGGTTCAGAACAAAGAAAGACCGGTATGTAAAGGATATTCACAAATGGAAGGTATTGAATTTAAAAAGACCTTTTCCCATGTAGCTAGACTTGAAGTTGTTAGATTACTTCTTGCATATGCATCTTATAGAAAATTAAGATTCTATAAGATGGATGTTAAGTCTACATTTCTAAATGGTAAACTAGCCAAAAAAATTATATTGAGTAGTCTAATGGTTTTACTCTAACCAAGGAAGGAGGTATGGTTTGTAAATTGCAAAAAACTTTTTTATGGATTAGAGAAATCTCCTAGAGCCTAGTATGATAGATTGGATACGTATTTAAAAAAGATTCATTTCAGAAAGGGAACTGCACATATTAATTTATATTTCAGAATAATTGATGATAATGCCTTGATTGTTGAAGTGTTTGTTGATGATATCATTTTTGGTGGTAATGATGAGTTGAGTAGAGGTTTTTCTAATGAAATGAAAAATAATTTTAGATGTATATGATAGGTGAAGTGGAATTCTTTCTTAGATTGCAAGTTACACAACTTAAAAAAGAATCTTTATTTCATAGTCTAGGTATGTTAGAGAATTATTGAAGAAATTTGGTATGGAAGATTCAAAGCCGGTAGGAACTCCTATGGTTGGTGGTTGAAAATTAACTAAGTATTGTGATTCCCCCTGTGCTAATGAGATACTATATAGATATATGATTGGTGGATTGCAATATCTAACTCATTATAGACTGGATAAATCAAATTTTGTAAGAATTGCTACAAGATTTCAAGATAAACCAAAAGAGCCTCACATGATTGTTGTAAAGATAATTTTTACATACTTGAAGCTGTTAGAAATAGGGAATACTAAAAGGGGGGGGTGAATCAGTATTCTACAAACTTTATCTTTTTCCCAATTATGGATGTAACAGATTATCTTTACACATGCATAACATAAGAAGCTAAACAACATGCATAGCAATAAAACTAAAGAACTCATAACACATTATTTATTCTCAAGGAAACCCTGGCCAAGGGAAAACCCTAGTGGGGATGGTACCCACAAAGATCCACTAATCAAAAGTATCCTATTAAGGATTTTGACCCTATTAGGAGTCTATTACATGCATATAGTGTCTCAATCCTGATTAAGGGACTATAGGCCTTGTTAGAAGCCTCAACCCTATTAGGAGTTGGCAGTACAAAATGTGATTACTAGATGAGCCCACTGACCAAAAAAGTAATGTACAATATTCACTGACTACAAAAGTAGGTCAAGGTACATGTTATACATTGGATTTGCACCCTTAGTTCAAGCTCTCGTAGTCTTGATAATCCAGTATAACATGGGACTCATCTTAAGGTTGTGGGACCTTTTTCTAACTGAGATGAGACCTCCAGATTCTAGGCTGGTTCCTCTTGGATAGTCACCCAGATTTGTTCTTAGACAGGGAAGTAAACTTTGAGGGGAAAAGGGTTAGAAGGTGTGCATGAAAGGAAATGACTAAAAGAAAATCTATCCTACTAGGTGATGCACCAAAACTAGGGTTTGGATCTGAGTATAGAGGAATGAAATCAATGAGAGGCTTAGGTCTGGGAGATCACAGCTTATTGAATAGGCTTGCATGAGTATTTCATAAGAGGGCCAAAAATTAGACATAAATTATGACCTGGAAGCAGACATTCTCTGCTATAACTCAGTGTAGGATTGAGACAAGATTGTTAGGGGCTGAAATATACCCACAAAGCATCTAAATTAGATCAACACAATAACACACATAGTTATAGAAAGTAAGAGGAATCAAGGAAACTAAGACATCATTGAAAAACATGCATCCATAAATCTCAATCCAATAAGAGATAAGCCAAACAGAAAAGCATAAGGATAGGAAAACATGTCACAGAATACTTTGCAATATCTGTATTATTAATGAGAACTTACAAGATGTGAAAAACTAGAGACAAAAAATGCTACAGATAGTTCTCCAAGGAAAGACTTTTCTCTTTTTACAAAATGTCAATTCTGAGCTTCAAAAGCTCCAAAAACAAATTATATACATCCCCTGCACGCAGGCAGGAATCAAAATATCTCCTTAGGGTTACATAGATCTGTAATAGAATAATCAACCCTAAAACAAGTCACTTCTGATCATAAATGCATTCTGTAAAAATCATGGCCGATCAGATATTTTGTTTGCATGTCCATTCCTACACTTGATCAACAACTTTGATCCATCTACCTCCCTGCAAGCCCACTCTATCATGAATGTTCAAATCTGATCAGATCCTCGAAAGGACCCAAAAATGGCATCCTAAAAGATCTCTGCAAACTTTCCCAGCTATAATTGCCTTTGGAAACATTAATTCTCAGCTACCCACACTTTGCAGACATCTCTGCAGAAGAAAGCCCGCCAAAGCAATCACATCGCCCTTGTAATAGTAATGGTCGCATGATCACATGAGGCTAAAAGGCTTCATGTGATCATGTGACAACTCCTTTGAAATTTCTACCACTTGACAAAGCAATGGTTGCATGATCGCATGAGGCTGAAAGGCTTCATGTGATCATGCAACAACCTTTGAAAACCTACCTCCACCTTGCCAGATAAGACACTTGGGGCTGCAAAACATAATTGCAAACCTAACCCTGGTTTACCTCGGGTTTACTTCTTCATATTCACCAAGTCGCATTATCCTTTCTTAACCTCGGGCTCCATCTAGAAACTATATGAAATAAGCAAACCACGCAACCACGCTCTTTCTTTACCAACCCCGGGCCCATAGACCGTTGCACTACTTTGAAAAGAATCAATGGTTGCATGATCGCATGAGCTCAAAAGGCTTCATGCGACCATGCGACAACCCTTAGAAACTATCACTCTTCACCACCAATGATGCCTCGGCCCGCAAAAAATAGCCACCTGTCGAACCTTTGCCACATGGCCCAACCAGAAATGAACACATAGCTGGACCCACAACCATACCAACTGAAAGCATCAGGAGGATCTAATGGTGGTTGTATGATCACATGGGACTGAAAGATCCCATGCAAACATGCAACCACCATAGATCTTGCATCTATGCGGGCCCATGGTACCTTTGTCATCCACCAGCCACCCACCAAAGTCAAAGACCTACTGATCATCTATCTCATGGTCACATGCGGTCAAGGGGCTGCATGTGATCATGCGACCAACTACATGATGCCACCCAATAACCACTGGCAACACTATCCACTGAACCCCTACTAACCACCACCTTGCTAAGAAAATCAGAACTATTGATAGTTTTTCGCATGGTCGCATGGGCTCAGAAGAGCCCATGTGATCATGCAACTAACTGGAAGATGCTACCCATGGCTAAGGCTTGTCACATCAGAAGGAAGATCGACAACTATCATTACACCATGTGCTTAAACATGCAACATCTTTCCTTAGTGGTGTAGTGGCAACCATGAGATTTCGCCGATCTTTAACCTTTGCAGATGGAGAATGGGCCCACCGACAGGTGTCACCCTATCGCATGATCACAAGGGCAAGGAATATTCCTTGCGAACATGTGACAACCACAAGATTTTTGAGGAAAGCCAGCCGCCGGGTCCACAGGTCGGAGTTGCGCACTTGAAGAAAAAATGCCACCTTTCTTGAAATGCAGACCCACTAAGACCCCAATCTAACCATTGTCACATGATAGCAAGGGCAAGGAATATTCCTTGTGAACATGTGACAATCACAAGATTTCTACTGCACTTGCATGGCCATGAGGAACTGGGACCCGCCTGTCAGAGTTGCGCACTTAGGGAAAAATTGCAGATGCCAGAGAAGTGTAAAGTGTAGAAGGGGTCAAAAAAATAGAAGGTTTTTGAGCAAAGGTTGAAAACACACTAAATTTTTAGAGCGGAGGTCGAAAACACACCAAATTTTTGGACCAAAAGGCAGAAACATTCTAAGCCTGCAGAGAGGAGGTCGAAAACACACTAGGTTTTTGATACTTGAGCATTTCATTGGAAAATAGGACTGTGGCTGAAAATGAACGACAGGGAATTTTTTGGGCAATAGTACATAACCTTATACTACTTGCATCAATATCTTTTCACTTCTCTTTCACTATCGCTATTACATACATTTGTTCCTTCATTATGTCCTTCTTACAATTTACAATTACATTTATACAAGTTATTAAGATTAATAACTTTCTAGTCGGCTATCATATTACAAAATAACTTTATCCAAGGTTTAACATCTAGGATGTCATCCCTTTATATTGTTAAGTCATTATTTTGATAAACAAAATAATCACTTAACTCTTTATCAATTTTGTCCTGTCGACTTAGCATTGTCTTTAGAAAAACTATGATAACTTCTTCCGTACATGTTGTACTAACTTGCACTCTAAGATGAGTCATCAAAAGTCACCATAGAGTCTATGTTCAAGTGTGCAAGCACTGAACTTACTCCAGTCAACATCACAAACAAAAACTATCATCAGGTTCACTAGTAAAAACACATTGTCTCATACTTAGACAATTTTGCATTGCGCTCTGACATACTAGTTCTCTAACCTATGCAATCTTCATGTAGATCATATTTTTCCATAATGAAAACATCTATGTAACCAACTTAGCCAAATTGCCAACAATCTCCCCCTTTGTCATTGGTAGCAACATATGAGAAAATTGGCTAAGTATACAACTTCAAAATCTCAAAATTGTGGCTATAGTATAAAATATTTATACCATCCTTATAACTCCAAAAAATCTTATCTCTAATATAGTACTCCCCCTAAGAGTATCAATCCTTATCATTTTCTTATCAATTTTCTGCTATATATCTCTCCCCCTTTGACAACAATGACAAAATAAAGGTAAGGAGGGTTACAAAACTGTATTCACAAAACGATTATACCTTAATTCAATATTGCAAAGCCAGTAGGCTTGCAACACAATCTACAAAATAAATCTTTATAGCCTCTAACTCCTTCTCCCATGATTTCTTAATAGAATCTGCCACACTGAGTAGTGCGCATAATCCATAAGATGCTATCTCACATGCTTGGAGATTCTCAAAGCTAAACTTTTGAAAAGATGTCTTAGCTAAAAGACATTCTTCCAATTTCCCTTCAATAATACTTAACTTCATAGAAGTGTTCTCTCTTAAAAGAGAGAACCTTTTCATTTTCCTATCCTTTTCATCTTGCAAAATTATGATTTCATCATATATCTTATGTATTTTCTTCTCAACATCAAATACCTTCACATTGGGGCTTGAAAGAAAGTTAGTTTCATTCTGAATTTTTGCTTCCTTCATCTTCATCTTATGATCATCTTCTATTGTCAAGGTCTCTAATTTTGTACACTGGATGTACAAGGATTTTCCTCTTTCCAAATTCTTCCTCAAGTTCTTTATACAGATATCAAGATTGTTGATATCATTCTTGATATGCTGGCTAATGTTCAAAAGTTTTTTGGCCTCATAGGTTTCTTGAGTTTTCACTTTTACAATATCAGTTAAATTTATGAACTCACTATCAAAAGTGTTCATCACTTTCTTTTCTTTCTCCAGAGGGTCTGCTTCTACAATTTATGTAGTTACAATGCCTTGTAACTTCTCAATAAGCTCCTTCAGACATCTTTCAAGACTTTTTACTTTCTTGTTCTTTCCAATGATCTTGTTCAAGGATGTGATCAATTCCATTTGATCATCATCATCTACTTCCTTTCCCAAATTCTCAATCATAGATCCAATCTAATTCTTCTTTCCAGTCTCAAGAGTAAGATTGATATCTTCTTTAGTGGAAATAGGTACTAGTTTTTCTATCACTTTAGGTTCTACAACTATGGTCTCTATTTTCTCTTCTCCTTTGGTGGTCTCCTGCTCTTTAAAAGCCAAAATTTCAACAATGTTTTCCAGATTCTTGAATGCATTATCATCAGTATCCAAGGTGAGCTTAGTTCCTTCTACATTCATGACTTCATCTTCAATGTTTATGGCTGGTGGAGAGGGATTGTCCTCTTGTTCTATTTCACCTACTTGCTCTGCTGCAACTGATGGTTCTCCAGCATTCTCTAACATAACTTTGATGATTGGTTGCTCTATTTCTACATTAACTTCTTCATATCTGCCTCCCATAATCTAAATGGTTCTCTTCTTGGTTCTCAAATGGGTGCTTAAAGCTTTCATAATCTGACTAAAGTGTGCTTCATCTTTTACAACACAAAGCTTTCTTACAAGCTTTTCTCTAATAGATGTGTCTTCCTTTGATGCTCTCTTCTTCCTATTCACAAGTTTATTGTACAAATCATCAAGTATCTCACCTTGAATTGTATCAAACTTCTTATTAGAAAAAATCATATGCTTTACCACTTCATTTTCCATATTTAATCTCTCTGCATAATCATAGAGATCATAATACTTATTCATTCTTTTAAAGTCTCCATCTTGAATGATCTTCTCATTAAGCTTCTCAACTCTAGGTTTCCAAGTTTTCTTCTTAATAGAAGTGTCATCATCTTTGATTTCTACAATTTTCCTTGGAACTGGTTGTACTAATGTTTTATGCCTCTTACTTGGTCTAGTAGCACTCTCTTTTACTCTTTTTCTAGTCATGGAGGAAGTGGATCTAGTGGATATCCTTGCTTCTTGATCCTTCTCAATTTCTTCCACTTTCACCTTAACTTGTGATTCTTCTTTCTATGCTACAATTGATGATAAAGGTGGAATAGACAAAACTTCTTTTTGTCAAATATCTCTAATTCCTGTTGATGTTTTCTTTGCTACCAAGAATTCATGCTCAGTCATCCCTGCATCTTTTAGAATTTTCTTGATAGTACTCTCAACTCTTTTCTTGCATTATTTCTCTTCAAGTAAGGTCTTTACAGAGTTGAAGTTCTCCTCAAAGGTTCCAAACCTATTATAGTGAGCGTCCAACTTGCACTTAAGTAACCTGCTCACATAATCTTCTATCTCTACCTCAGATATCTCATAGCCAAGAGGGTCTATGAACTCTGTTCTAGGTTCTACTACTTCAATGTAGGTAAAGTTAGTATCAACCATGAAACATATCTCATTTTTATACTTCTCCACAAGAGACTATGGGATCCTTGATATGATAGACACTATATCTTGAAATGTCTTGATTACCAATACTGCACTCTCATTCACTTTATCAATAGCATGCCTCTTGTACACTAGGTTAATCCTTTCCATTGTAGTTTGGCAATCATTCTAGTAATTTCCAATGGTGTAAGGAAATCTTCTCAATAGGTGAAAAAACATATAGGTGATTAAGGATGAGAATCTAAACTGTGTATACTTAGTTTTCTTAATCTTTTCCAAATTCTCAAACAGTTGAATTCTCAAAATCTCACACATATCAACTTCTACTTTATCAACACACATCAGATAAGTTGCATGTATCATTCCATCTACCATGTCATCCTCTCTTGAGTTTGCACAAAACTTAGTGGTTAGGATCTTACATCAGTATCTGACATCATCTTGTTGAATCTTACTAATCACAATTCCTCTACCATTATAGGATGAATTTGTGTTGTCAATGACTATTTTCCTCATGTTCTTCTCATTCAAAGGAATGGCTCTAGTTTTAGATAGTCCAGTAACTTCTTGAATCAAATTAGCTATGATATCTATCACTCTATCTTCTAACCAGAACTTCCCATTATGAATTCTACTTAGGATAATCTTAGTACATTCTTCATTATCAAATTCATACTATAATGCATACTTAATGATCTCATTATCTTTCAAATGTTCAAAAAATTCTTTCAATGTCATGTCCTGATTGTAGATCTTCTGATATTCCTTGGTGAAATCACTATCACTGATAGTCTCTAGTTTTCATCCAAGATAACTTCTAACATTCTCTAGATCTAAAACTCCATCTGGTACAGATGATAAAGCTAACCTAGGATCATCTTCCAAGGGTTCTACTAGTTCCCTTTTTATCTTAGGTCTATTTTTATCTCTGACATTGTGAATTAAAGAAACATCCATGATTTACTCTAATTCCTTAACTGATTTAAAGATCTACCAAGTAAAATACCTCAATTTCATGATTTAGGGCTTCCGTAGATTTGGCACAAAATTCTTCTCCAAATCCTTGCAAAATGCTTCCAATCACTGCTATTTGATCTCCTTAACACCTGAATTCACTTTTATGATCAAATAATACCAATCATGACCTTTTATTACTTCAATCTCACTTAGATCTAACATCGCATTCAATTCTTTTGCTGCTTCTTTCCAAAAAGTTGATTTTGCTAACCTACAAAACTTAAAACTTCTTGCGATCTCGCAAAACATAATATTTTTCTTTGTGCTCTCAACCATAGCATTAGAACATCATATACTACCTTGCATTAACTGTGCAAGACTCAATTCATCATATATGTACTTCTACACTAATCTAAGTTCCTATTCTACTACAATTTTCATAAATTAAGTACTTTGAGATGGGTCAAGTAAAGATTCATTCTTACCTTCCAATACTTCACCTTCCTAATTGTCTTAAATGTTGAATATGTCTCCTTGATCTGTTATTTTGATAAAATTCACTTCATCTGAATTACTACAACATCCTTTCTGACTGTTACTTGCATCTTCATTTCTTCTTGCATGATTTCTAGGGTTAGGGTTAGGATAAAAAACTCTATTGTTCATTCTGCAAAACCTTGTTGTGTGTCCAATCTTGTTGCATATCTGACAAACTATTCCATTGTTCCCATATCTTGGTCTAGGCTGATTGATCTATGATCTACAATTTTTAGCAATGTGTCCAACCTTGTTGTATCTGTAACATACTACTCCATTTCTTCTATTCATATCTTCAGTAGGTTTCTTATCTAAATTGTTAGTATTCCTAAACATTCTACTACTATTATTATTTTCAATAAATTTAGGTTTCTTTCATACGATAGCTCTATGTCCAAAACCATGACAATTATAACAATAACCATTAATAGGTTTGAATTTCTTACCTATGCAATCTCTCTTCATATGACCAATAGTATTACAAGAAAAACATCTACCTTTTAATTGTCTTTGCATACCTTTGGGTGATTCATGTCACTTAGGTGGTTCTTCTTCCTTAGGTGTATTTTCAAATTTTTTAATCTCATCAGACTTCTTCTCATCTATGCTTTCAGATATTTTCAGATTTGGTTCCTTGCTTTCTTCATTTGCTTTAAAAGTGTTGAATCCAAGACCAGTCTTATCATAGAATGGTTTTTGATTAGATATTTTTTCATCAATCTTCTCACTACTTGAATATATCCTTTCAAGTTGTTGTTTGGATTGAGTCAGTTCACCTTTCACAATTGTATTGTATTTCTCAAATTCAACATACTGCAAATTGACTTTCTCAAGTTCAGATGTTACTTTACCAAGTTTAGATTTTAGTCCTTCATTTTTAGTCTTTAGACTTTCATTCTCAGATTTTAGATTTTCTTCATTCTTACCATTTCCATCTTTCAAACTAAGCTTCAGATTTTCTATCTTTAGTTCATGCTTAAGGATCTCATTTTCTTTTTTTAAATTGTCATCACAATCTTCAATGAAAACTTTGAATTCCTTTTCAGATTTCAGATCTTCCAACTTATTTTTTAGTTTCTCAATGAGGTTCTTTGCATCATCATATTTTCTTTTCAGATTATCTCTTTCATTAGTAAGCATATCAATCTGTTCAAGAGCTTCTTCAAGATTCTTCTGTAGTTGATCCATATCCATAGAGATCTTACTCAAGCTTCTAGGCTTTCCTTGAATGATTCTTTTCTAAGTAACTAAGCTCTGATAGCAATTGTTAGAAATAGGGAATACTGAGAGGGTGGGGTGAATTAGTATTCTACAAACTTTATCTTTTGCCAAATTATGGATATAATAGATTATCTTTACACATGCATAACATAAGAAGCTAAACAATATGCATAGCAATAAAACTAAAGAACTCATAACACATTATTTTTTCTCGAGCAAACCCTGGCCAAGGGAAAACCCCAGTGGGGATGGTACCCACAAAGATCCACTAATAAAAAGTATCCTTTTAAGTATGTTGAACCTGTTAGGAGTCTATTACATGCATATAGTGTCTCAGTCCTGATTAAGGGACTATAGGCCTTGTTAGAAGCCTCAACTCTGTTAGGAGTTGGCAGTACAAAATGTGATTACTAGATGAGCCCACTACCCAAACAAGTAATCTACAATATTCATTGATTACAAAAGTAGGTCAAGGTACATAGCCTTATACTACTTGCATCAATATCTTTTCACTTCTCTTTTACTATCGCTATTACATACATTCATTTCTTTATTATGTCCTTACAATTTACAATTACATTTATACAAGTTATTAAGATTAATAACTTTCCAGTCGGCTATCATATTACAAAATAAATTTATCCAAGGTTTAACATCTAGGATGTCATCCCTTTATATTGTTAATTTATTATTTTGATAAACAAAATAATCCCTTAACATTTTATCAATTTTGTCTTCATATTATGTCTTGTCGGCTTAACACTGTCTTTAGAAAAACTGTCATAACTTCTTTCGTACATGCCGTACTGACTTGCACTCTGAGATTAGTCTTCAATAGTCACCATAGAGTCTATGTTCAAGTGTGAAAGCATTGAAATTACTCTAGTCGACATCACAAACAAAAACTATCATCAGGTTCACTGGTAAAAACACACTGTCTCATACTTAGACAATTTCGCATTGCGCTCTGACATACTAGCTCTCTGACCTGTGTGATCTTCATGTAGATTATATGTTTCCATAATGAAAAAATCTATGTAATGAACTCAGCCAAATTTCCAACAAAAGCGTACGATTCACTATAGATTATAGTATGGTAAATATAATGATTTCACTCTATATGATTACACTGATGCTGATTTGGCAAGTAATCTAGATGATAGAATAAATTACTAGTGGTGGTGCATTCTTTTTATGTAAGAGACTAATTTCTTGGATAAGTAAGAAGTGGGATTGTATTTCTCAATCTATTGTGGATGTTGTGTAAGTTGTTTATGTAATAAATTATAATAAAGTTATTTGGATGAAGAAAATGTTGAAGGATATAAGGATAAAAATTGATGAACCTATTGTCGTTCACTGTGATAACTCTAGTGCTATAAATATATCAAATAATTTGGTATTACATTAAAAGATAAATCATATTTATATTAAGTATCATGTCATGATGGATACAGTGAATGAAAAGGAAGTAAAGCTTGAAATTGTACCTACTAAAGAGTAGATTTCTAGTATATTTACTAAGCCGTTTCCAAAGGATAAATTTAAATATCGTAGGGAGAAGCTTGGGGTGATAGCCCCTCCTAATCAAAACTAAAGATTATTTTGGTGGCATCAATCCAAAGAATGTATCAGAACACCATTTTCTTGATTGATGAGTTTAGGTACTTCTTATTAGGGGGATTAGTCTTATGGATATTTCTTGGTTTGGTAATTATTTTGATATCTTTGGTCCTTTTTCATTGATGTGAAAGGGGGAGAGATTGTTTAAAAAATAGAGGTAATTATGTTTGAGAGAAATTGGGTTGAAGCTAGATATTTAGAGTGATCGGTTGGATATAGTGATGTATTCTTGCATTGATCAATTTTTCATTACATGTGTTTCCATCAATGGAAAAGAAAGATATTGTTGGAATATTATTTAACATGTGAGACTTTGGGATCCAAGTGTGCTAACATTAATATTTTTTCATTAATGTCAACATATAGATTGATGTTTTAAAATGTTTATTCAGGAAGCTCAGTGGAGAGGATTTAAGTTGATCAGATGATATGTTTGAGATCTCAAGTTGTGATTATAAGGTTTTGTTTACATTTTTTTATAGACCATCTACAGAGGTTCACAAAATTTGGTATGACATTTTAAGTGAGGAATGATCAAGTTTCAAGTTATTGGTTTCACAATATTCCTATGAACAAGGGATGGGTTTTTTGTTTGGTATGACTTGGATTTGATGTTTCAAAGGTTGTGAAGTTGGTGGTTACAAGGTTCCTTATCATTGTGTTTATAGCTAGTGTTTTTCATGATTTAGAGTACAACAATCTATCTTTTGTTATGACTGAGTTCCGTATTTTAGTGTACTTATTCATCAGAGATAAAGATTAGTTTGAATTTAATATTGGAGATGATGTGAATTTTTTGGATGGTATTCATGTTTCTTGTTGGTATTATTAGATCATGTGATGATAGTGTTGCCAGTTCACATTGGTTGAGGTGATCAGATTTGATGTTTTGGTAGCATATTGGTGTTTCTTCATTTAGATTGTAGCTAAATTGATGGAGTAACATGTTATGATTATTGATAGTGTCTTGATGAAACATATGCATGTTTGTGGATGAAGATTGGAGTCTTTTATAATTTTTGGCCAACTTGATTTGGATTGCATGTAGATTGAGCATAATGTTTAAATTTTTTTTGTATTAGGTCTTAGCTAACCTAGTGGTTGATTACTCTTTATAATTGGTACTAATGTGAGATAATTTTTTAATTGTAGAGAGAGAGAGATGTTGGTATTTTTTTCTTCATTTGAAGAAAAGTTTGTACTTCATTGGAACTATTTTGGCATAATAGACACTATTTGTCAGTTCGATTATAAAGGAATGCATGTACACCCTATTGTAATTGAAGATAGATCGGTGAACTTGACGAAGGACCATATATAAGATTCTATTGTGAGCAGTCAGCTCTGGGAAGTGTGCCTCTTGATTTGGTTGTAAGCTTTTGGTTTCAAGTGCATCCTTTATTCTCTATTTTCTCTTAACTAGGTAGTACTTTTAGTAGAGTACATTCATCTAGTGGGTTTGACTCCCATTGGGGTTTTCCCTTAACTGATTTTTCTCAAGAAAAAATCTTGGTGTTCTATGTTATGTGTTATAGATCTTGTATTACTGATTATTGTATAGATCTAATTAATTAAAGTGGAATTAAAATTAATAGATATACATAATTGATTCACCCCCCCCCCCCCCCCCCCCCCGCTCTTAGTTTTTCTTTCCTCCTTTTGGGCCTAACATAGCCTCCTCAACATCAATAAGTGTATCTTGTGCCTCTTTCTTCCTCCTAATTTATGTCATCTCCTCTTTACCAATTTCTTCCTTCTCAGCAATTTTATCTACCATTTCTTTATGTTCTTACTTCTTGTTGCTTAATTTAGTTCACTATGAACTTTATTATACTTCTTTTCATATGTACCGAACCTCTCTACATTACTATTTATCAATTTTCTCAACATTTCATGAAAAAATATTTCTACAATCATAGGGTCTACTTCATAACCCATTGGAGATATCCATAAAGTTCTAGCTATTAGGAATGAATGCAAAGTGTTTTGGCAATCATTCTATAGTATTTGTTGTTGCATTCATGACTTGGATTGTCATTGATGTCAACATAGTGATATTATGGACATTAGTAGGAAAGCAGGTACAATTTTGTTTTGAGCACATGTTTTATTGTAGATTTCCTTTTGCACAGTTGATGGTATGTTCTTTGGTGTGTTATTAACCTATGGTTAATAGCGCAAAAATAAATTCATTCATTTGTAAGAGTTATGAGCATTTTGGTGAAAGCAGTGTTTAGACAGTGTTTCTATGTAGTGATGTTCGAAAATCGGAGGATATCTCTTAGCTGGGATGGAATCTGATTTTGCACAGTTAAAGGGATGTTGGAGACTCATTAATGATGATGTGGTTCATAGCACAAACTTTGAGGATATGTTTGGAGAAAGTTACAGTAACTAGAAGCCGACAATTTTATGTGAATTCTGTGTGTAGCGTGTAGAATTTATTATTTTGTAATTGAGGACCGACTCATTTGTAATTATTTGAGTTTGGTATATAAGAAGGAATTTTTTCCTTAGTTTAATTTGTACTATGAAGATTGAGATGTGAATATATGCATGAAGTGAAGAAAAGAGCTAATTCAGTGATGAAGGAAGACTTGTGAGTACAGAGATCTGGAATTGTGATCTTGTGTAGCAGAGAGTGTAGTTTTGGCACAGTGTGAAGGAGGTAATATATATTTCATATTATTCTATTGAATAATTCTAAGATCTTTTGGACAGTGGGTTCAGAGATCTTGCCTTGAAGTTGTTTGGGCAGTGGGTCCTTCTGTCTTCCATAAACTCTTAACCGGGTTAGAATCTTTTAACAAGGATTCAAAATCTCCTAACAGGGATTTATATGTACTAAATGTATTTCATAAGACTCCTAACAGGGTCCATCCTCTAACAAGGAACTTTCATATTAGTGCATCATTTTGTGGGCATCATTCCCACTGGGGTTACTCTTTTCAAGAGGCTCCCTAGTTAACATATCTTGTGTTATTATGCAATTATGTATGATTATCTTTCTATGGTTGATCAATACATTGATTATATTGTTTAAAGCTATTGAATGGATAAATTATCTGATAATTGATTCAGCCCCCCCCCCCCTCTCAGTTATCTTGGGGATCTTTACTTTCTAACACTAGGTTCCACTACCTCCATGCAACATGCATCAATATCAACATGTTGAGATGTCTTTCTCTTTTCTAGATTTATTTATGAAGCATTTTAAAGTATCCAAATATTAACTAATCAGTATATTCCTATTTATGCATCCTATAGTATTTTCTAATCTATATTTTTTTAGGGATGTCCTTTTTCCAAGTCGCATTTGATATTCTAGGGAAATAGTTCATTATATAGAAGAATGTATGAATAATCAAATATCCATATTTAAATATCTAAGTTATATCCTTCTTGATTTTACCAAGATTCTCCATTAATTACTCTCTCAATATCTCACAAACATCCATGTAAGCATCTTCCTTCAACATCCTATATGCACTGTGAATGATAGTAGTGGAAATAGAGTTCATTGTGCTATTGTGATAAACTTTGTAACCAAGAATCATTGAGAAAAATTTTACATCAGGTTGTTTAATATCATTTATTGGCACAGGCCTTCTATCCCATTTAGACTCAGTTAACTGCTCCATAATTTTATTTTTTCTAACATCAATGTAGGTACTTCACCGACAACATTAAAATTGGTAACCTCATGAATTAACTCTTTTGTAAACTTAATAGGACTTCCTCTAGGCCAAAATAATTGATCATGAATCCTGCTAAGAAAATTCCTAACCCATTATAGTTCATCAAAGACATAAAATAACTTATAATGTGCTAGGTTAATACGATCAACCTTATTGAACTCATGTTTCAAAGTTCCATCGACACATAGTGATAAATATTGCTTCTAGATCTCATAATCACCTAATTCTTCAAGGTTACAATTAATATATGTATGAATATATTCAACATGTAAAACTATATAACAAACATGAGAAAATATTCCTTTAATATTATCTTCCATATATTTAAATGGGTGTTTCTTGCATTCATAGCTTAGTTTCTCTAAGGCATCAATGATCTGAGTTGTCCTCATTCTATTCTGATGAATCCAACAAGTTCTTCTAGGATAAATACCTTTTATTTTTGGTCTATGGTTTGGCCATGATATTTTTATTGGTTGCTCGATTCAATGTTAGATCTTCTTCTACTAATGTTAACACTTGTTCTCAAGATAGAAAAGTGTCGAATGGAGTCACAATAAACCTTTTTATCCTTCAAATTCAATGATATTTTCTTATTTAATGTCATTCATACCCTAGATTCCAAAAATATGATATAACCAGTGAACTTTGAATCTAATTACAATCATATAAATTATCATGAAATAATCTTTGATTCTAAACATAGCCTTGTCGAACCAATCTCCAATTAAATAATCCATCGCAGTCTTTACTGCTTTGATTTGAGGGGTGATATAGGATTTTTTTATGAAAACTTTCCCTTAGATCATATGACCTAATTAGCTGATGATGAAGGATCTACACTAGAGGCTGGTGTGACCTATCCAGTAGCATCAATTTGTTCTCTCTTTGCCCATATATTATTCATTTCCTTTTGAGTCTCATCAACAAGCATGGTTTTCTTTCTCTTGTTATCTGATCCATTTTTTCTATCTCATACATTGTTAGATCTACAATACCGAGAAATATGTCCTATTTTCTCATAGTTAAAGTATATTTTCTTTATGTTTCTATATCTTGTATCATTTATTGCACTCTTCTTCTCAAATGAACCATTTATTCTTATTCCATTATTATTATATCTATAATTCTTTTCTATATGACCAAAATTATTATATTTATAACCAATAACATTCTGGTTTACATACCTCTAATTTTTTTTATTAGTCCTCATCCTACAATCCCTTTCTATGTGACCAAAGTTGTTGGATTTGAAACATTCAAGGTTACCTTTTCTTTTAGGTTTGTATTAGGTATGGATTTAAATTTGCATTCATTAGATTTGTACCCATATTTCTAGCATGTGAAACAATAGACCAAAAATGATGTAGAATAAGTATTGCTTTGGCCTTCTCTTTCCCTATGGATGAATTTTTTGCATGTGAAACATCAGCCATTAAATATCTATCCATTTTTGGTAGTTTTGGAAGATTCTCCTTTTTCATATCCCAAACCTTTCTTTTCACCATGTGCTCTTTGATTTTCAATTTGTTCATCAAGCTTTCTCATGCTAAATGTGAACTTTTCTTGAATCTCTCTAGCATCAACTAGATCTCTTCCTAGTATCTCATTTACTCAATCCTTTTCTTTCTCATTATGTTTTGATTATTCAAGGAAAACTTGTAAGTGTCCAAATTCACTATTTATCTTGTAACATTCTTCAGTTTTGGCTTCTAAGGATTTCTCAAGAGTCTTCTTCGCTTCTATCTCCTCAGCCTTCTTGATCTCCATGGCTTCCATCTTATCCTTTAGGTTATCTCTTTCCTTCATAATGAGATCATAATCTTTGGGTTTATCTTCTCTAGTAGAGTCACTTCCTTTCTATGATAACTTATCCACAATGTATTTCCTCTTATATCTGGACTACATCAATTGTTCCTTCAAATTGATACTGAATTTACCAGACTCTTTCAACTTTTCTTCTAGATCAAGAAGGCGAGCATTGGATTTGTGTAATTCTTCAAATGCATTCAAAAGTTTCTTCTAAATACTACTAAATGTTTCCATCAGGATCTTCCTTAAGATGTTAAACTTCCTCCAAGGAACTAACCTATGATACCAAATGTTAGAATTAGGTAGCACTGAGGGGGGGAGGGGGTGGGCTAAATCAATGCATCTGTATTTTTGTTAACTTTAAATATAAACCAAATCTTTAAACCATAAATAACTTAAATCAAACTAAACAAGATAAACAACATCAACATCGTAACACCATGATTTATTTTCAAGGAAAACCCTGTTAAGGGAAAAAACCCTAGTGGGGATGATACCCACAAATATCTCACTACTTCAATAATAAGTACCATGTTAGAGGTATTAGTACATAAGAGGGAATGCACATGCATTCAAGCTTACAGTCTAAATCTCACTAATCAATACAAAACAAGAAGTACATCAAGGTTTACAACCACTTTACATAGCGAAAAGGATTGATAGTCCAAAGGGGAACTAACTAGTAGCTTCTATTATTCCAATACATGTCCAATGAAGTTCAACATCACTATTGCATCATTATACTCAACCAACATGTCCTTTTGGCATCATTACATTACACGCCATCACATCTAAAAACTTGATCTTATATATGAGATCATAAACTTAAAATCCTAACTCTATCGACCCAAAATAGGATAATAAAACATGTACAACCTTTGCACCAAGGCTCAATCAAATCATCAATTCAAATCTTTCTAAGAAAATTTAATGTCCTATGATTTTAGTTGTAGCATAATCAATCATTAAACTGAAACTCTAAAATTATTGACCAAGTTTACCGAATGATCTTACTGAACTTCTTTGATCTAGCCAAAATATTGTCAAAGTGATATTCATCACTGAATATCTCATGCATACTAAAACTTCAGAATCTACAAAGATTTGACTAGACATATTAGGATTCCTAATTTCATGCTCTATAATCACACCCTCTAACTATTTTTCATCTATCAGTACCAAGCTGATCTTCCTATCTGTCTCATGTTCTTCTTCTGGTACTTAATCATTTTCTTGCATCCAAACCTTCAGTAAACTTACAAAACTAAAATATGGCCAAGAGTAGTGAAAGTAGTTTCCATCAATGAAAACATATCATGCATTATCAAGGGACTCTTTCCAACATTAGGTTAGTATGTAGATATTCTAGTCTCACACTTTTTTTATCGAATCTTCATTTTTTGGTAATAGATTTTTGGAGATCCTTAGTTTCTTGTAATATTGAGCTTTTCTCTTTTATTAAGGGGTTGTTTGTTTCTTGTTTTTTTTCTTTTTATGATAGATATATGGTGTTGCAAAATATGTGGACTTTGGGGACTCACTCTCTTTTTGTTGAACCCTAGACTATATCCTTCAACCCTCTTACTAAACCACTTAGTGTACATTCAGTGGTGGTTCATCTTCTCAATCTTCTCATTCACTTTTGGGATAATTCTTCATTTGAGGCCATCAACAATTCTATTTTATACTTATTAAAGGTAGGTGATGCCTCAATCTTTGTGGAACTCTCTACCTTTTCACATATTGGTTGATATTAACATCTCCATACCTCATCCTAGGGATATGGCTACTATGGTTGTGGATAGGTCACAGACTCAATCATTGGATTATGAGGATCTCCCCTATCAATTTAATTGGTGCTTCTCTACTAGTTATATGGCCACATATTGTTCTCTCAAGCATCATAAAGACTCTACCACTTGGTGGAAGTATAGTGATCATTTGATTGTCCTAGCTTTTGAATCTTCCTCTTATCAATCTTCATAGGTTTTTCATGAATCCTCTTACAATGATGATCCTACTACTAATTTGGCCTCCTTAGATATAGTGGCTCCAAATCCACCTATTTTTGTTGGTGTGGCTCCCTCTGGCCACATGGACTCTTCACCATGTATCGATCCTATTCGACTTCAACCTTTTTCTGATGATGTGTATCCTTGTTACCCCTTATACCAATAGTATCACAAAGAGGAATTTCCCACTTGCTCCCCCATGTGGTGGGGATCCTAGTAATACTATTTCCTAACTATATTTTCATTGGTATAGAAGATATTGTTCTTCACTTTCTCATTCTCATCCTCAAATTGTGGGTGAGTTGTCTACCTTCTTTTGATGTGGGTTACTAGTTATTTTTCTAGTGTGCTATTAATAGTCTATTATGGATCTTGTTATAAAAGGCCTTTGTGGTCTTATTTTGTAAGGGCCAACACCCTTACTTTGCTATTATTTAATATCAAACACATTTTATATTAAAAAAAATTATCTTTCCATCTATTCCTCTTATAATATCCTACTTAGACTTTCTTTCCCTCTAGCTACATGTCTACATCTCTCACTATCCATCACACCACTGAACTCTCCTCATCTCTCTCTAATTTTCTCTCGCATATAGGCAAAAGATAAAATAAGATAGTGGTTTGGCCTCACAAAGGTAACAAATAAAATATGATTGATGCAAATATATGATAATGTAGGTATAATAGCCCCCTTTAGAATTTAATGTTCTTTAAAATGGGGAACACAAGTCCTTCCAAGAAGAAATATATGGTGTGTTATATCAAAATAATGAGATATTTCCATAGAATTTCACCATACAACATATGACACATGATAGCCACAACATCAACAAAAACATAAAAAAAGGGGATCTAATTATTCACAATTAGAAGAAATCATAGAAATGAAATTAATTAGTGCGTAGGGTGGCATTTGAGTTAGTCATCATGGTCCTAAATTTTTTATATTTAAACAAAAGCACATGAAGACAAAGATAAAATAAATATTTGGACCAACATGGAAGAAGGCCTAAATGCCCATAATACTTTTCATCATTCCTATGTTGAAAAGGAAGCATACAATAGATATATCCATTATATCCAAGTATCAATGGATAAGTTGGGTGATTTGAGAGAGTGCAACATATAAATACAAGCACTCAAGAAAATAGAGAAGAATGCTCTAATATAAAGATTAGAAGAGGGATTGTCTCAATCATCTTCCATGATTAGATCATTATCATGCTAATCTTGATCAGAAGGATGTCGGGGATTGACAAATCTAGAACAATATAAAATTAACAGTTATATGCAGAAAACAAAAGAAGAAGACAATCTCAAAATAGATAACACACAGATTTAACCTGGTTCACCCAAAACCTGGGCTAAGTCCACCTACATAGTCATCCAACCTTTCTTATTATCCAGCAAAAACATACACCAACAATACAATGCATTATACATCTCAGCCACTTATAACAGCCTTTTAGAGCAACCTCTAAAATCAACCATTTTAGGGTTCTACAATGTCAATATTCCTTTTTCCCAAAAAAGCACAAAAAAAAATTGGTGTTGCACACCATCACAATATCAACACCCACTACATGATCAATCACCACAATATCAGCAATCTCCCACTTGGAGACTGATCAAGCTCCACACCAGAACAATCTCCCACTTGGAGGTTGAATCTAGACGACAATGTAGTATGTGCAACTCCCACTAGATAAAAGACTTGGCTATGTATTAACTCTAGGATCATCAATCAAGAAGCCCAATAGAAGATGAGAAAGAAACCAGCTTCTCCTTGGGGACTGTCTTCATGAACATATCTGTAGGATTGTCACTTGTGTGAATCTTCTCAAGCCGTAATTGGCCATCCTCTAAAACAGACCTTATAAAATGGTACCTAAGCTATATGTGCTTTATCCTTGAATGAAAAGAAGAATTATTTGCAAGATGAATGGCACTCTGGCTATCATTGTAAAATGGGTGATCTTCCTACTTCTAATCCAATTCCTCCATAAAAAATTGTAACCAAATCATCTCCTTGCTAGCTTTTGTAGAAGCTACATACTCATCTTCAGTGGTTGAAACTACATTAACCTTCTGTAATCTAGAAATCCAACTGACTGCAGTACCCCCTACAGTGAAAACATACCCTATAGTACTCCTCCTTGTATCAATATCTCCTACCAGATCAAAGTCAACAAATCCACTTCGAGAAGAACTGGATCCTATGAAACATAATGCCTTTGTAGTAGTACCTCTCAAATATCAAAGAATCCATTTGACAACATTCCAATGTTCCATACCTAAATTGCTCATATATCTACTGACAACTCCCACTACATAAGCAATATCTAGCCATGTGCATACCATTGCATACATCAGACTGCCAACAGTTGATGAATAATGTATGTTAGACATTTTATCTACCTTGTCTTGTTCCTTTGGGCACATTTCCTTAGTCAATTTGAAATGACTAGCCAAAGGTGTATTGACTTTTTTTGCATCCTACGTATTAAATTTTTTCAACACCTTCTTTATATACTCACTTTGGGACAAATTCAAGGTTCTATTTTTCCTGTCCTATGTAATCCTTGTACCAAGGATTTTCTTAGCAGCACCCAAATCCTTCATATAAAATGACCTTGCTAATTTCTTTTTAAGTTCATTTATATGTTGCATATTAAACCCAACAACAAGCATGTCATCAACATAGAGTAACAGGATAATGTAACTCACATTATCCAATCTCTTAAAATAGACAGAGTGATTAGAATGACATCTATGGTAACCTTGTTCAGCCATGAAATTTTAAATACCATTGACGGGGTGCCTGTTTTAGGCCATACAGACTCTTCCTTAATCTACACACCAAATTCTCCTTACCCTTGACCTCATATCCCTCTAGTTGCCATATGTAAATTTCCTCCTCTAAATATCCATGGAGAAAAGCTATTTTGGCATCTAGTTGTTCAAGATGCAAGTTATCTATAGCCACAAGACTTAGTACAGTTCTAATTGAAGTCATTTTTAAAACAGGGGAGAATATTTCATCGAAATCTATACCCTTTTTGGTGCAAAACCTTTTACCACAAGTTTGGCCTTATGCCTTTTCTTTCCTCCATCTTCGTCCTTCAACCTATAAACCCATTTTTTAGGCAATGCTCTTTTTCCTTTAGGTAAAGGGACTAAGTCTGAAGTCTTATTTTTCAACAAGGAGTCCATCTCCTCTTTCATGCCCAACTTCCACTGTTGTTTGGCATCCACCTGCATTGCTTCTTCATATTCTTCTAGTTCACCAGAATCAGTCCATAAAATTGAATACAAAGAAGGAGAAAACCTTTCAGGAGGTCTACTTGACCTTGTAGAATGTCTAACACTTACAAGAGTTTGTGGGATATCCTGTTGTTGCTAAGCATCAGGTACCAGTGGCATTTCATTTTTAGGAATCTCATCCAATACCACATATTCTTGATTGACATGTTCATGCTTCTTTTCCTGCAACTATTCTTTATACATGACCTTCTAATTGAATATAACATCTCTACTTCTAAGTATTTTATGATTTTGAAAATCCCATAATGGATAATCGTAGTCATCTACTCCATATCCAATGAAGGTACATTTTAGAGATTTAGCATCAAGCTTGGTTCTATTTTCTTTATCAACATGGACAAAGGCTTCACAACCAAAAGTTTTTAGAAATGAATAATTTACCTTTTTACCAATCCATGCTTCCTCTACAATGCCACCATCCAAAGGGGTTGAGGGTCCTTTGTTTATCAAATAGAAAGTAATGTTTACAACATCTTCCTAGAAATGAAGGGGCAGTCCAGCATGCAATCTCATGCTCCTTGCACATTCCATGATTGTCCTATTCAGTCTTTCTGACACACCATTTTTCGGTAGGGTTCTTGGAACCATCTTCTGCCTTTGAATTCCATTGATAGAAGTATAATCTTCAAAGGATATGCTACAATACTCACCTCCATTATCGGATCTGAGACACTTCAACTTCTTTTCTTTCTCATTCTCAACCAAATCTTTCCATTTCTTAAATGTTTCAAAAACATCAAATTTTTGTTTCAGGAAATATACCCATGTTTTCCTAGTTGAATCTTATATAAAAATAACATAATAATGAGAGCCACCAAGAGATGATACCTAAGTTGGTCCCCATACATCTGAATGTACTAGCTCTAGCTTCTCACTCTTCTTTTCTTTCCTAACTCTCAGAAATATGACCCTTTTCAATTTTCCATAAAGACAATTTTCACAGAACTCTAAATCAATATTTTGCAGTTGTAGCAATAGATTTTTAGAGTGAAGTATTTTCATCCCTTTCTCACTCATGTGCCCAAGCCTATGGTGCCACATTTTTGAATCTGTTCTTGCAACATCTGTAGTAGCATTCCCTGCATTAACATTATTAGTAGTAGCTAAGGTAGAATAAGTGTTACCAGTACACAGATATAATGTGCCTACCTTTGCACCTTTAGCTACTACTAAAGAACCTTTAGTGACCTTCTAGACATTGTCTGTAAACATGAATGTGCATCCTTCACTACCTAGTTGTCCTGCAGAAATTAAATTTCTTCTTAAATTAGGAACATGCCTTACCTCCTGTAGCATCCAATCATTTATGTTTGGCAACTTAATCTTTATCTTTCCCCTTTTGACGATAGGATAGGGCTCATCATAACCCAAATATACCTATCCAAAATCACCTTGAACATAATCTTGAAAATATTTTCTATGGAGTGTAGCATGGAATTAATCCCTAGAATCTATTACCTGGGAATCATTAACATTATCCAAACATAAGATTAAAGAATCTTGTAAATTATTACTTGCTAGATTAGCTTCCTTACTATCATCTTCATTTCCATCTCCTTGTTTATTTTTTCAAGCCCAACAGTCTTTCTTCAGGTGACTAGGCTTTCCATAGTACCAGCAATCTTTCTTTCCTTTAGATTGAGAGTGTCCTTTCTTTGACTTCCATCGTGACTTATCATATAAAAGGCATTTTCCTATTTCCCTAGCTCTTCCTATGTTCTCTACATTTAGAGCGGAACCTGATGAGGTTGAAGTTTCACTTATGATTTTTTGTTGCATTTCCTCGCTTAGGATAACACCAACAACATCATCAAATTTAAAAGTATTTGATGTAGAGACAATGTTACTTACTGCCATAACCAAGCTATTCCAGCTTTCTGGAAAAGAGCATAAAATTAAGAGAGCCCTATCCTCAACATCAAAGTAAATATTTACCAATGACAGTTGACTAGTAACTATATTAAAATCATTTAAATAATTCAATATAGTTCCTCCCTCACCCATTTTCATATTAAATAAATGCTTCATAAGAAATACCTTATTCGAAGCTGAGGGTTTCTCATATATCTGAGCCAATGTCTGCATCAGATCTATGGTAATTTTTTGCCTTTGATATGTTCAATGTTATAAACAGTGCAAGGCACAAATGAATAAATCTGAGTGCCTTTCTATCCAAAATATCTCATTCTTCCTCTAACTGTGTGGCAAGTTTCTTTGTCTTTCCTTCTAATGGCTGTCACAGATCTTTTTGATACAAATAATCCTCCATCTGCATTTTCCATAACTGAAAATTCTAGCTGTTGAATTTTTTGATGTTGAATTTGGAATCCTCCATTGCTCCCACTCAAATCTGAAAGTCCTTCCAATCTACAACACAAAAAAATTATGTGATACCAATTGTTAGGGATTGACAGATCTAGAACAATATAAAATTAACAGTTATATGCAGAAAACAAAAGAAGAAGACAATCTCAAAATAGATAACACATAGATTTAACGTGGTTCACCCAAAACCTAGGCTACGTCCACCTACATAGTTGTTCAACCTTTCTTATTATCCAACAAAAACATAAACCAATATTATAATGCATTATACATCTCAACCGCTTATAACAGCATTTTAGGGCAACCTCTAAAATCGACAATTTTAGGGTTTTACAATGTCGGTATTCCTTTTTCTTGAAAAAGCACAATATCAGAGGTCCTCACAATATCAACACCCACTACATGATTACTCACCATAATATCAACAAGGGAGAGGAAGATAAATTCTAAAGAGGGACAACTACTAAAGAAAACACATGCATCTCAGTAGTTTCCATAGTGAATGTTGAAGTCGCCTCAACATTTTAACCTAGTACACCAATGAGGCTAGACTCAATGATCTTGTAAAGATAGTGAAAATATTGGAACATCCTTGAGAGATTCAAATATATATGGTTTGAAGGAATCAAGGGAATCAAATTGAGGTTATGAAGTACGATTTTCATTACCATCCTCTGGAAAAGGGGTCGTGACAAACATCAGAGAAGGCAGAGCCTATGTAATGATAAACAAAAATGTAGACAAAGAAGTCCTAGGAATTGATTTCCAATGACAAAATTCAGTCATATGAATTTTCTTGAACTTCTTCTTGAATGATGGAGGACAATATTGCATGTTAAATGTAACAGGCTTAAGGACCCCAATAAAGCTATGATGAGGGTTTGGAGATAGAATAGGAGAAGACATGACTTCATCGGACACAACCTAAGAGTGCAACATATTGATAGGCTAGGGAAATAACATGGTATATGGAAGAAATTTTATGAGTGGAGAATCTAAAGATGGAGAGAATAGGAATTGTTCTCATTTAAGGAAAGTCCCATTAATAGTCCTCAAAGTGATGAGAAGCATTAACACAAAACATGAAGCTAAAAAATATGTGGATGGAATAGGAATGAAAGAGAGAATAGATGCAAATGGAGAAGATGTGGTAGCCAATGACTTACCCTAAAACTCCAATACACCCTCATATTCTAGAGCCATCACCTATGGATGATTCTTTTACTTGTGAAAGCTAGTTTCAATGTACTTGGTTGATGAAATACAACTAATTGAATACTTGAATGACTTGAAGATCAGTGATTAAAGATCGCCGAGTACTGAAATGATGTGTAAGATAATTAAATCAGTCATTATTTTATCATTGATGTCAACTAATTTTGACAATACTTATCATGTTAGTTACAAACATCTAAACATCTGTAAAGAGGAGAGAAGAGATGAAGAAGTGAGATATCTACATAGAGAAAGATGGATATGATAGATGAGGATAAGGAATACTTTGGGTAACTTATTAATGAGTCTATGACTTCATATTGTTGACTTGATTATGTTGCATTAATCTATTATGAAGGAGGAAGAAAAATGTACAAGGCAACATGGTTGGTAAATGAAGCACTTCAGTATACACTGAGCCAGTGTAGTGTATACTGAGCAACAGTATTAATCGAGCTTTTGTTCACCGATGCATTTCTTTTTTAACCAAGTATGGATGAAAGTATTAAATGCTTAAGTTTAGCCGATACAAATTGATGAGATGGAAATTATTATGATTTCAAGATTGAGGATAAAGTTTGTTATAAGATCCATGGCTGAAAAAATTTGGAGAAGATCTAAAGGATGGAATTGAAACGTGTTACTAACACAACTGCTAAGGAAGGTTTAACAGGAAAAATCAATGAAGGAGAATAAACAGCAAAATCTGATGGTTGATATGAAAATGGTTTATATGTTTATATAAGAGATATTATTTTCACTATTGCAACATGCTGGAAGAAAGAAGACTTCAAATATTTCACGTGAATATAGTTTCATGCATGCCTGATCAAACTGGTTGAAGCAGAACCAAACTACAGAATAGTACCGAGCATCAGAGAGCTATTACCGAGTGAAAGTAAGTTGAGGAAGTAAATTGATATATTTCTCAGAGGATTTTTATGGGCTTAGAATAGATCTAAACATCTACAAGTTAAGTTGTATTGTAATCAAATCAACTATTGTTTCAGTTTAACCATTGATAGAGAAAAATCTCTTAATCGAGTGGACTTAACCATCTTATGTTATGCCCCTATGTCATTCAATGAACATATATTATTATCCTATCGACCCCATAGTGAATGTTGGTTGAATGATAACTGTTAGTCTTAAATCCTCTAACAAGGTCACACCTAACAGTGTGTTTGTAACCTTTAACAGGGTTGGCTCTTCACCGAGCTCACTTCATAATAGTGAAAATTATTTTGGGTTACCAGTCCCAGGTGGTTTTTCCCTTAACAGGGTTACCATGTTAAATCATTGTGTTATATGTTTCTATGATGATTTCTTTATTGTCATACTTTACATAATGCATATTTGATTTGGTCAGTTTTCATTGTAAGTTAATTAACTAGTAATCGGTAAAGGCACAGACAGTTTAATAGTTTATGTTACCGAGCTATAGAATTTGTTAAAATTATTTTGAAAGTTACATCTTAAGATTTGGGACTGTAGGATAACTGATCTAACTAATTCACCCCTTCCCCCCTCTCAATTATTCTAACAATTGGTATCAGAGCATTGGTTTCTTGGAACAAAGTTTTAAGGACTTTAGCAAAAAGATCACAAGATGTATAAGAGGGAGGTGCCGAAGCTGAACAAGGACAATTGTACTATATGGAAAAGTTGAATGAAACTTCATATATCCTGAATCAGAGATTCTACCTTACATCTACTTGAAAATGGCTACTTACAACCAATAACTAGACCTTTGACTCTTGATCAACTGAAAGATTGACATGAACACAACATTACTATGATATAGATTGTTGTTGCTCTATCTGATGCTGAATTTGAGGATGTCAAAGATCACACTACTGCAAAGGAAATTTGGGATAAATTTCCTCAATTCTATGGTGGTGATGTTAATGTCAAGAGAGCTAGAGCTAAAAGCCTAAGAGCTAGGTTTGACTATATGAAAATGAAGGAAGGAGAAAACATAGTACAATATACAAACTAAATAAAGGAGGTAGTCAATGCTATCAGAGGATCTGGTGGTGTCATTGATCAAGATATAGTGGTAAGTAAAATTCTAAGAGCCTTGTTGCCTGCTTATGCAATCAGAATATCTGCTATACATGACATGAGGTCTGCACTTGGCAATACTCTTACTCTTGATAGTTTGATTGGTAAGATAACAACTTTTGAGTTGAATAATTTTGATAATAGTGGTGTACCATTTGTTGAGTCTACTTTCATGTCTTCTCTGAAGATCGGTAAGTCTAACAGTAGAAATAATATAAGGAATGATAGTGATATTAATACTAATGATGAGCTTGATGAACTTGGAGCTCTTATGGCCTGGAGATTACCTAAAGGTAAAGGTAGATATAAGGGTAAATTACCTTTAGCATGTTTTAACTGTAAAGAAGTTGGCCATATTTTTGCTAGATGCCCAAATAGGAAAGAAGAAGATAGGAATAAAGATCGATCTAGCGAAGGAAGCTATGGAAGGAGAAACAATAGAAGTTTCTGACACTACAACAGAGACAACCAAGATCACAGAGATAAGGGTAAAAAGGTATGTTACTTTTTTGAAGAGAATGATACTGATACCAACATAGATGATATTGTTGAAGTAGTATTTGTTGCGATGAAGGATGATTTTGAGGAAGAAGAAAGGTATGTAGAAATAACACTCATTTCTAAAGTTAGTAAAAATGATACTTGGATCATTGATAGTGGTTGTAAACATCACATGACTAGTGATGAAGAAAATTTTGATCATCTTGAGCATTATAATGGAGGATCAATAATAATGGGTAATGATACACCATGTATGGTTAGAGGAAAAGGATCTTTATTGATAAATGATAAAATCAAATGTGATAATGCTTATTGGGTAAAAGGAATAAATTACAATTTGCTAAGTGTGGAATAGCTTAACAAATCACATCACTGAGTAGCTTTTGAAAGCAAGAAGGTAAATATATTTGATGAAAGTGGAAAGCTTGTTGGAACATGAGCACAATCTAAAGGTAACTTATTTTATCTTGACAATGTTGAGACTTCTTGTTTACTGATGAAAAATGAGGATGTGTGGTTATGGCATAAAATGTTATGTCATGTAAATTTTGATAACATGATTAAGATTAGTAGAAAGAAAAAGGTTAGAGCTCTGTGTAGCCTAACAAAGTCTGATCATGTTATGTGTCATGAATGTCAAAAGGGGAAAATGACAAAATCTAGTTTTAAAAGTAAAGACTATTCAACAAAAAGAATCTTGGAGTTAGTTTGCACCAACCTATGTGGTCCCATGAGAACTCAGAGCTACTATGGAGATAGATACTTTATTCTATTTTTTGATGATTACACTAGATTGATGACTGTAATATTTTTAAAAGAGAGATCTAAGGAATTTAAAATGTTTAAATGGTACAAAGCAAAAGTAGAAAAGAAACTGGGAAAGAACTGAAATGTTTGAGGTCTGACAGAGATGGTGAGTTTATTTTTGATGAATTCAATAACTATTGTAATGAACATGGTACAAAAAGATAGGTTTTTGCACCGAGAACACTACAGCGGAATGGGATTTTTGAAAGGAGAAATACATCAATTATTGATTGCACGAGGACACTTATGTTAGAAAAGAATGTTGCACAAGTATACTAGAGAGAGGTAGTTAGCATAGCTGTATATGTTCTAAATCAAGTACAATTGAAGAAAGACACAAACAAAACACCCTACGAGTTATGGTTTTGTTACACACCAATTGTAAGTTACTTCATAAATTTTGGTAGAAAATGTTTTATTCTAAAAGATGATAAGAACGGGAAATTTGACTCTAAGGCAGATGAGGGAATATTTCTTGGATATTCTACTAAAATCAAAGCTTACAAGTGTCTGAATAAGGTTACTAATAAGATGATTGAAAGTGCTAATGTCAGAGTTGATGAATTTGATGATAAAAATGACAAAGAAATCATTAAGGAGCTAGAATAATATGGTAGATTCACTTATATTGAGCATCCAGAGTACCTACCAAAGCCATAGGCTAAGTTGACCAAGCATCAGGAAAATAACACCGAGGAACAACAAAGAGAAACCAAGGAATAGGAAGAAGCTAATGAGAAAGGAAATGAACCTAAACAAAATGGAGAACAAAGAAGAGATCAAGTGCTAGTGAGATTTTTCATAAGGCATCATCCTGAGAACAAAATCATTGGAGATAGGAAAGCTGGGATACTAACAAGAAGTAAGTTAAGATAGAATGTATGCCTAGTTTGTGAATTTGAACCGAAGAATGTTAAGGTTGCACTTGAGAATGATGAATGGATAAAGGCTATGAATGAAGTGATAGAACAAATTGAGAAAAAACAAGACATGGACTTTAGTACATAGACCAAAATATAAGAATATTATCAGTACTAAATGGAATTTCAAAAATAAGCTGAATGAAAATGGAGAGGTTACAACAAACAAAGCTAGACTTGTTTGCAAGGGATATGCACAAGAAGAAGGTATTGATTATGGTGAAACTTTTTCACCTGTTGCTAGATTGGAAGGAGTCCACGTGTTACTTGCATATGTTGCACATAAGAAATTTAAATTCTATCAAATGGATGTTAGGTCTGCTTTTCTAAATGGAATACTAGAAGAGGAGGTCTACATAGAACAACTAGAAGGGTTTGTTGATCCAAATCAGAAAGATATGGTATGTAGACTACACAAAGCTTTATATGGTTTAAAGAAAGCACCAAGATCCTAGTATGAAAGGTTGCATACTTATCTTTTAAGTATTGGTTTTGTAAGAACTAGTGAAAGAAGCAATTTGTATATGAAAGGAGGATCTGATGATACTATTTTGATTGCTAAAATATTTGTGGATGATATAAGTTTTGGAGGACAAGATCATATCTATAAATCATTTTCTGATGAGATGAGAAAAGAATTTGAAATGTCTATGTTTGGAGAGATTTAATTTTTTCTAGGCTTGCAGGTTATTCAGCGGAATGATGGAATTTTCATCACACAATAAAAGTACATAAAGGAAGTATTGAGAACATTTGGCATGGAAGACGCTAAACCAGTTGGAACACCAATGGTCACAGGCTGAAAATTAACAAAAGATGATGAATCTACAAAGGTAAACCAGACACTGTACCGATCTATGATTGGTAAACTGATGTATGTAGTACACAGTAGGCCAGATATTGCAAATGTAGTGGGGATTATTGCTAGATTTTTTTCCAATCCAAAGGATTCACATTGATTGCAGTGAAAAGAATCTTGAGATACCTAAAGAAAATAGAGGAATACGGCTTATGGTATCCTAAGGAAGGAAATTTTAAACTAAGATTCTACACCAACGTAGATTGGGCTAGAAATATAGATGATAGAAAGAGCACAACTGGAGGAGCATTTTTCTTTGGTGAAATAATTGTTACTTGGACAAGTAAGAAACTACCTTGTATTTCTCAGTCTACTACCGAAGGAGAGTATGTTGCTACTGCTACAAATTGTTCAAACATTTCTTATATCAAACAAGTGTTGGAAGGGATGAATGAGGTAATCATTGAACCGGTGATTAAATATTGTGACAACACTAGTGCAATAAATATTTCTAATAATCTTATAATGCATTCAAAGACAAAGCATATTTCTATTAAGTATCACTATTACTTAAGAGAACAAGTACAGGAGAAACAAGTCAAATTGGAATATGTTACATCAAAGGAGAAACTTGCTGATATTTTTACCAAGCCTCTACTGAAGGACACTTTTGAATACTTGAGGACTAGACTTGGGGTCCGTCCCCTATCTACTAGTTAGTAATGTGATATGGAGGTTGCACCAGCCTAATATTATTAGAAGATCATTCATGCTAATGAAAAATAGCTCACACTTTGGATTATGTCTAAGGTTGTGAAATATTTGAGGAACTAGAACAAAGAATTGGCATATCAGTATACCAAGATACATTGTCTACACCGAACAATAGAGAGTCACTTGGCTATTGCAGAGCTATATGTTTTACATTTTTCTTTGGCATTGTTGTCAAAGGGAGAGATAAAAAATATGATAAATAGAGAGATCATATCTATCTAAGGGAGACATAATCTGAGAAATTTAGGGAGAGTTTTGAAGATTTGTTGCTAAGAACAGAAGGAATCTAAGAGCTAAAAAGATCAAATCCACAAAGGAAATTCTGCACTTGTAATGCTTTTATGAAACGTAGTGATTAAATATATTAAATATCAAGCTAGGGAGAGCTTACGGAGTTATAAAATTTACTTACATAGTTGTATAATACATGTTTGGTATGTGCATGGAATATTTCATATTGCTTGTATTGCCATCAATGCCAAAGGGAGAGATTGATGAACTACAACTGGTTGAATACATGAATGACATGAAGATCAGTGATTAAATATCACCAAGTACTAAAATGATGTGTAAGATAATTAAATCAGCCATTATATTGTCATTGATGTCAACTAGTTTTGACAGTACTTATCATGTTAGTTACAAACATCTAAACATTTGTAAAGAGGAGAGAAGAGATGAAGAAGTGAGATATCTACATAGAGAAAGATGGATATGACAGATGAGGATAAGGAATACTTTGGGTAACTTATTGATGATTCTATGACTTCATATTGTTGACTTGATTATGTTACATTAATATATTATGAAGCAGGAAGCAAAATGTACAAGGCAATGTGGTCGGTAAATTAAGGACTTCAATATACACCGAGCCATTGTAGTGTATACCAAGCGATAGTATTAACCAAGCTTTTGTTTACTGAGGCATTTCTTTGTTAATCAAGTATGGATGAAAGTATTAAATGCTTAAGTTTAGCCGACAGAAATTGATGAGCTAGAAATTGTTATGATTTTGAGATTAAGGATTAAGTTTTTTATAAGACCCACGGCTGACAAAATTTGGAGAAGATCTAAAGGATGGAATTGAAATGTGTTACTGACACAACTTCCCAGGAAGGTTTAAGAGGCAAAATCAATGAAGGAAAATAAGCGGCAAAATCTGATGGTTGATATGAAAATGGTTTATCTTTCTATATAAGAGATATGAGTTTCACTATTGAAACATGCTGGAAGAAAGAAGACTGTAGATATTTCCCATGAAACAGTTTCATGCATGCTTGATTAGATAAGTTGAAGGAGAACTAAACTGTAGAATAGTACCGAGTGTCAGAGAGCTATTACTGAGTGAAAGTAAGTTGAGGAAGTAAATTGATATATTGATTAGAAGATTTGTATGGGCTTAGAATAGATCTAAACATCTACAAGTTAAGTTGTATTATAATCAGATCAACTATTGTTTTAGTTTAACCCTTGATACAGAAAAATATCTTAATCAAGTGGACTTAACCATCTTATGTTATGCCCCCATGTCACTCAATGAATGTACATTATTATCCTATCAACCCCATAGTGAATGCTAGTTGAATGATAACCATTAGTCTTAAATCCTCTAACAAGGTCACACCTAACAGTGTGTTTGTAACCTTTAACAGGGTTGGCTCTTCACCAAGCTCACTTTAGAAGAGTGAAAATTATCTTGGGTTACCAATCCCAAGTGGTTTTTCCCTTAACATGGTTTCTATATTAAATCATTGTGTTATGTGTTTCTGTGATGATTTATTTATTGTCATACTTTACATACTGCATATTTTATTTGGTCGGCAATCACTGTGAGTTAATTAACTGGTAATCGGTAAAGGCACAGATAGTTTAATAGTTTATGTTACCGAGCTATAGAATTTGTTGAAATTATTTTGAAAATTACATCTTGAGATTTGGGACTGTAGGATAACTGATCTAACTGATTCACCCCCCCCCCCCCCCCTCCTCTCTTAGTTATTCTAACATTGGTGACAATAAAGGAAAGCTTGAGAATGGTCACTATCATCATGCTCCATAGGAAAGGTTTTTGATGATGTCACTAGTAAACAAGAAGGAAAAACCAATGAAGTGGATGTGCTACTAAAATAGTAGCGATAGGCTCAACTACATATGTGTTTCCTCATTTTTATCTAGGAGCACTTAAAGGTACAAGAGGTACCCTAGAAGGTTGAGAAACAAGAACCAAAGGAGAAGAGTGGGCATGTAGCCATCACTTTCTCTTTCCATACATAAAATCGTAAATAATGTTTACAAGGATAAGAAACTCGAAGGGAGTTAGATGATTTAGAAGCTATCCCATATTTTGCAATATGATGTTGAGGATATGATTGCAAAACAAGGGAGGTGGAAGTGGATTACTCATGCCAGTATAGATACAAGTGGTAGAAGAGCTACCAATATTAGCACCAACACCATTAGTACCAATGTCAATAACAATAATAGGGATTGTGAAAGTAGTGTTAAAACAACTAGGAGGTGGTATTGAATACCACAAGGGAAATTTTGACATACTTATGGTAGGAATGGTGTCAGCATATAGGGGATTAATGTTAGGCCCTATTTCTGCTATGTGAATAGGTACCCCAGGCATAGTGATAGTTATCATCTATCTCAATCTTCTTTACACACCTATAACCTCCTTTGTGATTGTACCTAAACCAACACAAAAAAGTAGGAAAAAAATGTTGTGTTGCATAGGGGCTTTCCTAAGTCAAACCTTTTTTTGGTGTTCCCACTTCCACAATAGCTATGATTGATGAAAAGAGAGTTTATCCTCAAGGAGAAAAAAGGTAAAATTTTAATTGAAATGCTAAATAGACAAGATTACACCTTAGGATTGATAATAGTGGTAATAAAATGCTCTTTAGACAAGCCCTATAAATGTCGATGCAATAACATGGAAAATATAACATAATCCTTCATGAAATCATACTTAAAGATAGGTTGTTGTAGCTTGTTTCTCCTTGTACTCAAATCTACTCTTGATTGAATTGAATTAAGACTCTTGAATTGTAATAACAGACTTTCACAATCCATAACTATTACATAGCTTGATTCTTGGTTTAGATTGTGTATTAGCTTTTTGAATCAATGTTTTGAATCACACTCTATGATCCATCATAAAGATGGTAGAGGGCTAAGAGCTAAGAGATTTTTTAATATGGGGTTCACAATGTATTTAAGAATTTGAGATGAGATGATTTTTTTATATGGGGTTCACAATGTATTTAATAATTTGAGATGAAATTCAATGGTAAAAAAAAATATTGGGATCAAACCACAATGAAAATGGTTGATACTCACATACATTTGAAGTTGGGCCCCTTCTGGAGGAAATAAGGAATTGTGCATCTAGTTCTCTTAGACAAGGACCAAAGAAAGTAGTGACAAACTATCAGGATCCAAATCATAGGAACTAGTCTAAATGTTAGGATATGGCAATTGTAGTATAAGATAAGGTGTAAGTAGGTTTAAAATGACTTAGGAGAAGGTACATTATAAGATCATAATAGAATATGAAATTGTAAAGTGTTACAATTTGATACACTACAACAATATTTATTATGCGTCATAAAATATTAAATATATTTAAGAGTGTTGGCCACATATTTTATTGAATAAATCTTAAAAAATACATGAACCATGTGGTAATTTCTCACATAAATATGAACTTTTTTAAAAATATACCTACCTATGTCTAATGGGATCTTTAGAATAATGGATGTACTTTCATAATAGCATAATCAAAAGTAGATATTTCTTCAATTGTTGTTGCATGTGTCCTAGTAGACATGTACACAAAAAGTGGAGTTGAAATGGTGGTGGCTAGAATTTAGGGATTTTAATTTAGTTGTTGCAAGAGAAGTTGTATTGATTGTAGATCACTAAAATCAATATTTAATTGTACAAATAGCTCATGCTAGTTGTAGTAAGTTAGAATTCTAGAATCTTGGTAGAAATTAGTGAATTGTTGCTCAATGTACTTATTATAAAACCTCACAAAGGAAAATTGTGACTTTAATCTTACTAGCCTCAAATTGAAAAGATTATTTCATTTGTATGGAGATAAGAAAATCCACTAGTAAAATTTAGCCCAATTTTTTACGCGGATTAGTCAATTTTTTGATGCACATTTGTTGACCAAATGACCATTATTATTGTCAAAAAAAATTCATCGCTTATTCAACACATTAAATTGTTGTCAAATATTCAACCATTATCATGGTAAAAATATCGACAAATCCTACGTTGAAATAATTGTATAGTTGGTGTAAATAGCTAAACTATCTTTTTGCATTTTTGACCACATATGGTCAAAAAATAGATCAATGAATATGTCGACAGTATAGCATTGGCATCAAAAAATTAAGGTAGTGTTGTCAAAATATCAATGGTATTTTATGCTGAGAGTATAGCATTCTCGTTAAACTCTACAGTCTTTGTTGGTCAAAAAATTGACAAAATATTCAATTTTAAAAACATATATATATATATATAAAAAGATCAGCACATAAGATAAGGCACATAAGACACACTTTCTCTTATTCAAATGATAGCTCAGCAATGTTTAAGGAAATGCCAAGAACAAATGAAAAGGATATCAGACAAACAAAGATTGGAGATTGACAAGATAAACTCATCTAAATTCATCCAATTCATCCATGTAGTTTCATATTGATAAGAAATTTGAAAAGATCTAGTGGTAAGGTTGAAAGATATAAACATGATTGTTGAACCCTATCTTATTCAAAATGCACTATCTATCCTCTATCTCACACATATGCTCTATTTATTTAGAGAACACAATCCATTCAAAAAGAACAACGCGCACACACACACACACACACATAGATATATATATATATATATATATATATATATATATATATATATATATATATATATATATATATATATATATATATATATATATATATAATACAACATGAATATTCAAAAATAATTTTCCAGTAAGATTTTGAACTTCAATAACAAGAACTACAAAACCCAATGCTAAGATCCCATTAACTCTTAACTTAAATTTAGAAATAGTTGAGAAATATTTATTGTTAAGGTTGAAAAATATAAACTTCATTGTTGAACACTATCTTATTCAGAATGCATTGTCCATCTTCTATCTCACACATATTCAGAGAGTACGGCTCATTCTGAAAGAACATCCCATATTTATATATATAGAATTCTTCTCCTGTCCATACAATAGTTTTTGAAATTTAGGGTTAAAGTTTTTTATGGGAGTTATGAACTAGTGAAGTGATGGATGAAGACCTCATCTAGAACATGAACACTCAGTAATAACAAGGTTCAAACTTTAATGTCAAGAATCACAATACTCCAATTTAACGATTCTATATATACAGTTGATCTTTGAAATAAGAATTGATTTGGAAAGATTTATTACTAAGAATGATAGAAAAAAATCATACCCATTAACTCCTATCTTAAATTTAGAAATCACTAACCCTTCTTGTTCTATCTACACATTTGGTCCTTCAAACAATATAATGATTACTAATTTCATAAGATATAGTGCCAAGTTTCTATCGATGTGTAGGATGCTCAAAGTTTTGTACTCGAATCACTACCCTCTGCTCATAGCCATTCTTAAGATGCTCATCCTAGGCCTGGATATCCAAACCACATTGTTCAGATTATTGCTAACAAATAAAATGATGGGTGATTTTCTTAAATTAGAATGTTAATCTTAATCTTAAATTGCAGAATTTGTCAAGTTTCCAATCACCTACAAGAACACTTTCTTACTGAAACATATCAACTTAAACCTAGGGCATTTTCCATGTACACCAAATACAACTACTCTAATATTTTTTTATACTATGGAAGCTATGCCAGTAAAGTCATCTACATAAGTACAATCTTACTACTAAAAATAAATGCTAAACAATCCAATATTATAGGTTTTTAAGAAGACAGAACTAATAGAATCTTCAAGAATATTACTCCTATTTTAGTGCTAGGTCTTGTTGCAAATGTTATAGATGTGTTAAGCCAAATGGGACAAGTCTTGTGGAATTCAAAATAATAATACAATGTTCATATATTTTTCCATATCGAAAGATGACATGTGACATGGTTGCCACCATCTACTGACACTTAATGTTGACATATCTCACAACCACCATCACATGGCAATGTCTTGAAGATACAATTCTAAAAAATAGCATTTTAGAAAAACATGTTTAGACCATATCAATCAGAATCAATATATAATGATATAGACTCTTTGGACTCGATGCACAAAATGGATGAGACATTCATGCTTACTTATTCAAATATAAAAACAAAGGAAATGCAGTTGAACAAGAAGAATACACACCAAATCAAAGATCTAGCATTTGGATATCATGAATGTTATGTTTACACCAGCTATAGAGAATGGATATTCCCACACAGATCTATCACCTTCCTACTTTTGAAGAAGACACCAAAATGATATTTGCACAAAATGTTTGAAGAGAATTTCATGTCAAATTCAACAATTCCAAAGAAAAAATATTATACTTCATTGTTACACATAATATTCATCATAGAAGAGACCCTTGCAGTTCAAGCTGAAAACTATCTATGCAGTCAAAATGTAGACCCATGAACCATGCAATTAAAATTATCAAGTACCATACATATATTAGCAATCATTATTATGGATAAAAAATACAATGACTAACATGCAAGTACAATGACCTAGTGTGATGTCCCTATTTTTAAATAATATTTAAAAACAAATAATCATTAGATCATAATATTTTAATAAATTAAAAATAAAATATATAAATAAACAAGAGCTCTGCTTGAGTAAGAGCCCCTGCCTATTGCAAAAAGTGGAAGGTACATTGTTTAAGAAAAGAAATGATCAGATACACTGGAATAAGTAGTTCATTCTATAGTTCACTAGGACAATAGATACAATCAAAGAAGACTTTTACTCACAAATAGTAATCATATCCATGTGTTCAAAATCTTAGTAGACTCCAAGCATGAGAAATAAAGAATTGATAAACAATATTATATAAATAGAAGGTATAAGTACAAGAGGTCATAATCATTATTTTCAAAGACATCATAACACAAAGGTGCATCAACATATGAATTTCAAAGACATCAATTGAAGTAAGACTTATGTCGATCAATGAAATAAAGCATTATTAAAATTGGCTTTCCCAAAGATGCTTCTATTAGGAGATTATAATGCATGAATATCAACTTTGTTCTAGTGACTCTTTTTTAATTATCACGCTCAATATAATTTTAAGTAAAATAATTCACTCAAGTCCAATTTTTGAGATCTTCACAAATGTTTCTTGCTTCGGCTTCATATCAACCTTCATCCTTTTTTCTTTTACTATTCGCTTTCTCATTTCGGTAATAACCATATGCACATAGCTATGATAACCATTTTAAGCAATTAATCTCACATTCTTGTACCATGTGTAGTATTCTTTCCTATTCACTGAACTTTCAAAAATAGTTTCTGAGAGTTCTACCAATTAAAAATGAAAATCAAGGACACAAATTTTAGGTGAGAACAAGATTTAGCAACATAAACATATCCTTAAATACCAATACTTATGGAGACCCTCAAAATTCTCACAAACATCCAACTGACTGGGTGTATAATTTCTTTAATTAATGAGATAACTTAAGAATTCTTCTATGGTAGAATGTCAAAGTAATTACTATACATGCTTGATATCCATAAGACCTTACATCAATTTACCAATCCAAAACTAAAAATAATTAATCTATTTAGAACCAACTATGCTCAAAAACTACTTATAAGATTTTCCTTTCTTCACCATAAATTGAGGCAATAAAATGAAATTTCTCTCAGGAAACCTTGACATCACAAAACCAACTTTTCAATGGCATGTCACTAAAAACTGTCAAAATTCATTTTCCTATCTCAATCCAATAAATTGAAAACATTCCACGGCCAAGAGAAAGGAAAAGCACTACATATAAAAAGGATAGATAATATCCCACAAGGTATATGAGGATGATAAACATAAATAAAGATGGAAAACGTATGGTAGGTCCAGCATATTGAGAGAAGTTCCTTGGCAAGAAAACCAATGTTCTATTGGATTGTTTAATGCCATGTGGTTTAGTCCTATCAATAGAGAAATATCATCTGATTAATATAGCATGAATCTTGTATAGAGGTCATCATCATTATTTTGATCTATGAAGTAGTAACATTTGGCAATATCTTCCTTGTCTATACCAAAATGGAGTTGTGGGACAGAGAATGTGCATCCTTCAAAGGAAAAGGGATAGAAGATTTTTTTCAGATATTTTTTAATGGAAATTATCTGGTAGACATGTATGCAAAATGTGGAAGCACAAAGAAAGGCACGTGAACTATGTGATAGAATACCTCAATGAGAACATGGTATGAAGGTTTAATGGAAAGATGGATTTTGCTTGAAATGATCAAGCATATAAAATTTATAATTGTTTGACAAAATGCCTCAAAGAAAATAGGGTAGGAAAGACATTGGGGAATTTCGTCAGCTCTATTTCAGCTGAAATGCCATTCATAAATGTATGCAAAATGTAGAAACATGGGAAAGGTAGAAAACTATTTGATTAAATGTCTTGAAGTAGTGTGACCATTTAAAATTACACAATCACAAGATAATGCATAAAATAAAATGGATCTATTAAAAAGGTATTTTAGAAACTTTCAAGCAAATACAATTCACAGCCTAAACCAATATGGGCATCATTCAAAGAACAATGAAAGGGGATTTTCTATTTTATGGAAAACTAACTAATGTTTAAAAATGTTATTCTTTGTTAGATGTATATTTGAGATTTTCTATCAAGCTTTACTTTGAATTTTTCACTCTCTTATCTATAAATCTAATTTGATGAATATGGTGATGTAGATTGGTTGATAAACATGTTTAAGAAGTAAAATATTTCTTAAAGTAAGTGAATGAGAAACAATATGGAATAAGAAGTAGTTTTTTTTTACCATAGAATCTACGACATTGGTTTAGTTTGAGCTTCACTTAGTTTCGAGAATAGTTTAATATTCTCTACTTAACAAGGCCAACCACATGAAGGTGGAATCCCATTTCCCCCCCTCCCCCCGGCTCCCCCCAACATAACTCTAAATTCCTCATCAATATCTAATAACATTCATTCATCCATTTTTTGAAATAGAACATTCAATCATTATAATCACATAACATTCATTAACACAAAATTCATTAACACACAACATTCATAAATAATTTATTAACACGTCATTCATCAACATTTACTAGTACAAAATTACATCCATTAAGACAACGTTCTTTCATTAGCAAAAAATGTTAAGTACAATCATTTCTTTTTTTGTTTCTTGCTCATTTTTCTAAGGTAATGGCTAAGCAGAGCATCAATATCCTTGTCATTCCCCTCCTCAACTACTTCTAATCTCAACACATGTCTCCTCTGATGAACTACAACTGATTTAGAACCTGATTAAAGCAACTATGATTCAACATCACTGAGCAGATTGATTAGATATGTAATATGATTAAATCAGTATTATGTTGTCATTGATGTCAACTAGTTTGACAGCACTTATCTTGTAAGTTACTATACCGAAACATCTGTAGTAAAGGATTGAAAGAGATGAAGAACAAAAATATCTACATGAGGAAGATGGATATGAAAGATGAGGATATAGAATACATTCAATAACTTGTTGATGAGTCTATGACTTTATGTTATTGACTTAATTATGTTTCATTCATCTATGATGAGGAAAAGAGCTGAAAGACACAAAGCAGTGTTGTCGGTTGATGAAGCAATTTAGTATACACCGATGGAGTGTAGTGTATACCAAGCATAGTGTTAACCAAGCTTGTGTTCACCGATGCATTTTTTTGTTAACCAAGAAGAACAAAATAAACTAAATGATTAGTTTATCCGATAAGATTGATGAGCTGGCAAGTGTATAAATTCGAGGTAATAGATAAAGTTTGTTACACAGATCGATGACTGACAAAATTCAGGAAAGATCTAAAGGATGAGGATCAAATGTTTTATTGACACAAGTGCTGAGGTATGTTTAAGAGCCAAAATCAATGACAATGATTAAGTGGAAAAATCTGATGGAGTAGAAGAAAATAGTTTACAAGTCTATATAAGAGACTAGAGATTTCACAATGAGTGTGATGTCGAAAGAGAAGGAAACTACAGAATCATCATGTGAACAAGTTTTCATGCATTTTGATCATACTAATTAAGGAGAACCCTACTGTAGAGCATTACTAAGTGATAGAGAGTGATTACCAACGGACGGTAAGTTGAACAATGTTTGAAACAGAATTGATTTATTGATCAGAAAGATTTGTATGAGCTAAACATTGATCTATAATTTACAATTGAAGTTGTATTGAGTCAGATCACCTACTGTTACATATTTAACCATTGTACACAGTCAAATCTCTTAACCAAGTGGACTAAGAAAGTCTTATTATATATCATTCATAGAATGAGCATTGTTATCCTGTCAACCCCAAAGTGACTGTTGGTTGAATGATAACGGTTGGTCTTAAATCCTCTAACAAGGTCACACCTAACAGTGTGTTTGTAACCTTTAATAGGGTTGGGTCTTCACTGACCTCACTTCAGAAGAGTGAATATTTTGGGTTACCGGTCCCAGGTGGTTTTTCCCTTCATAGGGTTTCCACGTTAAATCTCTTGTGTTATGTCTTGATTGTGATGTTTGTGTTGATGTCATATTTACATGTTGCATATTTGATTTGATTGTTAACTACTATAAGTTTTAGACTGGTAATCAGTAAATGCACAGACAGTAAAAGTATTTTAAGTTACCAAGTAGTAGAAATTGAAGTATTTGTTTTTTGGATTATACATTTTGTATTGGGATAGTGATTAACTGATTCACCCCCCCTCTCAGTTATTCTAAAAATTGGTATCAGAGCATTGGTTGCTTTGAACAAAGTTTTAAGGAATTCAGTAAAAAAATCCCAAAATGTATAAGACGGAAGTGCCAAAGCTGAACAAAGAGAACTTCGCAGTATGGCAGAGTCAGATGAAGTTGCACATATCTAGAATTGGGAATGCTGCACTAGAATTGATGGAGAATGGTTATATAGAACCGACACCAGGTCCCTTGAGACTTGATCAACTGAAAGACATGCATGAACACAATATTACTATGATGGAACTTGTTGCTTCCTGCACCGATGCCGAATTTGAAGATATCAAAAGTTGCACTACTGCAAAATCCATGTGGGATAAACTTTCTCAAGTTTATAGTGGAGATGTGCATGTTAAAAGAGCTAGAGTAGAAAGCCTAAGAGGCCGATTTGACGATATGAAGATGAAAGAAGGTGAAAATATTGTGCAATATACAAATAGACTGAGAGAGGTAGTACATGCTATTAGAGCATTTGATGGACAAATTAGTGAAGAAACAATTGTTAGAAAAGTACTCAGAACCTTATTTCCAGTTTATGCAATCAAAATATCTACTATCCATGAGACAAGGTTTGCATCTACTAATGTACTTACACTTGACAATCTGATTGGTAAAGTTACAACCTTTGAGTTAAATAATTTTGATAACAGTGTTGTACCATTTGTGGAATTCACTTTTATGTCTTCTCTGAAGATTAGTAAGTCTAGCAAGAGTAATAAAAATGATAGTGACAGTAATATCAATGATGAGCTTGATGAACTTGAAGCTGTTATGGCCAGAAGATTACCCAAAGGTAAAGGAAGATATAGAAGTAAGCTACCTTTGGCATGCTTTAATTGTAAAGAGGTTGGCCACATCACTGCTAGATGTCCACATAAGAAAGATGATGATAGAATCGAAGACCGATCTAAAGGAAGCTATGGGAGAAGATTCAATAGAGGCTATCGACACAACAGAGATAACCGAGACAGCAATGACAAATGGAAAAAGGTATATTTCAAAGCTAAAGATAATGAATTTGAATCTGATTCTGATGATGATGTAGAAGTTATATTTATTTCTATGAAAGATGACTTGGAGGAAGAAGAAGAAAAGCATGAAGAAACAGCACTGATCTCTAAAGTTAACAAAAAAATACATGGATCATAGATAGTGGTTGTACACATCACATGACTGGTGATGAGGAGAATTTTGATGTGCTTGAAGAATACAATAGAGGATCAGTTAAGATGGGTAATGACTCACCCTATATGGTAAGAGGTAAAGGAACCTTAATGATAAATGATATGATAAAATGTGATAATGCTTATTAGGTAGATGGATTGAACTATAACTTGTTAAGTGTGGCACAGCTAAATAATTCAGGTCATCAAGTTGCTTTTGAGAGAAAGAAAGTGAAAATATTTGATGATGGTGGAAGACTAGTTGGAATTGGAGCACAATCAAGAGGTAATCTATTTTATCTTGATACTGATGAGTCTTCTTGCTTGATGATGAAAAATGAAGATGCTTTGTTGTGGCATAAAAGGTTATGCCATGTGAACTTTGATAGGATGATTAGGATCAGTAAAAGGAAAAGAGTTAGAGGGATGCCTAACTTGTCAAAACTGGATCATGTTATGTGTCATGAATCCCAGAAAGGTAAGATGACTAAATCTAGTTTCAAAAGTAAGGATTACTCAACAAAGAAGATATTTGATTTGGTTCATACCGACCTATGTGGTCCTATGAGAACTTAGATTTACTATGGTGATAAATACTTTATTCTTTTATTTGATGACTATTATATTCTTAAAAGAAAAATCTAAAGCATTTAAGATGTTTAAGTGGTATAAGGCTAAGGTAGAAAAAGAGACTAGAAAGGAATTGAAATGCCTAAGATCTGATAGAGGAGGTGAATTTATCTCTAATGAATTTACTAATTTTTGTAATGAGCATGGTATTAAAAGATAGGTCTCTTTACCGAGGACACCTCAGTAGAATGGGATTGCTGAAAGAAGCAACAGGTCAATAGTTGACTGTGCTAGGACATTAATGCTGCTAAACATTGATCTGTAATTTGCAATTGAAGTTGTATTGAGTCAAATCACCTACTGCTACATATTTAACCATTGTACACAATCAAATCTCTTAACCAAGTGGACTAAGAAAGTCTTATTATGTATCATTCATAGAATGAGAATTGTTATCCTGTCAACCCCAGAGTGACTGTTGGTTGGATGATAATGGTTGGTCTTAAATCCTCTAACAAGGTCACACCTAACAATGTGTTTGTAACCTTTAATAGGGTTGGGTCTTCACCAACCTCACTTCAGAAGAGTGAATATTTTGGGTTTCCAGTCCCAGGTGGTTTTACCCTTCATAGGGTTTCCACATTAAATCTCTTGTGTTATGTGTTGATTGTGATGTTTATTTTGATGTCATATTTACATGTTGCATATTTGATTTGATCGGTAACTGCTATAAGTTTTAGACTGGTAATTGGTAAATGCACAGATAGTAAAAGTATTTTAAGTTACCGAGCAGCAAAAATTGATGTATTTGTTTTTTGGATTATACATTTTGTATTGGGACAGTGATTAACTGATTCACCCCCCTCTTAGTTATTATAACATCCTCCTCATGTGTTTAGGAATAGGAGGTTCTTGCGCCAAAGGGGGGTCCTCTTCAATAACAACTACGTCATGGGTTAAATTCACACCATTTTATAGTAGTGTTACAAGTATTTCATTAATTAAAAGAACTATAAATCAAAAAAAAAATTTAAAAGAAAAAAAAAATTAGATTTTCTTTACCTGAATGTGCCACATCATTTACATGGTGATCACTCTAAACATCCTCCACTCATTCACCATGACGTTTTGTTTTCTCTAAAATATACACAAAAAAGGTTACACCAATTTTAATTTAAGATGTTAAATTGTATTAATAATTACATAATTAATTTTCAATAGAAAATGAACACCTCCATCAATATTATGATGCACATCAGGGCCTTCATTATGTGGCATAGGTTTTGTGTTAGGATTATGAGGCTGCATTGCAATGTCATTGGCATTATTATCATTGTTTTCTTTTTAAAAATAAAAATAGTTAATTTATGTTCAAAATTAGCATCAAATAGATTGTTTCTCAAGTATTCAATTTCAAATACTTTTCATTTGGCATATTTACCTATTCAACCGATACAGGAGACTCTTCGGTTGGGCCAGTGGAAGCTTTGTGTAGGCATTCAACCATGGCTTGATAGTCTTCCTTGAAGGAAACTTTTTTGTGTTCTGTTGTGGCCTCTAAATGAAATTCTGAGCCCTGCATTTTTTGATTAAACAATTCATATCCTTAGCATAGCACGCAAGCAACATAAGACTTGAATTCTGTCAAGTAACATTTGAGGTATTAATCTACAAAATTGATATTTTTTACTAGTGAACAAGGAAGAGATAATAAGGGGTCAGCGAAGTATGGGAGCATTGGTATTAAGTCAGTGATAAGGACATGAGATAGTCATTGTAAAAGGAAATCACAGTACGTGCTCTGTTATGTATAAAAGGAAAAAAATTATGTATTATATATAGGGCGTATTGACTTATACCTACTGATCCATGTCACTGTGCAGGATCCTCATCAAAGGGGTTAAATTTCATGCATATGTGAATCATTTATCTTAAATTAGCTAAAATTTACATGATACGTATGCTACAAATTACATAGAAGACAATATGAACAATATGCAAGATCCTAAACATGAATAAATTACCTTTACCTTATATACAGAATGCAAGATCATCAACAGAAGGGGTGACGATGTGTGTAGTCAATTACCAACTTCTAGAAAGGGTGACAATCAAACAAAATATATACATGTATCAACAATAATTGATTGAGCACCATAAGCAAGACATTGCTTATCATAAATCACATATGTTGTAATCATTATAATTGAATAAAATAAATTAATATTACCATGCCATTAGAGTTGAATATAAATATATAAATATGTAATCATTAGAATTGAAATCAATAAATCAATGTTAAATATATATATACTAATCAAATTAAATCACATACCTTGTACATTTCAATCATGTCATTGATCATCTTCTTCATCCATCTCATCATCATCATCATCATCATCATCATCATCATCATCATCATCATCACCACCACTATCAGCATCATCATCATCATCATCGCCATCATCATCATCATCATCACCACCACCATCATCATCTTCTTCTTCTTCACCATCTTTAGTATCTTCTTCTTCCATCACATTATACTTTATTTGCCTTCCTCTTGGATCATGTCTAACAACAAATGATTAACCCAGTTTATGTGGAACCTCTAAGTAAAACGCTTTCTCACATTGGCTTGGAATAATATAGGGCTCATCTCCAACTGGCTCAAATGACCTAATATTAATCATTGTAAATCTATTACCAAGATCATTTTGATTCTATTAATAGTTCTATCAAGATCATTACGATTCAGTCGTAGCATGTACCATTTGATGATGAATAGAACTAATTTGAAGGAGTTAAATTCGCACTCAAGTATTTCATCCAAGATGACATAGTATCAGTTTTGAGATTGTTGAGGATGTATGTCATTTTTAGATGATATATTAGTGACCTTGAAGACTGTAGTTATCCCAGAATCACAAGTTTTCTTCGTGTCATCCAACTTTTTTATGTGAAATTTGTGGCCATGATAGTACATAGCTTTGTGGTGCTTGACCTGCAATTTTTTAAGCGTGTGAAAATTATTTTCATCGTGAGTTGATATGAAACATATGGGTCATGATCATTAATAAATTTTTACGTACCTCTCTACCTCTTAAACCATATGCTAGATCAATTACCATTGGCATAATATTGGAATCTTCATTATGATGAGCTTCTCTAACCAATGAAGCAACACCTTCCCATGTTAATGAGAAATCATCTTGTTGAAATCATTCAATCCATACTATCATCCAATCAAGATTGTTCACAATATAAAAATGTGTTGCATCTCACTCTTGACCAACTGTATAAAAAAAATAAACCAATTACAAATAAATTATATTGAAAATTTATAAGAATTAACTAACTACAATAACATGTTATAATTACCTCTCACTTTAGTCAATCTACCTTTCCCCATCAATTACTCCCCTTCGAAATTGTTAATAGAGTTGGGATCCCAAATACGATCTACTTGGATCTTTGCTGCAAAATTAAGAAGATATTCACTAATGTACACCATGGTCTGGTATACCATATATATGTCCACCATAGAACCCTCAGGATGTGATCTTTGTCGAACCAAGCCTTTCAAAAATTTTAAGTGTCTCTCAACCATCCACATTGACCTAGTTTTTATAGGTTTGCATAATTCAATTTCCTCAACTTTATGTATGAGGTAGTGTTCTTGTGCATTGAAAAAATTTGAAGGTAGACACTTTTGCATTTTACACATAAGATGAGGAACTTTTCTCTTCCAATATTTTATATCTTCTTTATTGATTTTTTTTTATGACAACCACCTCATATATTTTCCAAGATCATATATAACTTGTTTGACACTGTTGCCAAAGTAGTGTGGAAGAGATAGAGGTAGAACATACTGCAATAATTAAAAAATGATCTTATCAATATTTTATAAAATAATACAATGAAAACTACATGCAGTATACAAATATACAGTGAATAAAAAATAACATGAATTACCTTAATTTCATGTTTTCATCCTTGGCACAAATTCACTTTTCTTTGATATGAGATTGTTTATGTTCATAGAAAATCCTATGGAAAATTGTATTTTTTTTATGACTTCTTTTATAGCATTGCTATGTTTCTCCGACAATAACCAAGTAAGGACACTTATATCAATCTGATCTCTATTATTATTTAATCGAATGACATTTTTCATTGCATGGTTGGATTCTTCAATGTCACTACAAATTTTGACAATTTTGTCTTTGTCACGCCTTCCATCCAATATTTTTCATAATGTTTTTGTTACATTCTTTCCAATATGCATAGCATCAAACAAATGCACAATTAGGAGTTGCTTGTAGTATAGAAACCTACTAAATTGTGTAAGATAATTTTTTAGTCATTTTGAAAGTTGTCATTAATGCCTTGAAGATGTTCACGAGCATCAATTACATCATTAGTAAACAAAATATAATATCAAAATATAAATTTTAAACAAAAACTATCAAATGGAATGACATTAGCTCGATGATTTATTCTATTGTATTCCAACTTCCATAGGTGAGGTGTCATTCTCCATGGCTTTGATGTAGTCTCTTCTTTTCCATTGAAAAGATGTTTTTTGATAATTTGGTACTTATGATTTATGTGGAGAAAGTGTCTATACTCATCGAACACCTACTTCCCTAAAATTTTTGAATGACGAGATTTCATCTTTGGACCACAAACTGGACATGCAAATTTTCCCTGTGTCTGAAGACCTACAAGATCATGTATAATTGGATTAAATATGTTAATTTTGTGTTAGCACTATGTTATACCAAAAAAGAGATGTTAAGAAGAGAACAAACCACAAAAATGTGTTAGCCCAGGGGCATCATGTATTGTCCATACAAGCATTGCATGGAATTGAAATTGTGTTTGTCCTATTGGTCTAGATATGTCATACATAGTGACCCAATTCCATAACACCATCAACTCATCAATAAGGGGCTCAATATATGCATTCATATCTTTAACTTGGTACTTACCTAGTTGAATGAACAAAAATATTATATAATTATTATGACCATTTTGATGAATTATTTATAATAAATTAATTTAGATGACTATTAAATAAAAAATACCTGAAACAATCATTGTCAACATTATGTGCTCCTTCTTTATGGACATCCAAGGAGGAATATTATTGTTGATAACAAAAATAGGTCATACTGAGTAAATAGATCTCATCTCTCCAAATGGATTGACTTTGTTTGCTGCCAATGAAATCTTGAGATTACGAGGTTCTTCTTTAAAGTGTGGCCAAGTTTCCTCTATTTCCTTAAATGTCAAACTATCTGGAGGCATTTGTATAATGTCATATCAACTTCTATTACGTGCATGGTAATCTATAAATTATGCCAAAATATTACACCTAAATAATCATTGCAAACGTGGAATAATGAGAATATACTGAAGAACCTTGCAAGGCACCTTTTTTGTTATTTGATCTAATCAGTATCTACTAATATGACAATTAGGGCATTCTATTGCAAATTCATGTTGTTTACAATATGTAATATGATCATTCAGACATGCGTATATTGTTTGATACTCCATTCCAATATCTTTCATAATGGTAGATAATTCTCGGTATGACCGAGGTAGAATGTTTGATGGTGGTAACAAACACTCACCTATCAACCTACAACCAAAAATATAATTTGTTAATATTAATTGGTACATGATTTACCCTTTGTTAACTATAAGGAAATTATGAATAAAAAAAATGAAAAAAGATATCGTACCTTAACATATGTGTGATTGCTACATTGGATAAACCATTCATAACCTTCAAGTTCACCAACAACAATACATATGCAAGAAGAGTTGTTTGGGAGTCTTCATATATGGGCTCGTATGCCTTCTCAAGTATAGGTACATCAAGGTCATCTACATCATCATCATCATCATCTTGATCATCGTGATCTTCTTCCATGGGATCATTACCTTCTACTTCGATATTCACACCTCCATGTTCCCTCATTTGGAAATCCACATTCTCTGAATTATTATGGTCCATAAAATGAAACCTAGGGTGGTTGACCTATATCAAAATATGACCTTAAATTAACCATGACCAAGATGTCATCATCAAATCATGTCTTATGTATTTTATAAATTATTAAAATACATACCAATGGATGAAATTTGTTTCCCCCTTCAATGTGACCACGTTGACTGCAATGTTCCTTGTCTATTTTGATTAGATGTCTTTGAGTCTTTAAGCCCTTGCAAATTTTGCAGGGACAACATTTTTCATCACCTTTTCTTTTAAAGTTCTAGACCACAATCTAGAAATTGTCTCCTTATTTTTTTCTGGGTTGATATTGTCAGACATGTTCTTTCTTGAATGGAATGACTCATTGGTGGAAGAAGGATGATTTGTTTGCAACCTATAGATGCAGATGGACACTAAACAACCATTTTCTCAACTCTAATTTTCTCAACACAAAGGGACATTTATTATAGCCATAGAAACCTGATTATTTTTAAATGGAATACACCAAGGAGTACCATCAGAAATATTAACCATTTACAATCATGAACAGTAAACCTAAATCAAATAGCTCATTTTTTTATTTGCATGTGTATTCTTTGTGTATATGAAAAATGAATGAAATATCAAGATAAAATAAAATGGTGAATAAAATAGTATTCCACATAGAGTGAATGAAATATACCATCAAAAGAAGGTGACAAAATCCTGTCACCAAGAACAGACATAGGAAATCAAAAAGAAACAAAAGACAAGAAATAAGAAAAATCATTACGATTATAGAAAAATCATTAAGACTATAGAAATGGATGGTCCTAATTCTTTTCCATCGCATTAATTGAGCATTCATCATTTGGTATATGAACAAGTGAAAAACATGCAGATTTGACAAAAAATTATTGGGAACTAGACCCCGCAGCAAATGGACTTGTGATGATTTTCACAATAGTACATGTGTTGTGGAGTCAGCTCCTAATAGTGCTTAGGAAAATCTTCATGTTCATCACCTGTGCATATGAAGTGGCTCTAATGGCGGATACAGTCACCGAACAACTATTTTGACTATAGAAAAATTATTAAGACTAGAAAAATCATTAAGACTATAGAAAATCAAGTTCTAGAAATGGACGATTATGATGCTTTGTCAAACTGCAACAATTGAGCATTCATCATTTGTTACTTCTTGGTGTATTCCATTTAAGTATGTCAGGCACAAAGTATTCCATTTAGATATGTTCAAAGTTTTGCCAGTAATTATTTGCGAAATGCAATCATGTAAAACACAAACTAATATTATTATTGTTATGAGAAGAGGTCAAAATAATATTCAAAGTATTATTATGAAATTTGCATGTTCATCACCTATGCATATACCTTCTCTAATGACATAGCCACTGAATAAAATGTATTTAACAATTTCTTTAACAATTGAAATGTCTCAAGTAGACAAGATTCTCAATTGAAATGTTTGAAGTGAATGTTTATCACATGTGCATGTAAGAGTTGATTAGATAAGGTATATGCACAGGTGACAAAGATGTAGATTTGACCAAGCAATACTAGGAGCTAGACCCTGCAACAAATGGACTTGTGATGATTTTTACAATAGTACATGTGTTGCAGGGTAATCTCCCAGTAGTGCTTAGGAAAATTTGCATGTTCATCACTTTTTCATCACCTATTCATCACAGTACTGCTTAGGCAAATCTGAATTTTCATCACCTGTGGATATAAGAGTTGATCAGAGAAGGTGTATGCATATATGAAAAATATGCAGATTTGACCAAACATTATTGGGAACTAGACCCTACAACAAATGGACTTGTGATAATTTTTCACAATAGTACATGTGTTGTAGGGTCAGCTCCTAGTAGTGCTTGGGAAAATTTGCATGTTCATCACCTGTGCATATGAAGTGGCTCTAATGGTAGATAAAGTCGCTGAACAACCATTTTGTCAACTCTAATTTTCTTAACAAAGAGGGACATTTATCATAGCCATAGAAACATGATTATTTTTAAATAGAATATACCAAGGAGTACCGTCAAAAATATTAACAATTTACAATCATGAATAGTAAACCTAAATCAAATAGCTCATTTTTTTATTAGCATGTGTAGTCTCTGTGTATATGAAAAATGAATGAAATATCAAGCTGAAATAAAACAGTGAACAAAAATTCAAATTCAAGGCCTAATTTATCAAGAGCAACAAACAATGTGGAACCCCATGACAATCAAAAAAAGAAACATGATTTTTCAACAATGTTCATAATCTTGTCACCAAGCACAGACATAGGAAATCAAAAAGGGACAAAAGACAAAAAAAAAATAAGAAAAATCTGTAGGACTATATAAAAATCATTAAGGCTACAGAAAATCAAGTTATAGAAATGGACGGTTTTGATGCTTTTCCATTACAATAATTGAGCATTCATCATTTGGTACTTCTTTTTGTATTCCATTTAAGTATGTTAGGCACAAAGTATTCATCAATCTAAGTATTCATTAGGAAAATTTGCATATCCATCACCTATTCATTACAGCAATTGAGCATTCATAATTTGGTACTTCTTGGTGTATTCCATTTAAGTATATCACAGTACTTCTTAGGCAAATCTAAATTTTCATCACCTGTGCATAGAGGATTTGATCATAGAAGGTATATTCATAGGTGACAAACATGCAAATTTGACCAAGAATTACTGGGAACTAGACCCTATAACAAATGGACTTGTGATTATTTTTCATAATAGTACATGTGTTGCAGGGTAAGCTCCTTGTAGTGCTTAGGCAAATCTGCATGTTCATCACATGTTTCTTTGAACAGTTTCCAGATTCTAAGAAGAGGTATTAGTGGAGACTAAAGAAGGGATATTTGTGAAGGTTTCATAGACCTATGTTACTTTAGTCCCACCTCACCTTAGTAAAGAAGATATTCTCTAGAATTTTAGAGATCTAGCAAATCTTCACAAATGTCCCTTCTAGCCTGTACTGAATATATGTGTTCTCATAATCTAAAAACTTTGATCATTGATCTATTTGGTTTTGATAGTTAGTTTTATGATTGTTATGGAACAGTTTTGGGTAGTTAGGTAGTTGTAGTTAGGTTTATTTGAAGAGTTTGAGTCTATTTCAATGTGGACTTTCCAAGGTTGCAAACTAATAGGGACATTACAGATAGTTTGCTACAAGGAGATAGAATGGTCACAAGAATGGATTGAGATGTTAATGAGTGTATGATTTGAGTGTATTGGGATCCTTAGAGGAGTAAAACACAAATGATTGCACAAATGTGTAATTAAAACACAAGGCAATGATCTTACATCACTATTCACTCAAGAACACATTTCCACAAGCAATTTAATGTTACAAATGGGAACACTGAGAGGGTCGGGGGGTGAATCAGTGTTCACTATATTTGATCTTTTTACTTTACTCTTGAAACTTAACTTGATTTCTTAAGTACTGAAATAAACATCAATGTAAACAAGATAGACAATGACAACACATAACACCAATATGATTATGGGGAAACCCAAATAGGTAAAATCCCCGGTGGGAATTGACACCCACAAATAACTGCACTAGTGTATAATGATCCTTGTTAGAAGATCTGCAACCCTATTAGGAGTTGTTCTTTAAAATGATTTTAGTACAGTGATCTGGTCAAGGGTTAGACCCTATTATGAGTCTTTTATAATAACCCTATTAGGGGTGGGGACACACTATCTTAGAGCTCACTGCTCAAGTGGTGAAGGCTACAACCTTCTGATCTCAGATACACACTATACTTGTTGGATGAACTGGTGTTGTGACACTTCTTGTCTGATCATTTCCTTTGATGTGTTGATGCTTTGACCTCTTACAAAGCTCTATTACATTTTAAATACTCTTTTAATACTTCTTCTCTACTTATCTTGTCTCTAAATCAACATCCATACTTTATTACAAAGGCGCATCTAATATTTATATGCGCTACCAAAACAATTAACTAGGTCGGCCTATAGCCAATAACATACAATGCTTCCAAGTGAATTGGCTCAAGTGTGTTTACAAAAAAAGATTTTTATATGTCTACAACCTAAATACAATAGGCACATAGCCTTTACAAAACAATATTATAACCGCTAATCAAAATTTAGTAACATTCAGCTGCATACTCTGTTCTGTTCTGGCATTCATTGGTTGTACCTCTTCGACTGTCTGTATCTTCATCATGCCATCTCATCTGATCATGCACTCTTAGACTCATCATGAATACACACTTACCACCTTATCTTCAAAGGTGCATACAATAACTCAGTCATACACATGTGCGCCGATGCTCTGATCTACTAGTGCTCTGCTAACTATCTAGTCTTCTATACTTAGCCATATTCTGACCTTATGGTAATGTGTGCTAACTCCAAAACACTATATGACTTTGTTTCCATAATGACAACACTATATCTAGTCATATACAATAGTATAGTCAACTTTCCAACAATCTCCCCCTTTTTCATTAATGGAAACAAAGGAATATGGTGAAGTTACTAACTGTACCCTTATACAAAATTCTTTCTAACTTATATCTCCCTTTATACTCTATACTATACTTCTTATATATATGATACTCCATATTCTATACACAATACTCCCCCTTTGAAATTAATGACAAAGGTACTTCAAAAAGGTGTATCTACAAGTACTTACAATTAAAGTAAATTCGAATATGCAATTTGCAAGTTCTGGATCTCTTATTTCCAAAATGCAATCAATGCATTAATAGTTTGTAGATGGGTGCATAAGGCATATGTTAGTTTCTCCAAATCTGTGCTCAGACCTTGATCATATGTCACCATAGTGGCATCGATCTCCTTGATGTTCTGATTAAGTACATCTAGAGAGGGCACAAGAGCATTCCTGAGTTGTGTTTTCCTTTCCCATATCTTATACATCTCTTTCTCAGCCTTGTCTATCTTGTCCACTTGTCCCTAATATACATTATTACATATGTTAATAACTAAAGTGGGATCTTCTACTAATTTTTTGACTTGATCTATCATGGCCTCTACCTCCTAGATTTTCTTGTAAAGATTTGCAGTTAATTTATCTTGGTTCATGTAGTCTGCAATGATCTTCCTTCCCTTGGCTATGAACTCCTTCAAGGATGCTTGACCTACCTTTAATGAACTGAGGTTAAGTTCAAAATTTCCAACTAGTTCTCTTAATCTTTTCCTCACATATTTTCCTTTTGAAACTTGGGATGCAGATTCTTCCAAGCTAGAGAAGTTTGATTTAAATTTTGTCAGTATGGTACTTACATCATCAACTAAATGAACCTTTTGTACCTTATTTTCTGCTGGAAATAGATTATTCATAATGTTTATTGACTCAACAAATAGAGGATTCCTCATCACTTGCTTCTCTTTTTCTTTCTCCATAGCTAGGACATTGATCTTAATTAGGTCTTCTTCTCTCCAAGAGTCTAAGTTTGAGGTGTCTGGTGTCAAATTTGTCAATAATGATGTTGAGGGTAAGGGTGTGATAGGAGTTCTATCCATCACTTCTTGTTTTATGTTCATAGATATTTCAATAGATGGCTCATATGTTGGTTCACTTCCTTTTACCTCTTCTTCTTCTTTCTCCTCTTCTATCTTTTCTTCCTCTTTTTCTACCTCTTTTTCTATCTCCTCTTCTTCTTCACCTATTAGATCTTCTATTAGTACTTCTTCATGTAGCTTGGGTGAATTGTCACCGCATAGAATTTTAGCCTCATGTGTGCTCACAAAATATTCCTCAAACTTATCCAAGTCTTTATCTGTGGCCGCCATTGCTATCGCCAGATTATCAATAAAGATAGTGTCATCTTTTTGTGTCTCAATCATGGGCATATACTTCACTACCTCTGTAGGTGTTACCACTGTAGGTGCTGAATCCTGAGGACCTGTCATTGGTATATTGGTGGTCTCTATTGCTTTTTCTTTCTCACTAGATGCTTGAGTGATGGCCGCAGATGGAGGTTGCATATGTTTCTCTAAGAATACCTTCTCAAAGGTCATTTCTATCTCCTTTGTTATCAACTCATAGTCTTTGTTCATAATGTGTAGTGTTCTTATCTTTGTTCTTAGGTGTGGCTTCAGCAAATTCAATAGTAGTGTTGTTTCTTCAATAGAACATACTGTAATATCTTCATCTAGTGTTTGTTCCCTAATTTTGAATTCCTTTTCCGTGGCTTGTCTCTTTAAGGTATCCAAGATGTCCCATACCTTATCTGGAATGACTGTCTTTAGTTCAAGAACTATCTTCTTGAATTTTATCATGTGCTTGATCAACATCTCATGAATCTTAGATTTATCAATTTCAAGATATTTGTCATAGAACTTGGCTATCTGATCTAGCCTTCCTTCTTCTACTACTCTGGCCCTTAACACTTGAAGACTAGGTAGGAATCCTACCTCTAGAGGTGGCTGCATATTTTTCACTCTACTTCTTGTGGCTTTAGCTGAAGGGTGGCTTGTGGAAATTTGTTTTCTCCTCTTAGGCATCTTAGGAGATGCATCTATGGACTCAACATCAACTATAATAGTGGGCACAAGACTGATACCATCAATTTTATCATGTTTATCCTTTGGATCATCAGTCTTCTCAATCTTGACTTTCTTCACTTTAGGATCATCAGTTTTAGCTTCCACTATGGATGCGCTCTCAATCTCCAATGCTATCTTTTCTTCCCTTTCTTTGTCTAGCTTTGCCTATTTTATTCCATAAATTTTGAGTATCTCAGATGTAATCTTAGAGGCTTTCCTCTTAGTTGTTGTACTGTTCAGAACTGCATCAATTTCTCTTGTCTTTTCTTCATAAGTTCCCCATATAGGTTCATTAGGGTCCTTAGGTACTAAAAGTAGTACTTGTGCATAAGCTTCCAATATTGGTTCTTCTACCTCATAACCAAGTGGATGGATCCACTTTGTTCTAGGCTCAACTGCTTCCATACATGTTGTGTCAGTTTCTACCATAAAATAAATGTTGTCTTTGTATTTCTCAACAATCTTTTCTAGTATCCTATACCTCATCTGCATTTTGATCCTAAATGTCTTCAATTCTAACTCCATGAAATCCTTCAATGAGCTATCAGTAGATGCCTTAAGAGATATTTGTGGTATTGTAGGTAAACTCTTGTCTATATACAAATCTGAGACCTTTCCAAGTATGTGGAAGTACATGTAGATAATCAAAGACCCAAACCTGAATATTTTGGTCTTATCATGCTTGATGGCTCTAATATATTCTATCAATTGTGTGCACAAGATCTTGAACAAATTGAACTCACCATTTTCTCTAACAAGTCTTATTGTTGCAATAATAGTGTCCGCGGACACACTATTCACCTTGTTGGTGTGCTGAAACCTATAACCTAATATCATAGACATCAATTTGATGTCTTTCTCCTTTATAGGCTCAATTGTCATTTCTCACCTATCACTTCTTGACTTACATGCCAGTTCTACTAGTTTTCTCATATCCTTTCATGTTGGAAGAACGACGCTTGTCCTTGAAAGTCCTATCATTTCATGAATAAGGTCTCATGTGATTCTTACTGGCACTTCACCTATCTAGAATAGGTCATCATGAATCCTACTGAGCAATATCTTGATCCATTCAGACTCATAAAACTCATACGTCATAGCATATTCAACTATGGGATGGTTTTCCAGTTCTGCGAACTCATCTAGGAAGGTTTTGTCTAGCTCTATCATAGTTTCAATGTGTGCTATAATCCTATCAACTCCAACTAGTTCTTTCTTGCAGTAAATGTATGCACGGATGTCTTCAACATGCATGACACCCATATGGGTTCTTGAGAATGCACTTTCTAGGTCATCTAGGGTAGACATAAAAGGGTGCCTCTTAAAAACATATATTTTACTCTCCACAACATCAAACACAATAGGTGTAGCCATAACTTGTTTTATCACTTCAAATCAGTTTTCAAGAACTTCTTAATCATCACAACGGATTAGGGCTTCGCAACCGATCAATCACACTCTTTCATTGGTGAATCAAACTTCAATACTTCACAATCAATTGATAGGGCTTATGTGATCTCCAATCACTCTAACTTGAATGAAATGAATGATCTGCAAGTCTCTGTGTACTTTAAAAGTGAAAATTCTTCCATTAATGCTTGTTGCGTAAACCAAAATTTGACTAAGAATTTCTAACTTCCATTTTGTAATCGATTAGGTAGTTTGGTCTTGCACATAGCCTCAAATAATCTCCAAAAGGTTAAATCCAAAGGTGCATACTCTGAGGGTGAGTATACCGGCCACGCAGGGGTCTAGAGCTAAATTAGCTCCCCATATGACCCTAAGGGTCTTTCATCTAAATGTGGAGGGTGCATCCACTGCAAATGCATCCAATACACACTCATCAACCTTATCCTTTTTTGCCTCTATCCAAATCAAGTTCGCATCTTCTGAAGCTTTCACAAACTTGAATTCTCCTTCAGTATCCAATATTGATTCTTCTAGCTTTTTAGGGATTTCCTAACTTTGCATTCTTGATCTACAAAACTTTGAGATGTGTCCAGCCTTGTTACAAGAGTGACAAATAACTGGAGGCCTTAAATTCCTTGTCGCATTGATATGGATTACCATTTTACACTGTCTAGCTGAGTGACCATTATAATTACATATCTAACATGCAATACTCATAGAACTTCTTGCATTTGGTTGATTCTAATTTCTTTGATTATGCTGAGTCTTGTTCTTTTGACTTGTTTTACAATTCATATCTCTATGACCAAATTTATTTCATGAATAACAATAACCATTGAAAGGTCTTACCTCTTTACAATTCCTTTCTATATGTTCATGCTTGTTACATGCATAACAAGTTTGGTCTACTGGCTTGCACTCATCCTTAGATGGTTCAATATTGTCTTTAGTCTAATTTCCATTCTCCTTAGCTTCTGGGGTGTCTTCTAATGCTTTCATCCTTTCTCGTATGTCATCAATCTAATTTTGTGCTTCATTGAATCCAATGTCGATGATATCTCCTTTAAGCTTTCGAGCATATAACTGAGATTCTATCAGATCCTTACTTGTGTCTAATTTGTCAATGTGATTCTTTGCTTCAATTAGTTCAGATTCTAACTTTCCTTTGTTGTTTCTTAGCTCCAAGATTTCCATGTTTTCTTGCCTCAATTCTTCATTCAGTTGAAGGTTCTCTTTGATCTGTTCATCATAAACTTCTTGATTGTTAGTTAGCTTTTCATCCAACTCTTCAAAATGATCCTGTAAGGACGTGTTCTCCTCATTCATCTTCTTAACCATTTTTCTCAAATCATTGTTTGTACAATCCTTCAAATCTTGTCTTAGATTCTTGATGAATACTTGTGTGCTATTGACTTTCAATTTTAGTTCTTCAACTTCTTTCTCAGATATGTCAACATCTTCAAGAGCTTCCATAAGATTCTTCTTCAGATGTTTTTCTTCTTCTAAACCCATTGATCTCCTCAAGTGGTTAAACTTCTCTTCAGAGGACCATAGCTCTGATACCAATTGTTAGGAATGGGAACACTGAGAGGGGGGGGTGAATCAGTGTTCACTATATTTGATCTTTTTACTTTACTCTTGAAACTTAACTTGATTTCTTAATTATTTAAATAAACATCAATTTAAACAAGATAGACAATCACAACACATAACACCAATATGATTATGGGGAAACCCAAATAGGTAAAAACCCCGGTGGGAATTGACACCCACAAATAACTACACTAGTGTATAATGATCCTTGTTAGGAGTTTTTCTTTACAATGCTTTTAGTACAGTGACCTGGTCAAGGGTCGGACCCTATTAAGAGTCTTTTATAATAACCCTGTTAGGGGTGGGGACACACTTTCCTAGAGCTCACTGCTCAAGTGGTGAAGGCTACAACCTTCTGATCTCAGAGACACACTATATCTACTGGATGAACTAGTCTTGTGACACTGCTTGTCTGATCAGTTCCTTTGATGCGCTGATGCTTTGACCTCTTGCAAAGCTCTAATACATTTTAACTACTCTTTGCATACTTATACTCTGCTTATCTTTTCTCTATATCAACATCCATACTTTAATATAAAGGCCCATCTAATATTTATATGCGCTACCAAAACAATTAACTAGGTCGGCCTATAACCAATTACATACAATGCTTCCAAGTGAATTGGATCAAGCGTGTTTACAAAAAAAGATGTTTATATATCTACAACCTAATTACAATAGGCACATAGCCTTTACAAAATAATATTATAACTTCTAATCAAAATAGTAACAGTCGGCTGCATACTCTGTTATGTTCTGGCGTTCACTAGTTGTACCTCTTCAACTATTTGTATCTTCGTCATACTATCTCATCTAATCATGTGCTCTTATAATTAGCATGAATACACACTTATAACCTTAACTTCAAGGGTGCATACCATAACTCGGTCATATGGACATGTGTTGATGCTCTGATCTATTGGTGCTCTACTAAATGTCCAGTCTTTTATACTTAGCCATATTCTGACCTTATGGTAATGTGTACTGACTCCAAAACACTATATGAATTTGTGGCCATAATGACAACACTATATCTATTCATATACAACAATATAGTCAACTTTCCAATATTTAATTCACTATTGTAGTGATTGTACCCACGGGCAGAGATTTACTATTGCAAGGATGATTTTTATTTATTGATTGGAATCATTACAAATTTGGTCTCTTACACATCCCACCCTACTTCTCTCCTTCAACTCACATGGATCTTAATACAAATAAACTCCTAACTCCCCAAAAACTAGCTATACATAACTCCAAACTGTCCCCAAACAGTCACAAAACTGACTGTTATAACCAACAATCAAATCAGATGGTTTGCAAGTTGAACATAGAAAGGATAGTACATGGTACCCCTTATAGAGTATATGGAGTAAACAATGATTAGTGGATTGATGTTAAAGAGAAGGCATATATTTCTTTCAACATTGGTTCATATTTTGATACTATTCTATGTGATATTATGCCTTTGAGTGATTGTGTATCAGGACAGCATGCAGACAGCATGAAGATGCAAGGTCAAGAGAAAACTCATCCAAGCATGTGTATGGGGATAGCATATACTAATGTAAAGGTATTGCATTGTTTTTGGGTACTAAGTCTGATTTTGTTATAGGTGTATCTTACTGTGGTCCAGATTTCTATCATGGTGAAGTTGACAAGGTTGTGTCAGCGTCACATAGTGGTAGGGTTATGCTATTGTTTTTTCTTTCTATTGATTTGGTCACTAGATCCTAAGCAAAAGAGGAAGAAATGAAGATGTAGGAGGAAGGAACATGCTATAAAATTCAAGGAAGTATATGAGTAGATGGGATATAGGTGTGGACACCAAGCTTCAAACATGGATAGGCTTGTTAAGGTATAAGGTGCACTCACAAGGAATTCAAGGAGCCAAGTGAGCATAGAACATCAAGGGTCACTAAAGATCCTTGGGAGATGGAACATGACAACTTAGGGTCATTTGGAATTGTAAAATACCATGATTGATCATTTTATGTTAGTTTCATCATGATTGTAATGATTTGGATCATTTGATAATATGATCAACAAATAATCTCATATAAGCCATTGAATGGAATGGGGATAGTAATGTAACATTGGGGTCACTTGGTTTATCCAAGGATAAATGTAAAGGTTAATAACCTATGGAGATATCTAGGTTTTTGATATGGCTATTAATGCCATCAAAACATATAAATGCACTCAAAAGTGCAAAAGATGCTACAAAGATGTAAAGTTTCATTTTAATGCAACTATGGCCTATAGGGCTCATTGAGGGTTAGAACATCAGTAGGATGAATAAAGGTTATCTCTAAAACCTTTTAAATATCTTAGGAAGGGGAATTAATCATTAGGATAGTATATATTTTATCATGACAAAAAGGAAATACATTCCTTCTTTTATACCACACTCAAATAATTACAAATGAGTCAGCATACAATATGTTGGCAATTTAGCTGAGTTGATTACATAGATGTTGTCATTATGGCAACATATGATCCACATGAAGATCACACAGGTCAAAGAGCAAGTATGACAGAGCGCATTGCAAAATAAAGAGGATACTGAGATATTTAAGAGGCACAATGGACTATGGATTATGGTATGAAAAATCAAGGTATGAAATCCTAACATTATATATCTATAAATTTGCATTTCTTAAAGAAAAATATGAAGCATTTGATAAGTCCAATAACATTCTTGTCTTTAGGTCTAGGGACCAATTCCCATGTCTTGTTCTTTTCAATCTGATCTAGTTCTTCTTTCATAGCATTAGTCCAACTTTCATCTTCACAAGCTTCACTAGTAGTCTTAGGTTCAATTTGAGAAATCAAACATAATTGTTCTTGTGCCTTATTTTGAGTTAGAACTCCTCTTAATATTGCTTCCATCAAAATGATCATAACTTCCATGAGCAATACAAATTGCTATCAAATGTTCCTTTTATAAATCTCAATTTTAACAAATACTTATCCAGTCTTGCATACCAAGTTCTAGGTGCTTGTTTAAGTCCATATAAAGCTTTCTTCAATTTACATACCATATCTCCTTCTTGAGTCAAAGGAAAACCTTCAAGCTGCTCAATGTAGACTTCTTCTTCCAATTCTCCATTTAGAAATGTTGACTTCACATCCATCTGATATACTTTAAATTTATTGTAAGCTGCATAAGCCAAAAACATTCTTACTACTTATATTCTTGCAACAGGTGCAAAGGTTTCTTCATAGTCAATTCACTAGTAAATTTGCCTTCAAATTTCGACAAAAATTGGTCAAAATTTTGACAATAATTGGTCGAATTTATGGCCAAAACTATCATCGTTCTTTTTTCCTCAAATTTTTTACGCATCTACTATTTGTCAAAATTTCAACCTGTGTTTTGGTCAAAATGTCGATGATATCCCAGGCTCAAAAATCGCTGTCATTTTTTCTAATGGTCAAAATTTTGACCACTGATTGCCCCAACGATTGGTCAAAATTACGACAAATGGACCAAACCATAGATGATGAATCCATACTTTCCACCAATCAAATGGTCAAAATTTCAACCATTGGATTGGTCAAAAGTATGGATTCATCATCGATTTTTTGGTCCATTGGTTGAACTTTCGACCAATCGTTGGTCAAAATTGGTTCTAGCGTTGGTCAAAATTTTGACCAATGCGAATTTTTTTTTTTTTTTAAATGTTATAGACCGAGTTCTTTTCATTGACCTGTGATTCATGAGTAGTGGTTTACATGAACCCATCTCTCATTAGAATGAATGGAACACTTAGCACTCATTGGCTCTAGGTGATGCTTACGGAGGTGAAGCACCGGGACTTCCTAGGAGGTCATCCATCCCAGTACCACTCCAGCTCGAGCACGCTTAACTACGGAGTTTCCTCCATGGTTAAACCCACTCTGCTTGCATCCTCATTCACAAAACCTTCACCAAGTGTTGTGCCTTATGAACCATTCATTAGAAAGCCCCTTAAGCTCGTCAATTAATAAGTAGGAGATATTTTCCACAGCAAGTCAAATTGTGATATTTCTATCAAGATTCAACTATGTAGCTTTTTGAGTCAAACTCATTGACCCGTGATTCATGAGTAGTGGTTCACACGAACCCATCTCTCATGAGAATGAATGGAACACTTAGCACTCATTGGCTCTAGGTGATGCTCACAGAAGTGAAGCACCAGGACTTCTCGAGAGGTCACCCATCTCAGTACTACTCCAACTCGAGCGCACTTAACTATGGAGTTTCCTCCATGGTTAAACCCACTCTAGATGCAAGCAGAGTGCATTTAATGAGGATGCAAGTAGAGTGGTTTTAACCATGGAGGAAACTCTGTAGTTAAGTGTGCTCGAGTTGGAGTAGTACTGGGATGGGTGACCTCTCAGGAAGTCCCAGTGCTTCACCTTTGTGAGCATCACCTAGAGCCAATGAGTGCTAAGTTTTCCATTCATTCTCATGAGAGATGGGTTCATGTGAACCACTACTCATGAATCATGGGTCAATGAGTTTGACTCAAAAAACTACACAGTTGAATCTTGATAGCAATATCACAATTTGACTTGCTATGGAAAATATCTCCTACTTATTAATTGACGAGCTTAAGGGGCTTTCTAATGAATGGTTCATAAGGCACAACACTTGGTGAAGGTTTTGCAAATGAGGATGCAAGCAGAGTGGGTTTAACCATGGAGGAAACTCCGTAGTTAAGCATGCTTGAGCTGGAGTGGTACTGGGATGGATGACCTCCGGGGAAGTCCCAGTGCTTCACCTCCGTAAGCATCACCTAGAGCCAATGAGTGCTAAGTGTTCCATTCATTCTCATGAGAGATGGGTTCATGTAAACCACTACTCATGAATCACAGGTCAATGAGTTTGACTCAAAAAACTACACAGTTGAATCCTGATAGCAATATCACAATTTGGCTTGCTATGGAAAATATCTCTTACTTATCACATGAATCTTGTATTATTTCTTAACACCAAACCCCATCTACAGATTTCCAATTTAGGGTTCTTGGAGAAACAACATTAGGGTCTGTAAGCACACAAATATTAATGATAGAAATCATCTGTTAAAGAAAAAACCATGTTTTAAATGACTGGCAATGGTGCCCTAACCTTGTGCAAAATATCTAGATTTGAAGACTCTAGTGGTGACTCGGGAAGTATAAACCAGATATGTTGCAGGGACAAAATGCCCTGAACAGGTTAAAAATGAGGCTTCCATGGATAGGCCAATAATAGACTCATCCCAACCAAGAAGAAAGACTTTTTTAAAGCATATTTGATGCAGGGGCATCTAGAAGAGCATCTGAGCAAAGGAGGACTCTAGTAACTAAGAAGGAGAAGATGGTATCAAGACAAGTTGATTGGCAAGTTTTGAAGCCTATAATGGCTTATGATAGTGTTGGATTCAATAAACTATGTAAAAGTCATGATAGAGGTCTAAGGACCAATACAATGTAATAAGTGATCAAAGCAATGTAATAGGTGAAAGAGCCCAATAGGATTAGATTTGAGTATTTTTCATGTTTAGAAGCATTCAATAAATACATTGGACCATGTGTAGGTCAATGGAGTAAGTTGGGAAGTCAGAATAGTCATAAAATCCATAAAATAAAGTTTATTAATTTAAATTTGAATGTAAACGGTCATATTACCTTTTTGGAGGGAAATTATTTTTAACAGGTTTTAGGATTAATTAAACCTCCCAACTGTCTAAATTTGGTTGAGGTAGGTAGATAGGGGTCATTAAATGTCTAAAGGATCCATTGTATGGAGGGGGACAGGGAGAAAAAAAAGCCTGTTGTACGGACTGTTGTGAAAGCAAGCAATAAAATTTCATTTTGGTGTTGTTCCATTCAATGTATTGAACTTCTTTTTGTTTGGGACTATCAAATACATGAATTAGAAGGGTATTTAAACACATTTCACTCATGTTATTGAATGAATAACACTTTGTTTTGAAGCAGCATATACGACTGTTGGTTCATTTCAGGCTATTTTCTTGAGTTTTTCCTGTGACAAACAAAAGTTTTCTTTAAATAGATGAACCTCCCATGAATTCAAGGGCCCAAACTTTATGGGAGGCATGTTACTAACATGTACAATAGAAATCTAACAAGTTTTGATGTAGCACTAGTGCGAAGACAGCAAGTTTGGAGAAAATAATGGAAATGTCCCATGGTGGATTGTTGGGAATAGTATGACAGCAGCATATTGAGTTGTACAAGAAGATTATCTAATGATTTGAGATGTCCTAGGGCATCAAAGAGAAGGTGTATGAACCATTATTTGGTCTCCAAGGTTAGTGGACATAGGTGTTTGGTGAAACCCTATGCAACAAGGGTTTGAAGGCATTGAATGAGTGTTTTGGGTGTTCCTTGTGGAATAGGACTAAAATCTCTTGGATTTAGTCATATTTTTCCATATTATAACTATGATGAAAGTTTGGAGTGATGAGGATAAGAGAATGATATAGTTTCTTTGTTATTTGCTTGATTTTGATGCCATTAGGAGGGTACCTTGTGAAGGAAGTTAAGACTGGTCTAAAGGAGTCACCATTGAAGTTTACATATGTTAAATAACCCTGAAAAGGGTGTCTGAAACTGTAATTTGTTTCTCAATTGTTTGGAAAAAGTCAGAGAAAAAGGGAGAAAACTGGTCCAGCAGGGCTAATTGGGGCTCATAGGGCTAAAAGGCAGATTTGAAGGTTGTGGTCAATAGGTGTTGTAAAGGCTATCAAAAATGATTGATTCTTGTTGAAACCACCTTTTTTACACCATTTTGGTCCATCTTAGGTGTTTGGAGGCATAGTTGATTCAATTGTGGGTATGTAGCCTTTGGTGAGCCTGAAGGGCTAGTGGGGTTCCCGAGTCATAAAAATTTGACAATCATGGGTTCTTTTAACTATTGTAAAAAATTTCATACAGGACTCACACAGTCCTCAGTCATCAAACTCAAGTTGAACAGTTCTGATTTCCATAGGTGCTAATTCCACAATAAATTCTTCATTCATTATTTTGTTTCTCTTAGATGGCTCAACCATATCATTCTCTTCACCTTCAATTCACCAGTCCAATGATGTCATTTTTGACTTTTCTTGAACCGTAGAAAGATTGAGCTTGACAACTTCTTCAATCTACAAAATCATGCAAAATAAATATTTCAACAATTAGAGCAAATATACCATTTAATCTTTGACTCTACCATCTAAACTCATTAAAGGGACCACAGCTTCCTACTGTTCTTCATATTCCAACTCAAAGAAAATGTGAACGTGTACATGCAATTTTTTTAATCCCTTGATGTATATATAAATGATTCAATACATAGGGTCAATCACCCATGAGAAGGGAATGAGCGATGGGAGAGTAAAGATCATGGAAGGACCTAAAAGGCAAATATTAAATTAAATAAAGCCATAATGATATGTTCAATTGTATTTTTTATAATAACTGCCCATTAAAGATTTCTCTGGAAGAAAAATACCAGCAATAAAGGGTAATCATATGTTATGCATGGCTTGTTGTCTACAAAATTTTAAATAGTTATGATTATATTTTCAAGACCTTATTCCATCCTTCAAGGAAAGTGTGTTTATTTTCTCAATGGTTATCATAGGAAATGAAAAGTAAAAATTGACCAAAATAGCACAGTGATGAAGATTGGAGATAATATGGTTATATCAAACACATGATAACATATTTAATCAAACACATGATATTGGGATGGTATAACCTAGAAATGTTAAATTCGGATGGTTTTTGTACATGCAAAATCATAGCAGTAAATTGCTTAATGTAGTGAGCTCATGTGAAAAAGCATAAAGGAATTCGTATGGACAAGTCGGGTCAAACTATTTAAGAGATACAATAACACAATGAAACTAGGTCAAATAATATAACATCCATCTTGCTGACATGACATGTTCCAACAGACAAAGCAGGGTGCAAGTCCCCTCAGTTCACATGCCTCAATAATATAAGTTTACATATTTGAACTTCAAATTTTTTAAAAGGCATTAATTAATAACATCAAAAAGAAAATAACAAAATAATATTGAGAAATAAACTGCAAGTACCCAGAGTGTTCACTTGTTGTTTCATATATCTATTTCAAGAACATTTATTTCTGGTTTGCCACCAAGATGTATATGACTAACTTCAATATTCCTCTTCAAAAATCACCAATAAATGTCAACAGCCATCAAGGACTGAACTTTAGAACAATATATACTCAACAATTGAGGTTTTGCTAAATAGGACAAATAGAAAGCCTTTCTTTATCATTCTCATTTATTGCATTTGTTGCCAAAGTAGATTTATCCTTAAATATGAAAAATTGCATTTATGACATGCATAAATATGATTTTTTGGTTGTACGAAGGCAGGGCATTGGAATAAATGTTTGAGGCAAGCTTTATACAACTAAGGACAAACACATGCCATCAATCTTACAAAGGAGCAATTGGATATCCACATGAAAAAATAGGGCATCAGAAGCTAGTAAGGTCCATTTGCAAAAGAGTATACCTTCCGTCCTGGAAATAGTTTTTGAAGATCAACTCTTGCAGGGGTTGAAAACTTGTCATCTTCTCCAATCTACACAAGAATACAGGACAATAGACATTTTTCCAAATGTTTTTATAATTTTACAATTTTAGACCATAGTTTTGTACAAACAAAATGGTTTAGTTTATATAAAGTTCAAATTTACCTCATAAAGATGTGCTAAACGCAATAAAGTAAGCTTATCCTCCAGTTCGTATTCTCCAAATTGCATGTTCAATGTAAAATAAAAACTAAAAGAGGAAAAAATAAATATAAATGACTCTCCCAAACAATCTACTTGAAATAAACCTTAAAATATTCATCATCCTCTCGAAAAGAATGCGAAATTTACCTGAAGTGTAATTATTGCAATATTTGTTGGTAGCTCATAACCTGAGGGAAATGTTGAATACCGAGGAGTATTTATCAGATTCGTTTCTTTTTCCTGCATCATAGAATTTTCCTTATTTCATTTTAAACTCATGCAAGAAAGTGATTTTCATAGATTTCACACTTTGCCTTTTTTCATATAGTAGACAGAATAAAGACAAAACATTTCATTTTAGTCATACCTACAGCCATAAGTGATTGTGTGATTTTTGTGTTTATGAATCATCAACACTTGTCCTAAAAAATGTCCCACATAGAGAAACAAAATAGCATGGGTCATAAATATATCATTTTTCCTTTATCTAGAATATTTTGATTGGAAACCCTTGCAAATTATAAGTTCATACCTTGCATTTTAGTGGCATTCTTATATTGAGAGTTTATAACCTTTCTTAGTCATTTTCATAGTGAATAGTCCTCATCTTAGATTCAAAAAATCTAAAAATCTAAAGACATAGCTTGCACATCCTAGGGTCAAGAATTACACTTTCTAGAGTCATTTTCCAAATTAGAGGGTACATCTTTTGAGGACATTCCTATAGTGGCTTTGCACATTATCTTGACTTCCTTTAAATATAGTTATCTTCTTTTCATGTCCACCTTTTCTTGGATGCTTGTCCTTCTTGTCTAAATTTGTCTTATTCATAAACACCTTGTCATAATTATAATTTTTCTTTCCTCAAAATTGAATTCAAGATAGTTCCCAACATCATTTAGGTATTTCCTTAGAAGGTTTACATTTATCTATCTTAGGGTATACTACATGCACCTTAGACAACATTCATTCATAGTTTTCATTAGCATTCCAAAATCATCAAAAATTAAAAAAATAGTCCTAGTGCTTCATGATGTAGAGTGGTTAGCAGAAGTGGTGGTTTCACATAAAACTTGTTCAATTCTACAAGGATCCCACAAGCCTTTAAGGTACTCCAAAGGTCAAATACCCACAAAACACTCAATCTTGCCTCCAAATGCCTAGGGTGGACACAAATGGTATAAACTAGATGTTTTAGACAAGAATCAATTAGTTTCAAACTTTTATGCAACTCCAATCATCAAATCCCCAAAACTGACTATTAGGTCTAGTTGACAGGCTAGTAGCCCTCCAACAGCACTAAAACCCAAATAACTCATTTTTTTTCCAAAACACTTGATAAGGTAATTATATTTATGAATACCCTTTTTATTTTACTAAAACATATCCAAAACTTAAATATTGTTACTATGGAAAATATTACCAGAAAACATGATTGAGACTATTTTTAGAGGGCTAATTAGGTGGGTTTACAAAGCAACCATGCTCCGAATGCATCCAAACTCCATGAAATTCATAGGACCATCATTATTTATGCCCAATTAAAGAAATCACTGATCAATTTTAGACTATGAAGTGTTTTGGTACAAAAACCCCAATTACATGCATTAAAACCCTCATTTCCTAGGGCATCATTGAACTAGGTCAATCTGGCACTTCCAAGACCCAAACTTCAGGTTTCACCATGTATTCAACATGTGTTAAAAGATTATCCAACAAAAAATACACCTCCTTAAGCTATATGTACGACCGTGTGACTGTTAGCATCATTTGGGTACCCAAATCAATCCCTACACCACTCAAATTTGCATATGCTTCACCCTATCCTGAAAATCTTCACTTTCCTTGCATTTTCATGGTTAGTTAAACATGTTAGAACCATCAGGGTCCATCCCATGGTTATATATACATTCATAGGATGGAACCCTCACTTATTCATTTGAAAAAAACAATGCAAAACTGTATGCTTGGCGTGACAGTAGTAATAAGTTTTGAAATGTGTTATTAAATTCACCAAATTCAACTCAAAACAACTTAAGTATTCCTTACCAACATTTATGGAAGATTTCTACATCAAAGAGGGCTTCAAATTAGCAAGAAAACTTCAAAATCTCATTGATTCATTGCCTGTCCGTACAGTTTTTTTGTGTACTTCGTACAAAACCATGCCTCCTCCTTGCCTAAGGCTGTGACATCTTAAATAGACCTCTAACTGACTGCCCAACCAACCAAGGTAGTTGGAATGTTTATTTAAACAAGACAAATACTAAATCTTAAGTTTCCCTCCAGAACTACTTAGTGACTGTTTGAGTTTGAATTCAAATTATAAGATATGCTTTTTATGCTTTTTCTAATATCTAGACCTATGCTAATGACTCATAATTGGTCCAATGACCTTATTGAATATCTTAAAACATGAAACTACATCCTACTACCCTTTCATGGCTCATATGCCATTTGTTACATCATTTTGCCCATAGGCTTTATCAGGACCTTTGACCATTAAAGTACTTGGCCATGAAAATATGCCATGATTAGCTTTAGAATATTCCAGTTGACATGGCTAGATGCCTTGTCCTTCTTGTCTTCACCTGGTACCATGGAATTCCTTGGTTGCATGATGGATGCCCCTGCATCACTTCACCTTTGTGAGCATCACCTAGATGAAATGAGCACTAAGTGTTCCATTCATTCTCATGAGAGATGGATTCATGTGAATCACTACTCATGAAATATTTGTCAATAAGCTAACCATAAAGCTACACGGTTGAATGCTGATTGCAATATCACAATTTGACAGTTTGTGGAAAATATCTCTTAATTATCAATTGATGAGCTTAAGAGGCTTTTTAATGAATGGTTCACAAGGCACAAAACTTGCTGAATGTTTTGCAAATGGGGTTGCAAGCAAAGTGGGCTTAACGTTGGAGGAACCTTCATAGTAAAGAGCACTTGAACTAGAATAATATTGGGATGAGTGACCTACTGGGAAGTACCGTTTCACCTCTATGAGCATCATCTAGATGCAATGAGTACTAAGTGTTCCATTCATTCTCATAAAAGAAAGGTTATTATGAACTACTATTCATGAAATATTTGTCAGTAAACTAATTATAAAACTACATAGTTAAATTCTGATAATAATATCATAATTTAACTTACTATAAAAAAATATTTCCTACTTATCAAATTATATAACTATTCTCATGATCCAACCCAACTTGTAAAAATGGTGGAAATTACCTCATTCGTTGTGACAAGAACTGTTGCATCTTTGTCCCCCTCGACCTGCCAAATTATCCTTAGAACCATTGATATAATGAAATACAATGACCCAACAAATATCACATACCTTGTGAATTTATGAATATCTTTTCATACCTTATTCAAAGCTTCGTTGATATTTTGGATTGCCCCAGGCCCAAACCTGTACAAGTGAAACCAAATGAGCAAGATAAATTTGATAGAATTATAAAATTCAAAATGCAAGTGAGGCAGCTTACACATGCTTGTCACGCCCTCCAAATGTCAAAAGATAAATACCACCCTCTTGACACTTCAATTCACAAAAGTTCTCTTCTTCTTCTTCATATCTCTTTGACATCCTAAACAAAAATACTTCTGAAAAGGCTGGCAAATTCTCAAAGAAATTGGGCCATTAATTAACAAACTAGCTGGCTTATTCATATATAGAATGAAGTACATACTGCAAATTACAATCTATAGGCAACAAGTTGTGTAAAGCTTAAACAGGGGGCTTTTAATCTGTGAAGTATTTTAGAGTTGATTCTAATTGGATCTCCATGTAAATCGGAACTGTCAACTTTTGTTGTGATTAAAAAGGGGAAAGTACCCGTAATTGTTTGTTTTCTAATAATCACCTATGGGAGAGGTACTAAGGCTTGTAAATATTATGTTTTTATCATGATCTGGATGTAGGTGTTAGTGAAAGGAGAAAGGAACAGTAGGTGACTATTGAACAGGCAGTGAAGGGTGCATTTGGGAAGCACCACATGGTGAATATGAACAAGTTGAGGGTGGAATTGGTAAATGAGTGTTGGAAATGATTGAGAGAGTTTGTTTGAAGGTGTTTGAGCCATTAGAAAGGTTTTGTGAGTTGATTTAGGGTCTTTTCTAGGAAGCCCTAGGATAGAAACCCTTAAAGGGAGGGTTTGATGAAAAAGTATCTAGGAAAGCTTGGAGGGTCAAACTAATTGAGGAATTCTGATGTTTATTAGATGCCTTGAGACTATATAAAGGTTGGAAGGTTGAGAGTAAGTGTAAATAGGAGTTGCTTTGGAAGAGGAGGGCTAATTAGGCCTAATTGCTGATAGGGAAAGTCATAGAAGTGTACAATAGTCACAAGTTGAAGGATTGGTATTAGCAAGGTTTGAAGAACTCCATAAAGGGTATCTAGAAAGGTGAAGAAGTCACCATGGTGTTTGAGGAATTTTAGAGAAAAGTGCAATTTACTGGCAGGATGGGGCTAATTAGACAGTCCTAGAAAAGGCAGTTTTGAAGATTGGGATAGAGTTAATGCTTTGTAGGGGTTGGAACTCCTTAGTTAGGCTATTTGAGGATTTTTGAAGCCTTAGAAGGATCAAGGGAATCCTTGAAGACAGAAATCAAGAGGTGATTGCATGAAAGGTGAATTAGGAGTGTTCCCAAGGAGAGGGAAATTGGAACATGGACAAAGTAAATTGATAAGTTGTCTAAAATGAATCAAGGCAGTGAACCTATTGCAGAGGAGTGTTTGGTTGATATCCTAAAGTCAGGGACTTCTTATTGATCCTTGAGTTGAACTCTAGTTCCTTGAGTGGATTCCAAGACGTTGTTGAATCCTCGAGTTGAACAAGGTTCCTTAAGGGGATATTAGAAGGCTCTGCATCAAAAACTCTAAGCTTGTCTTTAAAGTTTGAGCTTCACTTAGTTTCAAGAATAGTTTAATATTCTCTACTAAACAAGGCCAACCACGTGAAGGTGGAAGCTCATTTGGCCTCTCCCCCCCCTCCAACATCACTCTAAATTCCCCATTAACATTTAATAACATTCATTCATTCATTCATTCATTAATTCATTCATTCATTCATTCATCCATTTTTGAAATATAACATTCAATCATTATAATCACATGATAACATTCATTAACACATAAAATTCATTAACACACAACATTCATAAATAATTCATGAACACATAATTCATTAACACACAACATTCATGAATAATTCATTAACACGTATTAACACACATCATTCATCAACATTACTAGTACAAAGTTACATCCATTAAGACAATGTTCTTTCATTAGCAATAAATGTTAATTACAATCATTTTTTTTTGGGTTTCTTGCTATTTTTTTTAATCATATAATTTCTAAGAGGAAGATCAATGTCCTCATCATTCCCCTCCTCTATTGATTATAATCCCAACGTGTGTCTCCGCCTCATCTGTTCAGGAACGGGAGGCCGCTGCGTTGAAGGGGGGTCTGCTGCAATAACTACTTCATGAGTTAAATTCACACTATTTTATACTATTGAATTACAAGTATTTGTGTAAGTAAAAGAACTATAAATCAAAAAATTAATTTAAAAGAACAAAAAATAGATTTTCTTTACCTGAATGTGCCACATGATCTACATGGTGATCAGTTTGAACATCCTCTGGCACTTGTTCAGCATGACCTGATTCTGTATCCTCTAAAATATACACAAAAATGTTACACCAAGTTCAATTTAAGATGTTAAATTGTATTAATAATTACATAATTAGTTTTAAATAGAAAATGAGCACCTCCTTGGACAGTATGATGCACATTAGGGGCTTCATGATGCGGCGTATGATCTGTGTCACGATTAAGAGGCTGCATTGCAATGTAATGGACATTATTATCAAATTGATTGTTGCTCAAGTATTCAATTTCTAATATATTTTTTGGCATATTTACCTGTGCACATGATGCAGGAGACTCTTCGGTTGGGCCAGTGGAAGCTTGCCGTAGGCGTTCAGCCACGGCTTGATAGCCTTCCTTGAAGGCAATTTTTCTGTGTTCTTCCATGGCCTCTACATTAAAATTAGAGCCCTGCATTTTTTGATTAAACAAAATTATTTGCATTTTATAAATAATTTTTCTCTGCAATTCATTTACTGCTACTTACAATGCGAGCTTTAATTTTTGAATATCCTCCAGCACCAAGTCTGTGTTGCCCAATCTTTTGCAACCTGGCCTTTGTTGCCTTTGAAGTGTCCTGCAACCTATGAAAAGTTTGAAAAAATGGTTATAAAAACATGTATATGGAATAACAAATGAAACTTTGAAATGCTGAACACATTGCATTCAATGGTGAAAATGTCTAAAACATCATACCAAGATATTATATTGAAAAATGATGATTGCATTCAAAATTTAATTATCATCTCAAAATTCTATGCCAAACACCTTATCACTAGTAGTTAATACTATTGCATACCTTCTCGCATTTGTTGGTGAAACTCCTTTTTGAGCATCCGCTTTCTCCTTTGCATCTAAAATAAATTCATTCCAATCCCTCACTGAAATAAAGGGAGGACGCTCGTACTTTGGGTTCTAGACGAGACTCTTTCTATATGCGTCCCTCACGGTCTTAAGATGTTTGCAAGCTCTATCTAAAATTTTCTTCTCATCAAAAATATTATTACCAAACTCATGCTATAAATCTTTGACGAGCTGATCTTTTAAACTTTTTTCTTGCAAATTCCACCTTTTAAGGAAAAACACAAAATTGTTAGATATAGCCACTAAAAGAAAAGACCGGAATGAAAGGAAAAATACTGTACCAATTAATGAAATGAAAAAAAAATAGTGGGATAAACTTAGTTCGCTTATGATGTTCCACCTTGTACATATGGTGGGCCCAAATATATTCAATGTGAGGTCATAAAGCTTCTTATAAAACGTATCATTTCCTGCAAAAAATGTCATGGGATAATCAATCCAAAACTTGTTATGAATAGGTAAATGCATATTACAATATAAAAAATAATTATTTAAAGTACCTGGAATTTGAGGACATTTTATAGGCATTGATTCATTATTGTCAATCAATAATGACGTCTGCATAGCTCCTGTGCTAGTAACACGGGTAGATCTAGGAAATGGTGGTAAATTATCACCAATACATGTAGATTGATCAGTATCTGGTGTACCAAGAGGTGCCACCGGGGTATCTCCTACTCCAAAAAAATAATCCACTATGTGATGCACCCAAGATTAAAGTACAAATTATGAAATCATAATTAGCACAAAACCAAATATAGTAAAACAATGATTTACTAGTTGCCATAGCCCTTGAAGGCGTTGATGTTTGCATGGCCCTTGTGGTGGACATTGCACTCGGCAATCTTCTATGGACAACCTGGCTAGGAGTCTCCTGCAATTGATGACCTGAACAATACATTGTTAACAAAGACATTTTGAAATAATAAAAGTAAGAGTTAACTTGAGAAGTTTTTGAATGTTCCAAAAAAAAAATTCCTTGTAACTTGTCAACTAAAGGATTATTTTACCTAAGGCAGCCAGAGGTCTACTAGTACCAGCCTCATCCGCACATTGTCCTTGACCAGGTACTAGAGATTCCATAAAATCCTACAACAAGAACACATATTACATATATTTTACTTCACAACATAAAAGAGTATAAAATATTAACCTTTATTGAAATTTTGTTATAACTAAAGATTCATTACTACTTACTTGATACCGACGTGCGAGTGCTTTCAATTCAGTTAGCCTCATGAGCATCTCCTCAGTTGGATTTGTTTCATACAAAATATTAATTATATCTTTATTGATTTGTTTCATTTTTTTCTTCAACATGATTATAACATTAGGCGAATCTGCAAAAAGATCATCATCCTCGGGGGTAGCTATTGCCTGTACTGTCGAGGGTGCTTTTCCCTTATCCTGAACATCAAATTGTGACAGGAATATCAGTAAAACTATCATAAAAACTCCAAAACCATAAATAAAATAACGTAATAATATAACATTTTTCAACTATCTAATTTGTACAACTTTAATAAGGTTTAGCTTTGCTGAAGAACAGGTGGGAGGAGCATCCTCGTGGCCTCTATCATGTGCGGGATCCATATCGTCCTGTGACAAAGATTAAATATAAAAACTTTAGCGAACTAAAAGCAATAGACTTAGCAAAAAAAAAATTATTAATAAAATGGTATATAGTACTTACCACCCTCATGATAGTAACTTTGTTTGTATCTATGTGATTTAAATGATAATCTATTAGCATTTCTTCCCCTGCACTTATTGATTTTATTGCACATACAAAAACTTGATTCCCCTCACGCGCCTCAAATATGCAATTGGGTTGCTTATTAGTTGACGAAGGTCACGTACTATTTATAAAACCCACAATATTACCTGTTGCTTTTGGTCTCCCATCAATGTACATTGCAAATCTTTTACTTTGATCATTTTCTTTCCTTTGTATATAATTAGTTGATAGTGCATACCTACGCATACTTTTTTTATATTGAACAATCCGCATCCAATCATTGTAATTGTAACACAGACTGACATACTTGAACAATTCAACAACTCTGTTGTAATATACCTTTATCCCATCCATGGAAAATAGGCCCAAACCATGTAATGAGGATGGAGCAATGCGATATATCCTCTCATTAACACAAAAATTAGTATTAATTGGAGGTAGCTCATTGGGTACCCATTCTTTCTCAATGTGTGTGTACCAAAAGGGCACCTTGATGTCGCCTTTGGTCTCATCATCATAAGAACATGACCCCCCATTAGCAAGGAAATATTCCATGTGTTTATCAAATTTTTTTCTAATCTTTTGACCTCTAGTTGCTCTCCCTATTTTAACCGTACTACATGTAGAACTTTCATCTAGCATTCCCTCATTTCCCTCATTCAATGTAGATAGATCTGACAAGTACCTATTTGGTGGGTGTTGCAATCCATCAAATGAGATATTGCCACATCAATATATATAGAATAATCAAGTCGTGACCCATACATACGGTTCTTCTTTGTCTATATATACATCATATGATTATATAATATGTCTATGTATAACATACGTGCTCAGTGATAAACAAGAAGAATATAAGAAAATTATGTCTATTTATTGACTTATACCTACCGATCCATGTCACTGTGCACGATCCATGCCAAAGGGGTCAAATTTCCTGCATATGTTAATCATTTATCTTAAGTTAGCTAAATATTACATGATACGTATGCTACAAATAACTTAGAAGATAACATGAACAATATGCAACATCGTAAACATGAACAAATTTACCTTATGTATGGAATGCAAGATCATCAACAGAAGCCTGGGGTGACAATGTCTGTAGTCAATTGCCTGTTTGCAAAAAGGGTGATAATCAAACACAAATATACATGTATCAATAGCAATTAATTGAGCATCGTAAACAAAAAATTGGTAATTATAAATCACATATGTTTTAATCATTAAAATTGAACACAATAAATATGTAACCATTTCAATTATGTCATTGATCATCATCATCATCATCATCATCATCATCATCATCATCATCGCCATCATCACCATCATCACCATCATCATCTCCATCAACAGCATCACCATCATCATCATTGCCATGATCACAATCAACATCATCATCATCACCATCATCATCATCATCATCACCATCACCATCACCATCACCATCATCATCATCATCATCATCTACTTCTTCATCATCTTCGGTATCTTCTTCTTCCATAACATTATACTTTATCGGCCTTCCTCTTGGATCATGTCTAACAACAAATGACCAACCCTATTTATGTGGAACCTCTGAGTAAAACACTTGCTCACACTGGCTTGGAAGAACATAGGGCTCATCTCCAACTTGCTCAAACGACCTTGTATTAATCATTGTAAATCCATTATCATGTTGAATAACAGTTCTATCTCAATCATTTTGATTCAGTCGTAGCCTGTACCATTTGATGACAAATAGAACTACTTTGAAGGAGTTAAAGTCACACTCAATTATATCATCTAAGATGCCATGGTATTGATTTTGAGATTGTTGAGGATTTATGTCATTTCTAGATGATATATTGGTGACCTCAAAAACTGCACTTATCCCAGAATCACAAGTTTTCTTTGTGTCATCCAACTTTTTTATGCAAAATTTGTGGCCATGATAGTACATAGCTTTGTGGTGCTTGACCTGCAATTTTTCAAGTGTGTAAATTATTTGCATCATGAGTTGATATGAAACATATGAGTCATGATCATTAATAAATTTGTACGTACCTGTCCACCTCTTAAACCATGTGCTAGATCAATTACCATTGGAGTAACATTGGAATCTCCATTACAATGAGCTTCTCTAACCAATGAAGCAACACCTTCCCATGTTAATAAGCAACTATTTTGTTGACATCATTCAATCCATACTGTCATCCAATCAAGATTGTTTGCAATATACAAATGTATTGCATCCCACTCTCGACCAGCTGTATCAAAAACATCTTAGATTTATTGCATCCCACTCTCGACCAGATTTATAAGAATTAATTAACTACAATAACATCTTAGATTTACCTCTCACTTTCCTCAATCTACCTTTTCCCATCAAGTACTCCTCTTCAAATTTGTTAATGGAGTTGGGATCCCAAATACGATCTACATGGATCTTTGCTGCAAACTTAGGAAGATATTCACTAATGTACACCATGGTCTGGTATACCATATATCCCTCCACCATAGAACCCTCAGGATGTGCTCTCTGTCGAACCAAGCCTTTCAAAAAATTCAAGTGCCTTTCAACCATCCACATTGACCTAGTTGGTACAGGTCCACACAATTCAATCTCCTCAACTTGATGTATGAGGTAATGTTCTTGCGCATTGAAAAAAGTTGAAGGTAGACACTTTTGCATTTCACACATAAGAAGAGGAATTTTTCTCTTCCAGTATTTTATATCTTCTTTATTGATTTCTTTAGATGACAACCACCTCATGTATTTTCCAATATCATATATAACTTGTTTGACACTGTTGGCAAAGTGGTGTGGGAGAGATAGAGGTAGAACGTACTGCAATATTTGTAAAATGATCTTGTCAATATTTTATAAAAGAATGCAATGAAAACCATATGCAGTATACAAATATATAGTGAATACAAAATAATATGAATTACCTTAATAAATATATGCCAATCGTGTGTTTTCATCCCTGGCCCAAATTCACTTTTCTTTGATATGAGATCATTTATGTTCACAGCAAATCCTGTGGGAAATCATATTTTTTTTATAATTTCTTTTATAGCATTGCTCTGCTGCTCCAACAATAACCATGGAAGGGCACTTGTATCAATCTAGTCTCCATTGTTATTTGATCGAATAAAAATTTTCATTGCATGGTTGGATTCTTCAATGTCACTACAAATTTTGATAATTTGGTCTTTGCCACGCCTTTCATCCAGTATTTTTCATAATGTCTCTGTTACATTCTTTCCAATATGCATAGGATCAAACAAATGCATGATTGGAAGTTACTCGTAGTATGGCAACCTATTAAATTGCGTAGGATAACTTTTTAGTCCTTTTGGAAGTTGGTCATTGATGCCTTGACGACCTTTACAAGCATCAATTACATCATCAGTAAACAAAACACAATATCAAAATATAAATTTGAAACAAAACCCATCAGATGGAATGACATTACCTCGACGATTTATTTTATTGTATGCCAACTTCCATAGGTGAGGTGTCATTCTCCGTGGCTTTGATGTAGTCTCTTCTTTCCCATTGAAAAGATATTTTTCAGTAATTCGGTACTTATGATTTCTATGGAGAAAGTGTCTATTCTCATCGAACACCTGCTTTCTCAAACTTTTTGAATGACGAGATTTTGTCTTTGGACCACAAACTAGACATGCAAATTTTCCCTTTGTCTGAAGACCTACAAGATCATGTATAATTGGATTAAATGTGTTAACTTTGTGTTAGCACTATAACATACCAAAAAAGAGGCGTTAAGAAGAGAACATACCACAAAAATGTGTTAGCCCAGGGGCATCATGTATTGTCCATACAAGCATTGCATGGAATTGAAATTGTCTTTGTCCTATTGGTCTAGAGATGTCATACATAGTGACCCCATTCCATAACACCATCAACTCGTCGATAAGGGGCTCAATATATACATTGATATCTTTAACTTGGTACTTACCTAGTTGAATGAACAAAAACATTATATAATTATTATGACCATTTTGATGGATTATTAATAATAAATTAATTTAGATGACCATTAAATCAAAAAATACCTGGAACAATCAGTGACAACATTATGTGCTCCCTCTTTATGGACAACCAAGGAGGAATGTTATTGTTGATAATAAAAATAGGCCACACCGAGTAAGTAGATCTCATCTCTCCAAATGGATTGACACCGTCCGCTGCCAATGAAAGCTTGAGATTACGAGGTTCTTCTTTAAAGTGTGGCCATTTTTCTTCTATTTCCTTAAATGCCAAGCCATCTGCAGACATTTTCATAATGCCATCCTGACTTCTATTGCGTGCATGGTAATCCATAAATTGTGCCAAGCTATTGCACTTGAATAATTGTTGCAAACATGGAATAATGGGAATATGTCGAAGAACCTTGCGAGGCACCTTTTTAGTTATTCAATCTGATTGATATCTACTAATATGACAAATAGGGCATTCTGTTGCAAATTCATGTTGTTTATAATATATAATATGATCATTTAGACATGCATGTATTGTTTGATATTCCATTCTAATATCTTTCATAATGACAGATAATTCTCGGTATGAGCGAGGTAGAATGTTTGATGGTGGTAACAAACACTCACCTATCAACCTACAACCAAAAATATAATTTTTTAATTTAAAAAATATTAATTGCTACATGATTCACCCAATATTAATTGTAAGGAAATTATGACTAAAATAATGAAAAAAGATGACATACCTTAACATACGTGTCATTGCTATGTTGGATAAACCATTCATAACCTTCAAGTTCACCAACAACAATACAGCGGCAAGAAGAGTTGTTTCAGAGCCTTCATATAGGGGCTCGTGTGCCTTCTCAAGTATAGGTACATCAAGCTCTGCATCAACATCATCATCATCTTGATCATCATGATCATCTTGATCTTCTTCATCATCGTGGTCTTCTTCCATGATATCATTACCTTCTACTTCTATATTCACACCTCCATGTTCCCTCATTTGGAAATCCACATTCTCCAGATTGTCATGGTCCATAACATGAAACTGAGGGATGTTGACCTATATGAAAATGATGACCTTATATTAACCATGACCATGTTGTCATCATCAAATCATGTCTTATGTATTTTATAAAATATTAAAATACATACCAATGGACGAAATTCATTTCCCCCTTCAATGTGACCATGTTGCCTACAATGTTCCTCAGCTATTTTGATTAGATATCTTCGAGTCTTTAAGCCCTTACAAAGTTTGCAAGGACAATAACATTTTCCATCACCCTTTCTTTTTAAGTTAGACCATAGTCTAGCAATTGTCTCCCTATTTTTTTGTGTGTTGATATCGTCAGACATGGTCTCTCTTGAATGGAATGACTCGTTGGTGGAAGAAGGATGATTTGTTTGCAACCTGCAGATAAACATGAACAAGTCTCTTGTTACCAAAGGGAAGCCCTTAGTACCCATAAATGGAACACAAGGGAATAACTAAATTGCCTTATACATAACCAAAATGTAGACACTAGGAAACATACTAAAGCATCAAACAAGCAAGATAACTCAAAACCTAGAATACCATGAGAAATAGAGCAATGACATGTGTGAGAACATAGCAGCGACCGAAATAAATAGCTCTCATCAATACAAATGCCTTCAATACCAACATACACCAAGGATAGAACAAAGGGTCACATCAAAATATAACAAACCAATGATTAAGAGACAACTACCATTGGGAATGACAAGTTGATACTCTTTAAAGTAATCAAGGTGACTTATCATCCAGTAGAATGCTTCCTAACAAAGTTCATGATTCCACATCATCATGGAAGAAAAAAGAGATTGTCTTGGAGAATCCTCACGTTAGCTAAGGCATTATTTGCATTGTTACCTTCATGATGAAAATGCACAAAAGAGATGCTAGAAAAATGCTTACTAAATTCTAAATCTCCATAAAGCAATCTTCAAAGCTTCCATAATCCAATTTATTTTTTAGATGTATCAGATAATTCTTCATCTGGATAGTAAACTATTGGTATTGTTTATCCATACCCAATCACGTTTTACCCATGCCTTCTACCACAATTCATCTATGCTGCAATTGTTCCTCAGACGGCAGGTCCATAGCATATTTCTTCCCTTTTAGATACCAACTTTATTTCTTTGGGTTTCCTCTCTCTAAATCAGCATACACTTCCTATGGATTCCTTGCTCTGCTACAAATGTTGAAAGAATAGATTCATCAAGTTTGAGAGAATTGGATGGCACACACTTCAAGGTATGTGGTCTCTATTTATTATTGAATGAGCTATAAAGTGGTTGTAATGGGAGTTTCTTTATTGGCATAACTAATGGGGTCTTATTACATCATTAACATAAGCAATAAATGCCTGTATACAAAATGTATTTTAACATCAGGTCTACCGGCATGATATATTTAATAGCCACTATTTAAAAAGAAATGTATGTGGCCTCTATTTATTATTGAATGAGCTACAAAGTGGTTGTAATGGGAGCTACTTTATTGGCATAGCTCATCCAAAGCTAAACTCTGCTTGGTCATTCCTCATTGAAATTAGGTCCGTGATAACTCTCTTTGCCTCCATTTTCAATGGGATTCATTCCTAAACTGAATGTTGACATTCATACTTGTCCATTTATCATACTTGGATCTTACTCATTCTCACCTCAATTTCATACCTTGTTCACAATCTAATTCAGACTTGAATTCACACCCATATCAATGCCATTTGGATTTGTTTCTCATAACAACTTTCATGCACCGTCACCATTGATGGTGCATCCTACTTTCTCTTTACCTCTCAAGTCTCAAACACTAGATCTTGCTCTCCTCTTCACATTTCAAGGTCTGGCTCTTGACTCGTAAATGAGGCAAAGTTGCTCAAACTCATCTCTCAAACTTGGAGACTTGAAAATTGGTACCAACTAAGACCACTACTCATACTGCCAAAGCGAAAAGAGGGGGTCCCCATTTGAAATGGGGGTGATGGTGTGAAAACCTCACAATACTGCCAAGTGAAAAGAGGGGGTCCTCATTTTTTGGGTCTTCCTTCTCAAATGAGGAAAGAGTCCAATTGTCTCAAATGTAGGCATAAGAGTTCCAGCCCCAAAAAATGGGTGAATACCATCATGGGAATGGACAAAGAAGAGAAAGAGAGGAAAAAGAAACAAACTAAAAAGATGACTACTAAAATAGTAGAGGAGATGAAGAAGGTTGAAGTTGTTCCTATGTAATAAGCACTTATAGATGATATTAATTTTTAGGATATACCTTATGCATCCACAAAAGACATATATATATATTTTCCTTTGATGCTCCTATGATTGAGAGGGATACAAAAAAGAAGAGTGATAAGAAGGATAAGAAAACTACTCATCTAAAGAGTAGTGGTGCAGAAGATCAAAGTGAAATAGGTGTCCCTCCTTCAAGGAACACAACTAGAAACAAAGAATAGGACATTGTTCCTTTAGAGAAAACTATAGTGCTTAATGAGAAAGAGGAAGAGGAAAATACTAAGAAGGTTCAAGACACTACTAAGACAAGTGATGAATTTAAGTGGTAAACATTGATTCCTCATTGCTTCTAAAACAAAAATTGAAGCTTTCGATAGGTTCCTTCAAGGATCATTCCTCTCTCATTGAGAATAAAGAAGAGTGGGATGCCTTAAGTAAGATAAAAGATAAGAGAAAGGTAGAAGCCTTTAATTAGTATGAAAATGCACACAATTGATATATTTTAGCATCACTTGAAATTATTTAAGGAATGTGCTAATGAAGTTAAGTATGTGTTCTATCAATTTTTCTTGAAATGACCTAGTTTTTCAAAAAAGCATAAAGGATGAGATTGACTCCATTGAGTCATAGATCACACAATTGGCAATAATATATATAATATTTCAAAGGATAAGGATGCAAAAACTAGAGCTTAAATTGAGAAGCTTAATTCATAGCTTTCATTTCTTTAGGACTATAGGGAGCGGATAAAGAGACAATTATATTAGTTAAGGGAATCAATGAATTGAGGCTTTCCTCATTTGAGAAGGAAGATCCTATCAGTTTTTGGGTTTTGGTCAAAACAAAATTTTCTATATTGGCCATGACTATGCAAACAAGGGTTTACAGTTTATTCAAAAACTTACAAACCCAATGTATAAATTTGTATAAATAGAACCACACATTATCTAAATTATGACTAACTTTTATTAGAAATCACATCATTTTTACCTCTATCATTTCTTAAAGAATAATTAAGTTAAATTGATTAATTAAAATGAAGGGAAAAAACTCAAACTAAAAAGTTAGCACATTTCACAACACAGAAAATTTTGAATTTGATGAAAGTTTTGAATAGTTTAGTAAATTAAATCTATTTTTAGATCAAACTACGTGAAGATTTCGAAATTCAAGCGAATCAAATTTTCCCATTCTCATATTATATTTTGATATTTTTGAGGTCCATATTTGCAAGTAAATAATATTGGAGTGTTGATGTTTGTAACATCGATTAGATAAATAATATTGACTATATGATTATTATGAGAAATAATTTATTTTATATATACATACATATCAATATCAATAATTGATATTACTATATACATTGATAAATATGTAAATATAAAGTTAGATTATAATTATTCTCTATTACATTGATAAATCCTATGCTCTTCACAATTGCTAAACACGGAAAAATTTTAGTTAGGTGATCCAGAATCCTATGGGGCCTTTAAATTCAAAGTTTTTGTGTCAGAGGTTCACAAATCACTTCTGGAACACCTATGTTCATATTCATGGAGGAAAGAAGCACTATAACATATTGACTGCACTGAACATTTCACAAAATATGATGTAGCTTCCAAAAATTGTTTCAAGTTGGATTGGGGAAGACTTGTTTTCGTTTGGTAAGAATACTCAGACTATCTACATAATTTAAGGATAACGAAATGTTTGATACATGGTCTCACTAATTGTAATGTCCCCTTTCTGAAATAGGATTTAATATTAAATAATAATAATAACAAAATTAAAATACAAAAAATAAAAATAAAATTTAACATAAATTTAATTAAAATTAAGTTAATGAATGGTCAAAAGGCATGAGAGGAAAAGTTGTGACTCCCTCAAACTATGAGGTATAAAAGGGAGAAGGTAGCTTCATTTGAAAGGGGGCAATTTTTTTATCAAGAATGGGGCAATTTTTTTATCAAGAATGAGAAGTGCAGATCTAATCAACAAGATAGCAATGACGAGATATGACCCCTTTAAATGGGTGCATCTTTCCAAAGAGATGTGTCTCCTCAAAATATGCAAGCACAAATAGGTGTTGAATGGAAGAGGAATACAAGGGAAAATGCATTCTCAAGTTAGAGTGGGTCCACAACACAATTATGGCAGAAATAAAAGCAGATAAAATAAGAATTATAATATTTGAGATGAAATCAGATGTGGAAATAGGGTAATAGCGGAAAAAGGAGATTTAGTTTGAATTATCAGGCAATAAGAATATGACACAGTACTTAATTCAGAGAGGGATCCATATTTATGGAGAAGAGGGAATGGAGGATATAAATCAAGAGAGGATTAATGAAAGAAGAAAGAAATAAAAAGAAGAAAGCTTGTGACCTTCTCAAAAAATGAAAATTATGAAGGGTTATGTTGTTTCAAAAAGTGGTAATTGTGAAGGGTTGTGACTCTTAATAGACATGAGGAAGAGGAGTAACTTCTCCTTCGTATTGGATGTTATAAAGGGGAGAAGGTTCCATTTGAAGAAGATGTCAATCATAGAAAAAACCCATAACTATGTGTGAAGCAGCTCACGTGCTTGGTTTTTCTCTTCATTTTTGTACATATTGAGAAAGGCACATACAACTATAACCTTTGTTAAAAATCCCCTTAGTGTTCTTTGGTGGAAATAAAGCATTAGTTCATGCAGAGGCTACCGATATTCTCAAGGCTCATTCTTCTTAACTGAACAATGCATTAGAAAAAATTTCAAGGAATTTGTGAAAGTGATTGTAGCATCCAGGATTTATAGAGAAAAACTGAGACATCTCTCAAAGAGAAAGAGTCTATGTAGATTGTGATTTGGTTCTTCAATGTGGAGGTAATTTCTTCTAGTGGACTGGAGAGATGTTCATGAATGTTCTTGGCTTTTATGGTACAATTTGACATCATTCTTTGGAGCAACTAACAGTTTAGACTCGAGTGCATCTTTGGAGAGATTTCCAGGAAATATAAAGTGTCTCCATTAGAATTAACATAAAGAGATAAGTACTTTATAAAGTTCATGAATTTCATTCATAGTCATTAATTCATGAAATTATATTGCTTAAAAAAAAATAGGTATACTTCTAGTATTGATATTTCTCTTCGAGATAAGTTAATTCTATGAACTATGAGTAGTATCTTTCTGAAATGCTCTCGGGACAAATTAAGAAACATGAGACCACATTTCATTGAGGTAATTTTTCAAACAGTTCACTACCCATCTATATTACCACATTTTTCATGCATGTCTACAAAAGCCTAAAATGGGTTCTTTTGAAAAAGATAAGGTTTCTAGGAAAATATATATTGAAGCATTAATAGAAAGCAATAGAATATACAAGGAATATAACTATTTGATAAGTTTTCACCAATAAAAGATGAGGCAATCCTAATTAAAAATGATAGAAAGAAATAACATAGACAAGGCAATGAACTGTCTGAATAACAAAATTCCATGATGATCTAGGGAGTCTATGACTGCAATTCACAATAAGTTTTAGAAATTTCAGAGGTATAGGCAATGTAGCCTACCCAAACCTATAATGCTCAAGAGCCTGACTTCTCAAGGCAATCTCAAAGGGTCCCTAAAAGATGGAATTGAGTTTATTGTCTTCACTTTGCTTGGTTACAATATCCCAACACAACCTATGATCCCACTTCACAAAGTTTTCACAAATTGGACCCCAAAGCCCAATACCCTGCCTATTGGCCATGCTGCAAATTTGTAATGAAAATAACTCTTTCTTTTCTCAAAGCACTTAATGAGATAACCACATTTATAGTTACCTTTTACAAGACTCTACAACATACCAAAAGCTTCTATATTGTTATTTTGGACAAACACTGGTAAGTATGACTGATACCCTATTTTTAACACATGAAAATGCTCAAATAACAAAGGAAGTGCAAACTAATGACCTCTTATACACCTCAACTCCTAGATAGTGCCTATTTATGTCCTAAATTTCCCAAATCCTGAAGCAATTAGACTCCAGTGCTCTGCAGATACCAAACCCCCAAATTGGGACCCCAAACCCTTGAAACTTAGGGCTTTATCAATCTTTGTGTCCTTATCGACACTTCTGTGTCAAATTGGTCATTGGAACACCATCGACTCAACATATTAGAATGTTTCCCAGCATAAAATATATGACTTATGTGGTCAGTTCACCCACTGTTATACCGAGCCACCATTAACACTACCTTTCTACCACTGCTCTTCACTGTGATCACAACGTTTTCCCATAATCTGCATAAACCATTTGATTCATTCAATGGTTTGAACCGTGTTCTATAAATTACTGATTCACCCACCCATTTGGTTCATTCAATGCTAGCCAAAGGTTCTATAAATCGCGCTAGAACTATATAGTTCTAGCGCGATTTATAGAACCTTCGGCTAGCATCATCGATAATCTCCTGGTGAAGCCTAGGGATGGCTAAAGAAAAGGTTAGAAGGGCCATAAGGTTAGAAGGGCCATCACTAGTGGCAACACGAACTGCTAATTTTTCACAAAGCAAAACAAAACACCAAAGGTTATTGTTATCTAGTTGACAAAGCAAAATGAAACACCAGTGGCAACATGAACTGCTAATGTTTCACAATGTGGAGATCACTGTCATTACAATTCACAGGAAAACAAAAAGTAGAGAACATACTTGGAATTGTTGATAGTGAAGAGCAATGGTAGAAAGGTAGTAAATTGCAATCTTCCCTCCCAGCTTCACTCCATTCGTATATGATCTTCGCGCGCGCACAACATAAAATGAAATGGAGATGCATTTTCTTTTTTTTAAACTTTTATGCCCGTGTTGGTCAAAATTTTGACCAACACGAGCATAAAAGTAAAAAAAAATAAAATTTATCCTTTATAATGCGACCAAGTAAAACCATTTTGCACTTTGGTCGAAAATTTTGGTTGAAATTTGTGGTCAAATGCGCTAGTGATTCCTTCTTGTTGTGAGTAACCCTTACATACCAATCTTGCTTTGTTTCTTACTATTTCTCCTTTTTCATTCATCTTGTTTTTGAATACCCATTTAGTTCCAATAACATTCTTGTCTTTAGGTCTAGGGACCAATTCTCATGTCTTGTTCTTTTCAATCTGATCTAGTTCTTCTTTCATAGCATTAGTCCAACTTTCATCTTCACAAGCTTCACTAGTAGTCTTAGGTTTAATTTGAGAAATCAAACATAACTGTTCTTGTGCCTTATTCCGAGTTAGAACTCCTCTTAATACTACTTCCACCAAAATGATCATAACTTCCATGAATAAATGAATTACTATCTGGGCTCTTAACCATAGAGATATAACATATCAAAGAGTATAACCTCAACATAGTTACTATTTGACTCATACAAGACCTGATATAGCACATTTAGTTGGAATTGTAGCAAGATTTCAAGCTGAACCTAGAGAATCACATTATGTAGCGGTAAAGAGGATACTGAGATATTTAAGAGGCACAATGGACTATGGATTATGGTATGAAAAATCTGATGACTTTACCCTATGTGCATATATAGATGCTGATTGGGGAGGTAGTGTTGATGATAAGAAAAGCACCAGTGGTGGAGAATTTTTCCTTGGAGGAAGATTGGTTTCTTGGCTAAGCAAGAAGCAGAATTGTATCTCACAAAGCATAGCAGAAGAAAAATATGTAGCAGCAGCAAACAATTGTAACCAGATAATTTGGATGAAGAAAATGCTGAAGGATATTGGAATAAAATTTGTTGAACATGTTGTCATACATTGTGACAACACCAATATAGTTAGTATGTCTAAGAATCCTATATTACATTCTAAGACAAAGCATATAGAGATTAAGTATCATGTTGTAAGAGAGAAAGTTTCTGAGAAAGAAGTCAGACTTGTACATAAGTACAAAGGAGCAGATAGAAGATATATTCACAAAGCCTTTGCCTAAGGATACATTTGAGTATCTGAGAGGTATGCTTGGAGTTATGCCCCAGCCTACTTTTGAGAAGTGATGCAGTTGGTTGCATCTGTCCAGTGGTATATGAGCCTTATCTTTCTTCTAGACTGGATGTTGGTACTTCCTCTATGGGGGAGTATGTGTATCTGAGCTGAGTCATGAGGACTCTAGTAAAAAAAAAAATTTAACAGTATCTTTTGACATTGAGTTGTTGTTGACATAGTGATGAAATTTATGTCATTGATGTCAATGGGGGAGAAGTATACATGAGAAAAAATCTAGAACATCTATTGGAGAGAACTTAATAGGATAACAAAGCAAGATTTGATTGATGAAGAGGATTTGAAGACGCAGTGTTGCAGTATTAGATTTTTGGAACATTGGATGTGTTTCATCTATGTTGTCGTCAATGCCAATGGGGGAGATTGTTAGGAATGAATGCTAAATGTTTGGCAGCCATTTTGTAGTAGTTGTTGTTGCATTCATGACTATGATTGTCATTGATGTCAACACAGTGATTTACCGAAGACTTGCAGAGGAGCAAACAAAGTTTGGATTAGCGCATGTGGGTTATTATAGTTGGAGCTATGCGATGTTGAGGTTATACTCTTTGATATGTTATATGTCTATTGTTAAGAGCGCAGATAGTAAAATTTTTTGAGTCATGAGGACTCTAGTAAATTTTGTTTTTGAACAGTGTCTTTTGACATTGAATTGTTGTTGACATAGTGATGAAATTTCTATCATTGATGTCAATGGGGGAGAAGTATACATGAAAAACAATCTAGAACATCTATTGGAGAGAACTTAATAGGATAACGAAGCAAGATTTGATTGATGAAGAGGATTTGAAGAAGCAGTGTTGCAGTATTGGATTTTTGGAACATTGGATGTGTTTCATCTATGTTGTCATCAATGCCAATGGGGGAGATTGTTAGGAATGAATGCTAAATGTTTGGCAGCCATTTTGTAGCAGTTGTTGTTGCTTTCATGACTATGATTGTCATTGATGTCAACACAGTGATTTATCGAAGACTTGCAGAGGAGCAAACAGAGTTTGGATTAGCGCACGTGGGTTATTATAGTTGGAGCTATGTGATGTTGAGGTTATACTCTTTGATATGTTATATGTCTATTGTTAAGAGCGCAGATAGTAATTCATTTATTCATGGAAGTTATGATCATTTTGGTGGAAGCAGTATTTAGGCACTGTTCCTGAGTACAATTAGTATGTCTAAGAATCCTATATTACATTCTAAGAAAAAGCATATAGAGATTAAGTATCATGTTGTAAGAGAGAAAGTTGCTGAGAAAGAATTCAGACTTGTACATAAGTACAAAGGAGCAGATAGCAAATATATTCACAAAGCCTTTGCCTAAGGATACATTTGAGTATCTGAGAGGTATGCTTGGAGTTATGCCCCAGCCTAATTTTGAGAAGTGATGCAGTTGGTTGCATCCGTCCAGTGGTATATGAGCCTTATCTTTCTTCTGGACTAGATGTTGGTACTTCCTCTATGGGGGAGTATGTGTATCTGAGCTGAGTCATGAGGACTCTAGTAAAAAAAAAAATTTAACAGTGTCTTTTGACATTGAGTTGTTGTTGACATAGTGATGAAATTTCTATCATTGATGTCAATGGGGGAGAAGTATACATGAAAAACAATCTAGAACATCTGTTGGAGAGAACTTAATAGGATAACGAAGCAAGATTTGATTGATGAAGAGGATTTGAAGAAGCAGTGTTGCAATATTGGATTTTTGGAACATTGGATGTGTTTCATCTATGTTGCCGTCAATGCCAATGGGGGAGATTGTTAGGAATGAATACTAAATGTTTGGCAGCCATTTTGTAGCAGTTGTTGTTGCATTCATGACTATGATTGTCATTGATGTCAACATAGTGATTTATCGAAGACTTGCAGAGGAGCAAACAGAGTTTGGATTAGCGCACGTGGGTTATTATAGTTGGAGCTATGCGATGTTGAGGTTATACTCTTTGATATGTTATATGTCTATTGTTAAGAGCGCAGATAGTAATTCATTTATTCATGGAAGTTATGATCATTTTGGTGGAAGCAGTATTCAAGCAGTGTTCCTGAGTAGCGGTTTGTGGAAATCGGATGATATCTCCTAATCGGGATGGAATCTGATTTTGCACAGTTAAAGGAAAGTTGAAGACACATTGATAGTGGCGTGGATGATAGCACAGACTTTGAGGTCACACAAGTGAAGATTTATTGTATTTGGAAGCTAACAGTTTTCTGTAATTTTGATGTAGCGTGTGGAAACTTTTATTTTGTAATTGTATGCCGACTCATTTGTAATTATTTGAGTGTGGTATAAAGGAAGGAATGTATTTCCTTTTTGTCATGATGATGGAGTAGTCATTGAAGATGATTGTGTGTGATGTTGTATGCATGAAGTGAAGAAAAGAGCTAAGTATGAAAGAAAATTTGTAAAGGAAGACATGCGAAGTACAGAGATCTGAAATTGAGATTTGATGTAATAGTGAGTGTGGTTTGGCATACTCAGAGAAGAGGTAATATATTATTCTGTTGAGTAATGTAAAGATTATTTGGATAGTGTGTTCAGTGATCTTATCCTGAAGTTGTTTGGGCAGTGGGTCCTTTCGTCTTCCATAACTCTTAACAGGGTTAGAATCTTTTAACAGGGATTCAAAATATCCTAACAGAGATTCATATGTACTGAATGTATTTCATAAGACTCCTAATAGAGTCCATCCTTTCACAAGGAATATTCATATTAGTGCATCTTTTGTGGGCATCATTCCCACCGGGGTTTACTCTTTGATCAAGAGTTTCTGTAGTCAACATATCTTGTGTCATTGTGTTATTGTGTATGAATATCTTTCTATGGTTGGTAATTATATTGCTTATATGGTTTAATGTTGTTGAAGATGATAAAAGTTATAATTATCTGATAACTAATTCACTTCCCCCACCCCCCCCCCCCCCACTCAGTTATCTTGGTGGACTTTACTTTCTAACAATTGGTATCAGAGCAACAAAGCCATTAGTAACATCATCACATGGTCTTTTCAATTTCTTATTTTTACAGATTATGGACTTGCTTGGAGCTCTTGAAGTGGAAGATTTAGTTTGTGAAAAAGAAAATTTATAGAAGAAATGTGTTATGAAATGTTATGTAAAAGCTTTGAGATTGAAAAAATTAGACTCTTGAAAGATTGAGAATTAATATACATCTTTCTATGTAAAATAATATAATAGTAAATGAGTAGGAGACATTTACCTTGTATTTTCCTTATCTATATGTAATCGCTAGTTGACAAGAAAAATTATCATAGAAATTTGTTTAACAAGAGTAGCACATTTACAAGTTTTGTTCCTAGCTAAATCAGTGAAAATGTTAGTTATCTTCCTTATTTGCATACTATATTTAGATGGGTAGTGGTTAACTAGTGACTTAAGAAATTAAATTTGCACTTACATCTAAATGTGATATTTTGATCTTCAAGAAGATTTTGATATTTTATTCAATGTATCCTAATGTAGATCAATATATTTACCTATTTACCATAAGGAGACTTAAAACTTGTAGTTTGTTTAGCTTCCAACAAAAAGGATAAGAGCAACAGAACGCATGATTAGATTTATGCCTTATGAGCCTGTTATTTTAAAATTCGCATATTTGAGAGTTAAGAAAATAATAATAGAGTGCAAACATTATATATCTATGCTAAAAATAAATCTGTTACTTTTCATATATCATTTTAAATGTTGTTGTTTTGGGAAAATAGGAAAACATTTTCTTATTACACATTTGCTATATTAAAAAAAAAATTGGGTTACTTTTAGAGGCAGATTTTTGTGGGCACTACATCTGGTATCAGAGCAAAGGTTTCAACATTGGAACCTTGAACCCACTATGTTTCATGACCTTTAAACCTATTGTAACCTCTTAAACAGATTGCTTCAAAAAAGGGGATAACGATAAAAATGTTTGAAATCTGTTTATATAATAATGGAACATGAGATATAAGGCTATTATATTTACATAAATCTGAGTATTTAACTGTGTAAACAGGGATACATATATATATTTGACAAAACAAAAAAAAATATGCCCTATAGTAATCTGTTTCACCTAATTTATTTAACCAAAAACATTTTAAAACATGTAGCCAATAATCATGTTTATGTTTATATAACCTGTTCACATCTTTTATATTATATTTTTTTATTTTCTTTTATTTAAAAAAAAAAGAAAGAAAATTTCTTAGTTTGAAATTTAATGAACAATACCAAATGTGCATTGATAGCAGGACAGCTGATAAATGAACTTATGTTAATAAATATATATCAATATAAAAATGAAAAAATAATAATAATAAATAAACAAAAAAAAAAAACTTTTAATCAAATAACTTTGAGAACAATGCAGAATCTTATGTAACAATGCAAGCAAATACACAAATATCATGAAGGCATTCTTATGTAACAATGCAGAATCTTGACTAGCACATGACCACTTATAATATAAAGTGGAACCTACTTCTAATGAGTATTTATTCTCACTCTTGAAAAGAGATAACATTATAGCAGATAATAAAGAAAGATAAAAAGAACGCCAAACATAAAGAAACAACAAAACGATATCCCCTCCAAAGGTCATGTTGATATAACACTATATAGACACAAGCCATGCGTGAAACACAAAGAACGATCGGTTACAGAACACACAAAAAAATAATGAAAAGTCTGACAACCATTTGCTAACTATGTGCAACAATTAGAATTTACACTAAAAACCTAGTCAAACTTATTTACCGATCAAACATTGTAGAAGGGGAGGGCATTTTATAACTTTATATTATTTTATTTTTTTTCTATTTTTTTTTATGCTAATGCACTAAATCCTTGTTAAATAAACTTACATTAATAAATTTAAATTAAAAAAGGGGATCTTTTTTAATATAAAAAATAATAATATAATAATTAAAAAAAAGGGAGGGCGTGACCTAACCCTCCCCCTGCGTTGTGGCAGCCGCAGGTCGCGACCCTACCACAAGCAGTGGCTTTGGCCACTGGCACTGTGGCAACCGCCGAAGTGGTACCACAGGCAGTGGCTTCATCCACTGGCACTGTGGTGGTCGTCAAAGCGGCACCACAGACAGTGGCTTCAGCCACTGGAACTGTGGCGGTCGCTGGGTAGGGTGAGCTTTGGCTTCCCCCCTCACAAAAATTTCATTTTTTTAACAAAAAAAAATTTTTAAAAAAAAAAACTCTAAAAATAAAATGCCACACACAAAAATATATATTAACAAAAATATATATATTAACAGAACTGTAAATATATAAAAAGAAAAGAACTAAAATCTCTGTGAAAATAGTTGATGTATGGGGTTTTTACCAATAGCATTTTGAGTTGCAGTTGTTCGAACCCAACCGCTCTTGAGCACATAGTGTGTGTATATATATATACAACAGTGTATATATATATTTATGTGTATACATTTATGGCCTTATCCTTATGCATTCCTCTCTCCATGATTGCCATGAACAGACCTGCAAAAATAAAAAATAAAAAGAATAGGGTTTGAAAAGGGCATGAGAGAGAGGGGAAATGAGAAAGAGGAAGAAATGCTTCCTTTGACCATCCATAAGGATGTCGTAACCCTAAATTTGAATTAGGGTTAGGGTTGTCAAGTTTTTATTTTATTTTATGTAGAGTTGTTTAGGTGGGCTTTTATTTCTTTTAAGAGATAGAAGGGGATATGCCTTCTTGAAGTATCTTTGACTCTTATATGTCTTTTTAGATTTTTCCAATTTATTTATTTGTAGAATAAATCTATTGATCAAAATAAAAGATAGTTTACATTAATATTTGAACAAATCCATTTTGATATTCCAATAGTGAATATATGTAATTTTTTAAAAGTTAACAAAATTAATAATCAAATAAATTTATTAATGAAACTTAATGTAACATTTTAATTTACTTATTTCTAATCATAATTTAACTTGTGCAGTTGGTTTTTTTTTTTAAGAATTAGAATATGTAAGTTTTATCATAATTGTGACATTCTAATTAATTGAGATTTAATTACTTCTTGTCATGATAGTAAATCGTAAGGAATAAAATAATAATATTTACACATTTTATAAGATCAACTCAAAAATGTAATGGGTAAAACCTTGATGAATGAGAAATTGTTTTAATTAATCACTCTCTTGTATTTCAAGGTATCTTCCTAATCTTAAAACATATATATTCAAATATGTTTAATTAAAACTTATGTGAAATTAAGTTTTATTAAGAATATCAACTTTAACCCCTCCATGAGACGCTTTGGTAGTTTAGAATTTATTGAATTAAGATTAAGTTGGATTAAAGTTTAATTAAAGTTTTAGTTAATACATTGGTTAATGATTTAAACTTGTTAATGTTATTTTTATGGGGCCAATATATGTGGACAGTATATTGTCCTTTGTAAAAATAGTGTTACAGTTAAATCCCAATTAAAGTTGAAAACTATAGTACTCTTGGAAAGTAATGAACTATTTAAATAAACATTGGAATGTCTTATGAGTTTAAGATTTTGATAAAGAGATATATATATACACATTTGCACCTTTTCTAACTCTATTAAAATATAATATGTCAGTCTTTCATGGTTTGTTATTGTCATTTTAAGACAACTATCTCATTAAGGAAAAACCTTAGTATATCAAAATCGAATAAATATTTCTTCGTTCATAACCTTTCTCATGTTACAATTAGGTCAATGAACCTAACGTAGATATTTGACAAACTTAACCTAGGTGTTTAACATATGCCTTAAGGGACGTAGATGAATGGTCATGAATCCTCTTAACTATATTCTTTTAGAATTAATTAGAGGAACAACTGATCAGGATTAAATTTGGAAAATATTGAAATCTTTTTTCTTTTTTTTTTCTAATTTTCCTATGTTTTAGTAAACTGTCATTTTGAGGGTCTTCAAAGCATTTATGGGCTTGTACGCTGCCCGAAAATGCCAACCAGAAGTTGTCATTTTTTAAATTTGACTCTAGCTCTTTTGAATACATTTCCAACGCATCAAACGGTTCGCAAATCGGAGCTAGGACTAGAAAGTTATGCCTTCTCCAAGTAGACCTAATATTTTTTATTAAGGAAAACAGGTTTTGAAGGGTGCCTGAAACCCTTTACACATCAAAACATTTTCAATGAAGCCTGAACAAAAGATACAGCAGACCAAAGGTGAAACGGGTCAAGGAGTTTGGATGGGAGTTTTGTTTTTGTGTATGTGTTGAATAGTTGATTTTCTCATTCTGTTTGCTTGTATGTATCCTACCTATGTTTGGTTCCCCTAGCTCGGGGGTGGTCTTGTAAAGACCTAGGTTGGGAGGTGAGCATCCCATGGTCTTTTCGATTTCTTATTTTTGCAAATTATGGACTTGCTTGGAGCTCTTGAAGTGGAAGATTTAGTTTGTGAAAAAGAAAATTTATAGAAGAAATGTATTATGAAATGTTATGTAAAAGCTTTGAGATTGAAAAAATTAGACTCTTGAAAGATTGAGAATTAATATACATCTTTCTATGTAAAATAATATAACAGTAAATGAGTAGGAGACATTTACCTTGTATTTTCCTTATCTATATGTAATGGCTAGTTGTACAAGAAAAATTATCATAGAAATCTATTTAACAAGAGTAGCACATTTACAAGTTTTGTTCCTAGCTAAATCAGTGAAAATGTTAGTTATCTTCCTTATTTGCATACTATATTCAGATGGGTAGTGGTTAACTAGGAATTAAGAAATTAAATCTGCACTTACATCTAAATGTGATATTCTAATCTTCAAGAAGATTCTGATATTTTATTCAATGTATCCTAATGTAGATCAGTATATTTACCTATTTACCATAAGGAGAATTAAAACATGTAGTTTTTTTAGCTTCCAACAAAAAGGATAAGAGCAATAGAACGCATGATTAGATTTATGCTTTATGAGCATGTCATTTTAAAATTCGCATATTTGAGAGTTAAGAAAATAATAATAGCAGTGCAAACATTATATATCTATGCTAAAAATAAATTTGTTACTTTTTATATATCATTTTAAATGTTGTTGTTTTAGGAAAATAGGAAAACATTTTCTTATTACACATTTGCTATATTAAAAAAAAAAAATTGGGTTACTTTTAGAGGCAGATTTTTGTGGGCACTACAAAGTGTTCATTGTTGAAAAGTCATCACCTTGTAACATCAAATACAATTGTTCATTGTCGAAAAGTCATCACCTTTCTCCAATGTTCATAGGAGGGCCCATAAGTCCTGGAGTCACACACGTGAAATCCACCTTGACTCATGTCAGAGGGTGGATTCATCATGGCTCATCCCAAAGGGTAGAAAACAAGAGCTTTCACCTTAGACTTCTCTCTCAAGGAGAAGAATGCAATAACATACAAGATAATAGATGAAACTCCTTTTCATCTAAGGCTTCATTCTACAACATGCCAAGTTTATCTCGAAGGTACACAACCTTACCTCTAGCAAGAAACTTGGCAAGAATATCAGCCATATGTCCTATAGGGATAATGTACCTTGAATAGCATACTTATGCACTATATCTCTTATATAGTTTGCATCACTCTAGGTGAACCCCAAGTTATGTAGGAGATAGCATAAAAGCATTTTAGCCAGCACACATTAGACTCAATCTCATGATCATAGTCTTCTGGATCATAGTCTTCTTGGTAACCATTGAGCTTCACCGCTAGGCCAACCAAATAAAGCATGTCCTCTAGATGTTGTACTGACTCCCTCTGAATCTTTGAATACTAACATCAACATTTAACCTTCTCGTCCAAGGTTTCCTCTGAAGGTCTTTTTTATTAAATTCCAAATCCCTGCACCAGATCGCTGCAAATGTAATAGCACTGTCGTAAAAGTATGTGTTTTTCAAATGCATTGATCTCTTGAATATATATAAGGTAAAGACAAGAAGAGACATGTCCCTTCATGGGACATGTCTATTCATTAATCTAATTTATTAATTTAACTATATAATCATTATAAGAATAAATAAAAGATTAACTTCATATATATATGTATATTAATATAAATAATATCAACTATTAAAAATATATATATACATATATATATATATATATATATATATACATATATATATATATATACATATATATATATATATACATATATATATATATACATATATATATACATATATACATATATATATACATATATACATATATATATATATATACATATATATATATATATACATATACATACATATACATATACATATACATATACATATATATGTGTGTGTGTGTGTGTGTGTGTGTGTGTGTGTGTAATAAATCAATTCTTATAATAATTATATAATCAATTTTATTTATCTAACTGATGCTACATACATCAACACTCCCTCTTAGCTAGGGAAAATAAAATCATATATCACATTTCTTGTGATAAGAAATCTCACATATCTCATGAAAGAAGATATCGCATAACATGTGATGATAAGTATCACATAACTCGTGGGATGAGGAATCACTTAACATGTGATACCCATTTTTATATATATCACCTAACATGTGATATAAGAAATCACCTTAATTTTGATGCGTAATTTTCATATCACCTTGATATGAGGAATCACATTAGATTGTGACACCTAATTTTCATACCACCTTGATATGAGGAATCACCTTTGATTGTGATACCTAGTTTTCATACCACCTTGATATGAGGAATCACCGTATATCGTGATACCTAATTTTCATATCACCTTGATATGAGGAATTACCTTAGATCATGATACCTGATTTTCATATCACCTCAGATCGTGATACAAGGATATAGTAAATAAGAACATTACTTCCATTTACATATAACCCTATTATGGTATGTGCACAAACATATAACTGTCTACCATAATGAATCTCCATTACAAGATCGTCACCTTGTAACATCAAATACAAGTTTTCATTGTCGAAAAGTCATCACCTTTCTCCAATGTTCACAGGAGGGCCCATAAGTCCTGGAGTCACACACGTGAAATCCACCTTGACTCATGTCAGAGAGTGGATTCATCATGGCTCATCCCAAAGGTGGAAAACAAGGGCTTTCACCTTAGACTTCTCTCTCAAGGAGAAGAATGCAATAACATACAAGATAATAGATGAAACTCCTTTTCGTCTAAGGCTTCATTCTACAACATGCCAAGTTTATCTTGAAGGTACACAACCTTACCTGTAGCAAGAAACTTGGTGAGAATATCAGCCATATGTTCTGTAGGGATAATGTACCTTGAATAGCATACTTATGCACTATATCTCTTATATAGTTTGCATCACTCTAGGTGAACCCCAAGTTATGTAGGAGATAGCATAAAAGCATTTTAGCTAGCACACATGAGACTCAATCTTATGATCATAGTCTTCTTAGTAACCATTGAGCTTCACCTCTAGGCCAACCAAATAAAGCATATCCTCTAGATGCTGTACTGACTCCCTCTGAATCTTTGAGTACTAACATCAACATTTAACCTTCTCATCCAAGGTTTCCTCTGATGGTTCATCAGACTTCTTCTAAATGTGATATCAACCTTCTGACCTTCTCGTCTAAGGTTTCCTTCTAATAGATAAAGTGTCAGACTCCCTCTGAAGCTCAAGTTCATGCATCAACATCCTGACCTCTTTTTCCAAGGTTGTCTATAATGGATTGTCAGACTCCGTCTGATTCTGATATCAACTCTTAACTCAGTTCCATAACTGCAGGCATTAAGTTCTTTCTCCCTCGTATGCTTCTAGATTTGTCCTCAATGCACTTCAAAAGAGATTATAATTAGTTCATAAAACTAAACTATCCTGAAGGAAAATATTAATTATAGAAGTATAAAAGATTTACTATCCCGATCTTATGGCATGAATTAATGACTCAAAAATTATAAACATTATTCAATGATAGAAATACTTATCTCTTATTGCCAAATATTACTAGCCTCAAGTAGTTTCTTTCAGCATCTTGAATTATTATTGTGATCCTCTCGAAGCTAAATTCAACACTCCCTCTTAGCTAGGGAGGAATCCTTCTTGATAACTTTTGGTATTTCATCCTAATGCTAAAATCAACATCCAATGCCTTCATCGAAGGGGATTCTTGTGGAGTGTTTCGAAATATCACTCCAAACCACGGAGTTCATAACTATACATGAGCCTTCTAAAATATTCCTATCTTTTTATAGGACTATTGGGCCAATATATTATAAGAAAGTCAAGCCTTTCACAGTCACTGTTCATTTCTATATGACACTGATGTCAAATTTGCAAAAGGGGATTAAGTTGTGTTCGATGATTTGTAAGTATTGCCCTAGTAACATTACAGACCATAAGATTATAATGAGAGTGTAACCCAATTATCGGGAATGTCTTCTCCTCACAATACTTCGACGATCATGAAATCCTTATGTATAAGCAACTTTGTAAATGATCATTGTTGCTTCTTGTCATTCCGTGAGTGATATTGTTGGACACAGACCCCGCAAGTAGTATCTCAACTATACATGAAAGAGAAGTAATGTCTTTATATACAATAAAAGGATGATAACCTTAATCACTGCTGCTACATATCAATCTATCAATTCCAGAATTCTGTGCATGATGTTTGAAAGTGTTGACAGAATACAATCCCAACAAGATGCATGAAATATCTATATTCAGATAAGTAGTTGCCTAGGCAAATAAATATCCAAAAACCATATCATTCTTTCCTTAATCTTTCATGACACGTGAATGAAGGAACAAACTATATTCCTATAATATCTTCTAGCTTGTCCTCTATATTTTAAGAATGAAAATATTAGATATATATTCTTGTTTTATAAAATCCATATCATGTCGCTGCTTCAGTGATTATTGACATTTAGAGACTTTAATCTGACAACACTTTCATATACTTTGTATATGCCATATACCCAATCTCCTCTTAGAAGTAATGTTGCTTCTTTGTTACTAAGTTTAAATCCCTCTATCTATAATGTTGATTATTTCCTTTATCCCCCTTATTTTTTTTGAATGTATCTCGTAATCTCCATAAGATCTTGTGCAGATATGAATCCCGTGTTGATCCCACAAGTATTATGAAATGCATAACTAATCGAATAATGTCATCAATTACTGACACAAACTGGAGTAAAACATTCTTCCAACATTATTAGTAGATAAGAATAGAAATGTGACAGGGTTGACCATTACTAACAAACTAAAAGTTGGTCTTGACTATCAATGCCCATACGATTCTCAAACCAATATGAAAAGAAGTAACTTCTTCCTTGATAAATACATCAAACCCAACAATGATAAATATTTAAAACACCCGGGTTTGTTTTACACACCGGACTCCAAAAATCAATACTGAAACATAACAACTCCTAGCAATTGCATAGTAGCAGCAAGTATGAACCATGATGTTTATATTTTATCCTTCCAACATTACCCATCACCACATCTCTTGTGGAACCAATATTTTTCGAAGGCTTTACTTAGACACCCGTTTGTGACTGTGTAGTTTGCGAATAAGGTTGGACTTGATTCTTCGCTCACGAAAGAATAGTCTCATTGATTTCCTTCTATGCCAAGGAAAAACAAAAGATGTTAATAATATTCAGTTATTTATTCCTTGCCGTCAGAACAGAACTTGGTATAACACCCTCCAACTCCTCTTCATGCCACAACACATTTGTCATCTCTATTTTCACCGATGTCTTTATAATTTATTCATAATTTATTTAAATACTTGTCCCAACCTGATCCACAACTTCACAGATATTTGGAAATCTGCAACACGATAACCATAATCTTGTGCATAGTATTGTTCTCCTAGTCTCTAACACAATATAGCTGTAGGGACTCGTGCCCAATGACGACAACGAACTATTTCCTTCAGATTATATAGACAACGCATAGATGCTGCTCCACAATTTCATGTTTGATCGTGCTTCTTATTAAAGAAGTTGCTTTTGTCAGTTTGGTATTGTTGTTTATATCTCTTCTATTGTTTGTTTATATCTTGTGGTATAGTTTCTTCGATACTCTTGCCATTGCCAATATTGTTATTGTTGATGTTACAGCATTGCAATGGGCGTTTCTACTTTGCCTTATTTTCTTTCTCCATTTGCAGTCTGGCTCTGATACCATATTAAATTCTAAATCGATGCACCAGATCGCTGCAAATGTAATAGCACTGTTGTAAAAGTATGTGTTTTCCAAATGCATCGATCTCTTGAATATATACAAGGTAAAGACAAGAAGAGACATGTCCCTTCATGGGACATGTCTATTCATTAATATAATTTATTAATTTAACTATATAATCATTATAAGAATAAATAAAAGATTAGTTTCATATATATATATATATATATATATATATATATATATATATATATATATATATATATATATATATATATATGTATGTATGTATGTATGTATGTATGTATGTATGTATCAACTATTAAATATATTAATATATATGTATATATAATAAATCAATTCTTATAATAATTATATATTCAATTTTATTTATCTGACTAATGCTACATACATCAACATTTTTTCAAAAATCCTCGTTGTGTGACCCTAGAACCAAGTGGCTAGATGAATGGGTAGGAGGTAAAGCCTTATAAACTTGAGAATCTTGTGTTTGGAAACCTTATGAAAGACTGACGTTTCATGTTTTGGGGTGCAGGGAGTAAGTACATCTATGTGTTTCTTTGTTATTTGGGTGAATTTAGGCCTAGTTGGTGGGTGTTAGGGTAGTGGATCTGGCATTTCATCCATTGGTGTCTCCTGATATAATATGCATTAAATGAAAAAGTATGCATTGATTAAAATTGTTGTTTTCAAAGTATTAATTTCTAAATTTAGTTCGTATCGGTAGAATTAGTAGGCAATAAGTACACACGCCACCACCAAATTGATAGTTAACAATTTGATTAAAATGTTATAAAGTAATAATGATGGAGTGATAAGAGATCAATTCAAATCAGTGCCATAATACTATGTCAATCATTTCAAACCTTTACTCATTATTACTTGGAAAGGCATCATACGTGAAGACCATTGTCAAAGTGCCTCAAAATACATGTGCGGTGATCAAATGATCATCCAGAAGATGTAGATTTAATGACCAATTGTGCATGACCAATTGATTTGATTGAGAAAGCATTAACTCTAACAATGGAAATGATACAATCATTTATTATTCACATGAATGAAAAAAAAAATCTTAATTATGCAACAAAAGGAAAATTATTGTTTTGTATTCTTTGTAATTTGGTAAGAATTTGGCTTGTTTTGGAATAGTTAAAGTGAAGGCAATGTTGATATTATTAGAAATAGGGAATACTGTGAGGGGGGTGAATCAGTATTCTACAAACTTTAACTTTTGTCCAATTATTAATATAACAGATTATCTTAACACATGCATAACATAAGAAGCTGAACAAAATGCATAGCAATAAAACTAAAGAACTCATAACACATTATTTGTTCTCGAGGAAACCCTTGCCAAGGGAAAACCCCAGTGGGGATGGTACCCACAAAGATCCACTAATCAAAAGTATCCTGTTAAGGATGTTGACCCTGTTAGGAGTCTATTACATGCATATAGTGTCTCAGTCCTGATTAAGGGACTATAAGCCTTGTTAGAAGCCTCAACCCTGTTAGGAGTTGGCAGTACAAAATGTGATTACCAGATGAGCCCACTGCCCAAACAAGTAATATACAATATTTACTAATTACAAAAGTAGGTCAAAGTACATAAGCTTATACTGCTTGCATCAATATCTCTTCACTGCTCTTCACTTTCGCTATTACATTCACATATACATTATACCACATTTCTCTCTTTTACAATTACAATCTTTACATATCTTTATACAAGTTATTAAGAATAATAACTTTCCAGCCGGTTATCATATTACAAAATATCTTTATCCAAGGGTTAACATCTAGGATATTGTCCCTTTATATTGTTAAGTCATTATTTTGATAAACAAAATAATCCCTTAACTCTTTATCAATTTTGTCTTCATATTCTATCATGTCGGCTTAACAGTCTTTAGTAAAACTGTCATAACTTCTTCCGTACATGTCGTACTGACTTGCGCTCTGAGGTGAGTCTTCAATAGTCACCATAGAGTCTATGTTCAAGTGCGCAAGCATTGAACTTACTCCAATCAACATCGCAAACCAAAACTGTTATCAGGTTCACTGGTAAAAACACATTGTCGCATACTTAGACAATTTCGCATTGCGCTCTGACATACTAGCTCTCTGACCTGTGTGATCTTCATGTAAATCATATGTTTCCATAATGACAACATCTATGTAACCAACTTAGCCAAATTACCAACAATCTCCCCTTTTGTCATTGGTGGCAACATATGAGAAAATTGGCTAAGTCTTACAACTTCAAAATCTCAAAATTGTGGCCATAATAAAAAACATATATATATTGTCCTTATGACTTTATTAATCCTCTCTATATACTGTACTTCCCCTAAGAGTATGTATCCTTAACAATTTTTTGCTATATATCTCTCCCCCTTTGACAACAATGACAAAAAAAGTTAAGGAGGGTAACAAAACTGTGTTCACAAAAAGTTACACCTTAATTCAATATTGCAAAGTCAGTAGGCTTGCAACACAATCTGCAAAATTGATCTTCATAGCCTCTAACTCTTTCTCCCATGATTTCTTAATTGAATCTGCCACACTGAGTAGTGCGCACAATCCATAAGATACAATCTCACATGCTTGGAGATTCTCATAACTAAACTTCTGAAAAGATGTCTTTGTTGAAAGACATTCTTCCAATTGCCCTTCAATAGTGCTCAAGTTTATAGAAATGTGTTCTCTCAAAAGAGTGAATCTCTTCAGCTTCTTGTCCTTGTCATCTTGCAAAATTCTTATTTCATCATAGATCTTTTGAATTTTCTACTCAATATCAAATATCTTCACATTGGGGCTTGAAAGAAGGTTCATTTCATTATGAATTTCTGCTTCCTTCACCTTCAGCTTCTGATCTTCCTCTGCTGCCAAGTTTTTTGATTTTGTACACTGAATTACAAAGATTTTTCTCTTTCCAAGTTCTTCCTCAAGTCCTTTATACAAATATCAAGGTTATTGATATCATTCCTGATATTCTAACTGATGTCCAAGAGTGTTTTGGCCTCATAAGCTGCTTGTGCTTTCATCTTTGCTATATCAGATAGATTTGTAAACTCATTATCAAAAGTGTTCATTACTTCCTTTGCTCTTTTCAAAGGGTCATCTTTTGCAATCTGTGTAGTAATAATGCCTTGTAATTTCTCAGTAAGCTCCTTCAGCCATCCTTCAAGACTCTTTACTTTCTTATTCTTTCCAATGATCTTGTTCAAAGATGTGATCAATTCCATCTGATCATCATCATCTACTTCATTTCCCAAATTCTCAATCATAGAGCCAATCTAAGTTTTCTTGCCAGTCTCAAGTGTAAGACTGATTTCTTCTTGAGTGGGAACAGGTAACTATTTTTCTGTCACTTTAGGTTCTACAATTGTGGGACAAAAATGAAAATTTAAACTACAAGATTATATTGTGGACTCCATAACTAAAGAACTAATATAGAGAGTAGGATGTTTGGAATTTATCAAAATTAGGGATTTTAGGAGGAATTGGTGCAAGAATTTGTGAGGAAATTCAATGTGAAAGTGACCCAAGTGAGAGGGGAGATTATTGAGGTTTGTCCTTAAATTATAAGTGAACTCTCTAGCATTATTGTTGGAGGGGAGTCAGTTTCAAAAGGAAACATCGATCTTGAAAATTTGATTGATGCACTTCATAAATGACCAAAGAGAAGACCATAGTTGTAAAAACATAAAGTGGGTACAAAGAGAATTAACATAGAAACTCTAGAAGAACCTTGGAAAATAATTGTTTTGTGATTAATGAAATTCTTCACATGTGAAAGACAGTATGGAATGGTTATGGGTCTAGGTATGCACTTGTTAACTCACTTGTGATATGGTCATAAGTGTCCTCATGTAAGAGTGAATTTTGCCCACTTTTATCTTTTCATAATTAGCAACAATTATAAGAAGAGTTAGAGAAATGGGTAATGGAATTAGATATCACTCTCTTATTCATCTCATAATAAAGCATCATTTTCTTAGGAATATGATAGGGAAAGAAGGTTGGTTATAATTTATCGTGTGGCCCAATAAACCTAAAAAGCTAAAATAAAAGAGGTCTGAACCAAAAAGAATTAGATTTAAGTTAGGGGAGTCAAATAGGGTTATAAATGCATCTTCTCCTCCTAAAATCCCTAGTGTTCAAATAAATAATGGTGAACCAACTTATGAAGAACATGTTGACCCTAATTTAACACAAAAAGGTCATGTTGACAAACTCAAACCCCGAAGTCATGGTCGAGTGAAGAGCAATAGAAACAATGTAAAATGTATTTTATGCAATAAAATGTAAATTATTTCCAAGTTTCCTCTCTCTACCCGTGAGGGTATAGTCAATGTATTGGGTGTCCAAAATGTCTCTTTCATTGCAAAAATAGAATGAAATGAATGCTATTATGATTGGCATTCATCCCTACATTGATTAAAATGGTTTTTGTGAAGATTTATAATGGTTATTCCCTGTTTTGTAATGACTATTCCTATACAAGGACATTGGCAATAGTCAATTCTACTTGATGCAGTAATGTGATTTGAGAGGTCCTACACTATCATGGATGGTAGAGGATGTATGAAGGGTTATTTTTATTTATTGAATGCTTTCAATGAATTTTTATTTACAGGGATGAACAGGGAAGAGATGCAAAGATCTTTGATTGCATAAAGTTGTTGATTGAAGGGTCAGTTGCGCTTAGATCAGTCAAGGTCTGAGTGTTTTGTCAACGCTATACTCACAATGTAAATGACTTTAGATTCAACAATCCTTGCCACATTCAACAATCGTTGCCACATTCTTTTAAAGAAATACGAATAAAAAATATGGTTGAAACTAATAGCCATGTAATAGATTCCACACAGTGGATAAAGCCTTGAGTATGAATGTATGAATGTTGCAAGTTTGAGGAAGAGACTAAGATTAGAGCTATGTTTTATTAAACAAAACTAATGTGTTGTGTTCATGGATCTTGTTAAGGATTAGTCGGGACCAAATAGACCCAATTTGATAGTGTTTAATAGTTTTCTATCTGATTTAACATGTGTGAACTCACTAAATTGTTATCAAAAATAGAGTTATAGAATGTTGAAGGCAAATGAACTTTGCTGAAGAAATGAGGTATTACTGATTTTGTATCTAGATGAAATGGTAAGGCTTAATAGGCCTAGTGTCTTGACTAATATATGAACCATGATTAGGTGGAAAGGATGATTCCTTAGAAGGATGATATTTGATAATTCTCATGTGAAGATGATTTAATGATGGTGACTAATTGTGGGAATGTGATATTGGAGTTGTTGATTGTGCCTCTAATGTGTTGATATATGTTGAAAGGAATGGTTGGATCAGCATGATCCTAGAAGATTGGTTGAGTTCCATAATGCTCTACATCAGGTAGTTCTAAGACAACCAATTCTTCGACCCATGTTTTTTAAATCCTCATGTCAGGGCCTATTGGCCACACCCCATCCATTTAAGGACTAATTTCAAACTTGGTACAGGCGGCTCATTATTAAATTAAAAAATATTAAAATAATTTTTGAATTGTTTTGAATTGTTTTGAATTCAAAAATATTAACCGGATTAAACAATTTTTGAATTTTTTTGAATTGTTTTAATATTTTTGAATTTAATAATTCATTTTTATTAATTGAATTAAATTTAAAATGGAATCGCAGACTGTTTTAGGCAGCCAAAGTTGGTGGCAGGCAACCAAGTTACATTCACTGCAACCAAAATTTGACAAAAAATTTGAGAAAAAATTTCGAGAAAAAATTCAAAAAAATAAAAAATCATTTATTTTTTTTTAAAAATCGACAAAAAAATTTGTCAAAAAATTCAAAAAAAAAATTGGAAAAAAACTTTGAAAAAAAATTCGGCAAAAATTTGAATTTTTTTCAAAAAAAATGTACAAACCACCCAATAAAAAAAAATTAAATTAAATCCCTCCCCACACAAATAAAAAATGAAAAAAATAAGTGTAGACATGAGAAATTTAAAAATTTGTTTTACCTCCATTCAAATTCCAATTCCACCTTTTTAGATGGAAGATGGAAGATGTTAATGTTCATTTTGAATCAAAATGAGCATTAACACATTCTTATTCCATTTTCATATTGCACTACAAATGTTGGAAATGGTCCGCTACCAAACGGGCCCTATAAAAGACCATTAAATGTGGCACCATCCAAGTATTATGTAGTAAATATTGATTATTAAAGGCAGCGCTGTATATGAGAAGTTCAAAGCATTGTGAAGAGGTGCGTTTACCGGTTGTCAAAAGACACGAAGGTAAGGCGAGCCTTTTGAAAACAAACCTCCCAACATATAAGAAGAGGTTCAGATTATTGAAGGAGACCATCAGGGGCAGAAAGAATGAATCACCGTGGGAGAATACAGAGACAGTAATGAATTACAGGTATCCGATCAGGAAATAAGATATGTTAAATCTCATTCGCTAATCATTGCTCCAGCGGCATTAAATCTCATTGGATAAATATGTATATATATTGTATAAGGAAACATGGATGAATCAGAGATCACTGCTGCTTATCAATTTAGAAGATAATTGGTGTTCTTCAAAAGGAAATAAATTATATTGCAGATCCTGTATATGTTCGAATATATATATATACACATACATATGACTAAATTAAATAATTGAAAGATCAATCATACATATCTGAACGATCTATAATATATATCTAAAGATCTAATATATCTGAACTCTAAGAATTATCTATTACATATAAATATTATATATCTATATATCTTATAAGAAATATATATACTATAAAAAGGAGTAATCACAGATATGTATACAATAAATAAGACAATATGGAAATGATCGATGATATATTCAAAGGTATATACTAAGAGGATTTATATATATGTCAGAATTATATAAGTAACCTATCGAAATTATATATGTACATATAAGATTTAACATATTCAACACTGATCATAAGATGAGATCAGAAGGGAGATTGGGACTAATTATATTTGGTATTTCTGAAGGGAATTATATATATATATAATATATATATATAAAAAAATATGTTGACAGATTAATAAATCTGTATTCAGTGTCTGGCAACAAGTCTGGCAGCAGAACACATGGGAAATTAATATTTCTATATATATATTTATATAGAGAGAGAGGCATCTGTTATCAGAATTATTTATAGTATTAAATTTATACAAATATAATATATGTATGTATATATATATCAATATTAATGGTTAGAACTATATATATATATTCTAATATATATATATATATATACTCTAATTTGTCATCTACTGGAGTGGAAGGAAGGAATATAAGGATGTCTTCAAGGAGAGCTTGTGTACATCCCGCCAATAGCTTCTTTCCCAAAATAGGGTGGGGGTCAGCATCCCAATAGATTGGGCTTGGACCTGTAAACCTTGAGGGAGCCTATTGGGAAGGGTCTCTAAGCGCATCGGTCACATCCTAAAGTCTTTCTATCCAATTTGACAAGGTAATAAGTTGGACATGGGACCATCAATATAATCATAAGAAGAAATATAAATTCTATTTAAATTATCATTTCTAAGTTGAAATACTAAATAGATCCAGATGAATTGCAAGCATGATGAGTAGACTAATGAGATCCAAGGTTACAAACTAACAGGGGACATTACAGTCTATCTCCAAAGAATTACATCAATGAACCTATCTGCTGTTGTGATGACACATCTGAGGTGGATATAGTTGATTCCCACCTATAGGTGGTGATGATGGTTGCAAAAAATTTAAGTGCCCTAAGTTTTTGTGGGGGGTTTCTAATTACCTACTTAGCTTTTCATGAACTCTGGTTTGTTGGTGATTGGTCATCTGGTTTAGCAATTAGCTTATTATTTGTAATGTCAATCTTTTTCCTTTCCTATAAATCAGCTTTTTGGTATCTCTTGGACCTATGCATCTTTCAAACAATCGTTCAAACGTAATGGGATCGGTGCAGCAATAAGGTATGTGTTTTATTTTTTGTGGGTTTTCTCGATAGTTCAATGGAAGGTGGTAATTTTGATGACAGGTGACTTGATTTTGGTTTAGTAATTTGAGTGGATTAATAAAACAATGTATTGAAATGCATTGATACGTTCATTAATTTGATGAAACCTGTGGTTGCCAGTTGTTCAAGCTTTGAATGCTCCCTTTTTGGCACCTAGATGCCTAAACTAAGTCTAGTGGCAAAAAATATAAAAATGTAAGTGTTGATGGATTAACTATAGTAAACTATTAACTGTACATCAACAAACATTAAATATATTTGAAGAATGTTGACTAGGCATTACGTTGAAAAACTCTTAGAAAATATGTGCCACTTGATAGCACCTTTCGGTGCTTTTACTAGTTCATCTGACAATCCATTCAAGATGATGCAGATGATATATAGCATTACCATTTAGAGGAGCAGGATGCTCAAATATTTTATCTGTGCATGCACATCTGTTATTCATGGACAGAATGGTGTCTCTCCGTGAGTAAGATCAAATTAAGACCCTACAGAAACAGTTAGGAAAGCAAAAATTCACCACTGATAGGTATGGGTATGAAATAAGAATACGATGACTATCAGCACCATACATACCACTGCTGTCTCAAGAACTTGCCAGATTAATTGACTTCTTTAGAGCTGGCAATAGCCTCTGCATAATAGCTGATTCACCAGGTGGTGTTTCATTTTTCAACTTACCATTTCGTAGAGCACGAAACATGGCAGGAGAACCTTCTGTTGCAGGGAAAACCCGACAATCAATATGCACAAGATCTTCTACCTTTCCTTCATTTACTCTGATAAACCCAAGTCTGACTCCTCCGTTCACCTTCTCAACCTGTATAATATACTAAATTCATGTTACTGTACTAGTCAAAATATTCATCCAAATACAAGTAAAAACTTGTTTTTTCTATCTTGATTTTGTTTTATAGTTGAATACCAATTATAGCTCGTACTCAACTGTTTGTACCAAAGTTTCTTTGTAGCATCTATCATAGATTTATCATTATTGTAAAAGGTCTACTTCCTATAAAATGGGTAAAGTGCGTCTGATCTGATGAAGCCATTTGAAAAAGTAAGGTTTGGCAGGCACACAGAAAATTTGTGAGTAGATAACCTATGCTTCTCATACTCTGATCATATTCATTAAATAATTTGACGTGTTTTGAAAAATGTTAAAAAAACAAGATTCTTTCTTCTATGGCAAATCCATGGTTGTTGATTTTTTAGTGAAAAGACTCAGGTGCTACAAATGTATGTGGATTTCAAACTAATATCGAAGAAGCTAATACAATTTATTGAGAGTTCAACCATGAAGAATCATATAAGTCGATGTTCACTAATATTGTTAATGTGCAAATGAATCAAATGAGAAATGCCATGCAACACAATTGACGAGTTAAAAAGTAACCTTAAGGGGAGCAGGCAGTGGCAAATTCGCACCTTGAGTAAGACTGTTTCCCCACTGCAACCACCACAACAAATCCAGGAAATCAATCAACACTCTTATTTCTCTATAAAGCTTACCATTTTATGGATTTTTTTCCTTACCGTTTGGTTCTGCATGGTTGGGTAGACTTTGCATATTTTTCCTCACATATTAACTCAAGGTAGAAAATACTAAGACAATTTAGATAAACAATCTAACAAACTGTACCACAGAACTCTCTCCCTGCAAATGTCTACTTAAATATTCAGATTCTCAGATCATACATCTAATGATCAAATAAATAAAATTTCTAATTTACAGCTTTAGTCAAATAAATACGCTTGCACTCACCGACCTTCTCTGGTTATTTTAATGGGAATGATGTTCGAATTGACCATAGAATTTGGCAGGGTCAAAGTTGTTGATGTATGTAGCATCGGTTAGATAAATAAAACTGATTATATAGTTATTATGAGAATTGAATTATTATATATACATATATATAGTAATATATGAAAGTTAATCTTTTATTTATTCTTATAATGATTATATAGTTAAATTAATAAATAAGATTAATGAATAGACATGTCCCTTCATGGGACATGTCTCTTCTTGTCTTTACCATGTATATATACAAGAGATTGGTGCATTTGGAAAGTACATACTTTTACAGCAGTGCTATTACATTTGTAGCGATCTGGAATTTAACATGGTATCAGAGCCAAGTTGCAAATGTAAAAGAGGACAAATAAATAAAATTATCATTCAGAGCAGATTGATATTATAATTGAGATTTAAGAGATGAACATATTTATAAGGTTTTTGAGTTTCAAATTGGACGATTATATATTTTTGTAGACAATCGTGGAATGAAAATTTGTCATGGTCGATACAATGACTTATCAAATCTGAATCTAATCTAAGATATCTATTGCAAAGGATATTGATCAGATAATGTGAATGTCGATCCTTGCATGTCTGGATGATGATGTAGTGGATAACAAAGCCATTGATTACCGTCAGACTGGAATTTTCGTATGCCATTTAAAGACTGAAACATTGGATGTATTATGCTTTGGCATATTGGGTAAGGTACATCTACAAGATCGGAGGTCATGATAGAACCATCGCAGACTCATCTCTTGGATCATTAGTATTCAGCTGGAGTAATTCGATTGACTGCTAGAGTTCATTTCCTGGGAAGAGGGCAACTCCAGATGTCTATAATGCAGCGAATTTGTCAAACACGTGTCTATGATTTCATATTCATATATACATATGCTCCATTGAAATCATTGGAATAAAACATTGGTTCCTATCGTTGGCTCAGTTACTATAAGTGGATGCTGAAAATATTGCCTATAATTGCCGTGGTTACCAAACAGGGCGATTATTTATGCAGGTAGGGAAGATACCTGAAATAGTAGATGATGCGAGAGATCTATTAGAGTGTATTAGGCTGAGGTCGTTCTCTTCCAAACAGCAACAGAGGTTGACTCCATTTGACATCTGAGAATTCTGAAGATTGACAATCGTGGTGACTGTAACAAATGATTAGTACAAATACAGAACTATAGAGATATTGATATATATCTGTAGCGTCAAATTTTTGGGTTTGACATGGCAGGACTAATACATGTGTCGGCATGAACAAAAATATTTTGGTAAACATTTTATTATCGTATATGTGAATATATATAAAACAATGGCAACTTCATTAAGGCTGCAGCAATAAAATAGTAATGAAGATTAATAAAGGCAATGAGTATAATGGGCCGATCACCCTCTCCAACAAACACATATCCATATAGAAGATAGTAACATGAATATGGAACAATGATAGTATGAAGATATCTACATATCGACAGTATATGATTACAATGGTAATTATAGGCATAAATGTGTAGGAAACTCATGGTGACCCTGTTAATTGCAGTCACCGGATCTTAATTGGCTGGAGGTCGATATTTCTCATGGAGGATTTCTTTAAGCTTAAAAAGGGTATTGGTAATATCATGCGTATGTGTAAGTCTGCAGTTTCATGAATTTCTGGGAGTGTATCTTTGAATATTGAGAGTTCGAATGGTGTTGTGTTTACTAAGGGCGAGATAGGAGAAAATAACTTAACAAAAGCACACTTAACGATCAGTCAGTTTAGTAATGATTTACCAATAAATGCAATTGCCATAACCTATCTTCATTGTGTTATTCCTTGTGAACCTGTGCATAGAAGAAGGTAACAGAAGTATAGGTGAATCCTGGTCTGGTTCTTACCTATCACTAGATATATTGGCCAGCCCCTTCAGGGCATAGCAATTTGTCAATCTGAATCATATTTGAATGAGCTTACGAAAGTAACATTGCTGGTACTTGTGAATTCATTCTAGTGAGTGGAAGTAGTCACATACAATTTCAGCCCGTTATATGAAACAAAACAAAAAAAAAAAAAAAAAAGGAATATGTCATTTGGTTGAATTTTGGAGTTTCCTTGGAGCGCATGAATGGAACTATGGATTTATTATATTTGCTGGTGTGGGTGGCTACTGGAATTACACGTGCTGGAGGTTGGGAAAGTACTCCTCTGGCAGAGTTTGTTTTATAACTTCAATATATTTATGAATGCTAATGATTGCTAATTGTATGGCGATGGATTTAAATATAATAGGTGAAGCTATTATTTAATTTTAGAAGAAGTAAATACAAAATGAATTCTATAGCACAGATTGGGCATGAATGAAATTGAATTTATTTACTGAAAGATAATAATATTTCCCATGAGTGCCTGGACAGAGGGATGAAGTCTTGGTTTGAAGTGTACAAGGATGCATGTGCATGAGTAAATAGTATCTGCCAAGAATTAATTCATAGAGAATCTTCATCATTTCTCACATCGAATCCTTGCGTTGCTGGGTCTAATGTGAGCTGTCTGGGATGTGGACTCTGTTCCTAGTTGGAGATAACAGCATCTACATCCTTACTTATTGTTATGAGCACAGTTATGTTTCACAATTCTATGCATGAGTAAGTGGCTTCTGGTGACATTGGTTTTATCTGCAATATATATACAGAGGGAGTCTAACAAATCCATTATAGACAACCTTGGGAAAAGAGGTCAGGAGGTTGATGCACGATATTGAGCTTCAGAGGGAGCAACTAAAGGTTCTGCATTTGTGGACATCCGAGAATCTTGATTCAAAGGGAGCTAACCATGTCAAGATTGGTTCCTTAGTGATCAACAGCTAGAGGATTGTAATTCATCAGTGATCTATTATTGTTGTGTCTTATAGAGATTCCTTATCACTATGTAAGAGACATAGTAGAAAGGAAAGTGATTCAGTTGGAATATATTAGTACAAGAGATCAAACTGCAGACATTCTTACCAAAGCACTTCCCAGGGTGAAAGTTGATCATGACATATCCAAGCATATTGAAATTCCTTATCATTATGTAAGAGATATGGTAGACAGGAATACTGTCAAGTTAAGATACATTTGTACTGCAGATCAGACAGCAGATATTCTTATCAAACCTCTCTCTCGAGTGAAGATAGATCACTTCAGAAAAGGACTTGAGGTGACGATCTCTATGATAATGAATAGACATTATATGAGATGAAGATCTCTGAGATAATGTTCTAAAATAGTAGGGAACTACTGGCAAATCTGGATGAATTAAAGATCATATTGTGATATAGACATTTCTATGCCTATGAGTCACAATTTGGATAAAGGAAGAATTTAATCATTCTCCGGATTTTATCTTGAGTACTGGCAGATCTTAATTCAGGATCATATTGTGATATAGGCTTGTCAGTGCCTATGAGTCACAATTTGGATAAAGGAAGAATTTAATCATTCTCCCGATTTTATCCTGAGTACTGGCAGATCTTAATTCAAGATCATATTGTGATATAGGCTTGTCAGTGCCTATGAGTCACAATTTGGATAAAGGAAGAATTTAATCATTCTCCGGATTTTATCCTGTGTATTGCATCACATGTAATACTCTTATCACAAGCATTAGTGATAATTCATATTACAGGTTTAGTAATATGACAAAGTATCATGTGTACCATGATACTACATGCTTGGAAGAATCAAATAGATATATAGTACAAATCTATGCTTAGTCATCATAACGATGTTGCTAGATATGTTTCTCTCATTTATATTATCAAATTAAGAGGGAGTGTTAAATCCTGATAACTTGATCATATTAATGTTCTGATTTTTTTCAGATTAGACAAATCTAAAATGCATGTAATTTCCTTTATATATGGCCTCATGATAAATACATCTCCCTAGAACAGATCGGCGATTTGCTAGGCATATTTATATGCCTTGTATTTGACTATTGTAGTTAATTGATAATTAACTATTAGTTAATGAACAAGGGTGCCGATTTGTAGAGGAGTAGATTGTTTCATGGAGGGCCGACCTAGAAGGGGTTGTGTCTTATGAAAAGACAAGACCCTTGGTTAATATATAAGTAGGACATCCATCCTGTGTACATTTCTGAGAGGTGACGACTTCTTAGACAATGAACATTTGTATTTGATATTACAAAGTGACGATCTTGTAATGTTGATTCGTTATGGTAGACATTTTGATGTCAGTGCACATACCATAATAGGGTTATGTAAGGGGAATGTAATGTTCTCTAAATTACTACATCCTTGTATCACAATCTGAGGTGATATGAAAATCGGGTATCATGTGTCAAGTGATTCCTCATATCACATGTTAGGTGATATGTAAAACTGGGTATCATATATCAGGTGTTTCCTTATCTCACGAGTTATGTGATACTTATCATCATGTGTTATGTGATATTTGCCTTCACGAGATATGTGAGATTTCTTATCACAAGAAATGTGATATATGACTTATCTTCCCTAGCTAAGAGGGAGTGTTGATGTATGTAGCATCGGTTAGATAAATAAAACTGATTATATAGTTATTATGAGAATTGAATTATTATATATACATATATATAGTAATATATGAAAGTTAATCTTTTATTTATTCTTATAATGATTATATAGTTAAATTAATAAATAAGATTAATGAATAGACATGTCCCTTCATGGGACATGTCTCTTCTTGTCTTTACCATGTATATATACAAGAGATCGGTGCATTTGGAAAGTACATACTTTTACGGCAGTGCTATTACATTTGTAGCGATCTGGAATTTAACAAAAGTGACAATGGAGTAGAAATGAGTCAATGACTATTACTAAAAAAACTGTGCAGGAAACTTGGTTGATTACTGTCATACCCATCAAAAGCTGACTGCATAGTTAATAGAATCCATTCAGTCCAGGACAAGTTTTGCAACCATGGGGCTAAGCATCCCAATAAGACGCTGTCCAAGTCTCTGCAAGAGTCTTCGTAATCTGTGCAAGTTCTTCGTAGTTTGTAAGAGTCCATGCCAAATGTATGTAAAATCCTTATATTGTGAAAATATCTTGAGAAATTCACTGCTGATGTGTTAATGCAAATGTAGTGGCTTCTGTGGCCTATATAAAAGTTTAAATTTTCAAAAGGTAAGCCAGTCTCATATTTTACTTCTAAAACTGCAAAGAGTTTGATTTCACTAGTGGGTAGCTCTATTGAATAGAAGACAATATTAATTTCACTAAACTTAGATTCAAGTGGATGAAATTCAATTTAAGATATCTGGTTATACGAGAATGTCATTATTGTAAACTTGTAGCAGTCCATTTTTTTAAATGATTTCAACTGCAGGAAGCAAGCATTTTCTAGGAAAATATTATCTCCATCTTCTAGTGAAAATTGACAGTTGCCATGGGAAAAATTGTCTTTTAATGAAATCTCAAATATTTTATGCAGTTCTTTTATGATTGAGTTATGCAGATTTGAACTCAAAAGGAAGGCTTTACAGCTAAATGCTACGCTGTTAGGTCATCCGCCCCACCCCCCCCGCCCCCCCCCCCCCCCGCCCCTTTTTTTTCAGTTTTTGAAGAGCCAAAACTTATACAGATTATATTATCAAGACCTGAACTTGACTTGTCTTTGCCTTTCCATATCTAATCTAAGTCTGACTCTGGCTTCCATGCTTACTCCCTAAGACCTTTTATACTCATTTTTATGCATTATCACTATATCAGAAATGAAGGCAAAATTTGCATTTTCATAACCCTTCTTCAAATGGTTCTTAGGCTAGTGACAGAACATTTGATCACTCAACAATATTTTCTTCCTTGTCTAATTTCCAATCTTAAAAGGGTTATCAAACCACTAGAGAGTCAACTATGATAAAAATTGTAATTTTTGTCCATTGGCCATTAATCTCTTTCATTGAAGAAATTTTAAAGGAACCCACTTTTCAGCAGACAACTTGGAAGTCAAGAATGAAAAGGCAGTGATGCAACCAGAATGTTGGTAACCAATCCTGATCTTCTGTTTGTCCAGTTCTACCAATCAGAGAATAGCGAAGTGCACGACCATACAAATGTGTTTTCATGCTCATTGAATTGAGATCTTTCAAAAAAGTTAGTTGAGAAAGAGTTTTCATTAGTTTTGTTTTAGATCTGCAAGTTATAAAAGCTATCCAAATAATGCATGTTGAATGCATGGAATGTTATCAACCAAACTAACCTGCCGTAATCATTCATTTAGTAGGAATGAACAATCTGTTTATGCAGCTGCAACCTCTATAAAACAAAGCATTATTGTGCTATTGAAAATATAGACAGTCTGCAAAATGTGATTGATCTTGGAGAATTTGAATGAAAGATTTCTTTTTTGTGTGTTTTAGCAATGCTCTGTTTTCTGTTTGTGTTTATTCTCTGTGTGTGCTGTTGCATTTTCAAAATCTACAATTGATATCAAGCTATAAGATCAGGGGACAACAAGGTTAAAAAAAAATAGATGATTGTGGAGACAAACAAAAGAGCTGTTTTAAAAAGATTGTGTGAAGAATTGTTAAAATAAATCTGAGTTTACTGCATGTAAAGTGATTGAAGGTTTTCAATAGAGTGCTGCTACTTTCTAATCATAATTGAAGCTGCTAATCAGTAATAACAGATAGGAGAAATAAGATTAACATTCAGTTCGGTTAAAAATCGCCATACACTGTGGCTGTGCAAAAAGAAAACTGTGTTAAGTGTTAAGCTGCCTTCTTCTCAGGAGGGACCACGGCCAATTGGAGAATAAGGAAAGGCTGCCATATTATCCGAGGAATCCACTGTCAAAAATGAGTCACCGCAACAGTATAGAAATCATCCTATTTTGAATGTGAAGAGCCTTTGCATGTTACTACAAACCACTGCATGTTGTTAGTAGAAAGGAGGTCTTGATTCAAGAAATGATCATGGGCATTAGATTGTTAAAGCACAGCTGAGAGAAAATTAGAGGAAATTTTCACCATAAATTGAGGTTGATACGGCTTTAAAAAGTTTATTGTTTATTGTTGATTATAGTCCCCAATGTTTTATCAGCTGGTCAAGAGGAAAAGGTGGATTTATGGAGAAATACCTTTTTTGTTGGAGACGGAACCACTGTTAGCTTGGTTGTTACAGCTTCTGCTGTAAATAAGAGATCGTAGAATTTAAGAGAAGTTTAGCTGCTGCCAAAGTAGTGCCAAGAATGTTGGTGAAATGTAAGCCGTAAGGAAAAGAACAAATCATTGCAGTTGTTAAGATCATCCAACAAGAGGGAGAACATGGATCATGAGGTAATGGTAGCTTTTTAGATTCAAGCTAGTCAAAGCCCCAAGGAGACTGAGGTAAAAATCTCAGAATTTATTTCTAAGGATAATATCAGAAAAATGTTGACATTAGAAGATCAGTAGATCTAAAGAAGTCGTGCAAGATATCACTGCTTAAAGTCTGATGCTGTTTGAGGAGATCATAGTTTTCTTGAACATTAGTCGTTGCCAAAGTATAAATCTAACAGTTAAAGGAGATTCAGCATCCGCCAGTACCATCACCAAAGCAGATCAGATCAGGTTTGAAAATTACAGAAGATTGAGAATTAATGCATCATCAGGTAATTTATTCTTATTTGTACAAAGAAATTATTGTTTTGATGGGAAAGTTGGGTTAAAAGGTGAAGAAAGAAAAGGCAAGTTTAATGTTTGGGAAAGATTTTTTTAAAAGATGAATTGGTGAAACTTAAAAAGTCTAATGATATTCTTGGAAGTTCATGTGAAAATGATATTCTTCAAAAAAAAGGGAGAAAGTTAAACAAGAAATGGAGAATTAAATGAAAATTATTGTTGTTTGAGCAAGTTAAGCAGAAGAATGAAGATCTAGAAGCAAAACTCAAGCTGTTGGAAAAAGAAAATGTGAATCTAAGGTCAGCCTTCAGTGTGTTATGTCGCATGTGATACAAGTGATTTGTGTCCTTCAGTTGATATGGATGATGTACCTAAAGTTTCTTCAAGTGAAGATGTTGAAGTTGAAGTTAAGGATATGTGTGAATCTCCAAACTTTGCAAGTGCAAGTTGTGATTTTTATAATAAAGGCTGTTTTGAAAATAATATTGCTTGAAGATCATACAGAAAATGGGATATAAAGGAAGAGGAAGAGGAAAGCATGGGCAAAGAATAAGAAAGCCCATTCAGCCAGTTATGAGGGTCAATGAATGAAGGTCTCGAATATGGAAAGAAAGATAGATCTGAGGTTGCGAGTGTTACAAGTTCATGTAAATCAGCTCAAAGAATGCAATATTCACATTGTCACAGAAAAGGACATAAATAAATAAAAAGTTGGGATCTTGATCCTTGTACAATTTGTGAAAACTCATGTTGGAATAGAGAGAGCAATGGACAATCTAGAAAGATAGTATGCAAATAAATTATGGATGGATTGAAAAATCCAGTTGTGAAAAGGTTACAGATATGTTGAAAAGGCTGTCCAAGCCCAAATGTTTGCAGGTAAACAGAAATAGTGGCGAATCAAGGTTTGAATGTTTGAGTCAAGTAGTTGATGACTACTTGTTATGATTGGCACATTGAAGTGTCATGAAGTTTCTCTATGTTAGAGAAAGGAAGGGAAAGCCTAGCGATCTCTCATGAAGAACAAAAACGAGTAAATGGGTACTTGACACCTACAAAAGCTGTCGCATGGTGAGTTGGCTGGAAATGTTGCACAGTGAGTTACAAAAATTTGAATTATACCATATTCAGTTCTCTTATACCATATCGAGTTGCAAAGGTCTAGCTTTCAAAACTTCAAAATCAAATTGTGTCTCAGCATCAACGGTGAGTATGTTGGTAACTGATGCTGATCTGCTTCTTGTCCTGTTCTACCATTTCCATGTGATGTTTTAACAGTTAGTTGAGAGGTAGTTTTCATTAGTTTTGTTTTGGATCTACCAGTTATAAGAGCTTTCCAAATAATGCGTGTTGAATAATATGAGGTAATCATTACCAAAATAATATGAGGTAATCATTCATTTAGTAGGAGTAAACGATCTGTTTACTAGGCTGCGACCTCTATAATGCACTGCATTATTGTGCTATTGAAAATATAAAAAGTCTGCAAAATGTAATCAATCTTGGAGAATTTGAATGATATATTTCTTTTTTGTCTGTTTTAGCAACGCTCTGTTTTCTGTAACTGTTTATGTTTATTCTGTGTTTGCTGCTACATTTTCAAAATCTACACAGAATGTGTTCTTTTCCACTCAAATGCTTCACTAAAATTCAATGTCACTTTTCCTGTTGATGGGATCTTTGGGTCAAACCACCTGCCTCTTCCCCTAGCTTCCTCTACCCCATCAATAGAACACAAATTAAACACACTCCAGGTGCCAAAGGAAGAATTCAAACTAAACTTTAAATG